>WAAF01018690.1:104323-128266 GCA_013400475.1 Tricholaema leucomelas
GCCGGGGGAAGTTTAGGCTCGAGGTGAGGAGAAAGTTCTTCACTGAGAGAGTCATTGGACACTGGAATGGACTGCCCGGGGAGGTGGTGGAGTCGCCGTCCCTGGAGCTGTTCAAGGCAAGGTTGGACGTGGCACTTGGTGCCATGGTCTAGCCTTGAGCTCTGTGGTAAAGGGTTGGACTTGTTGATCTGTGAGGTCTCTTCCAACCCTGATGATACTGTGATACTGATACTGTGATAAATATACATACAGAAAGCTTGCTAGAAGACAGGAAAACTACTGTAATAATGATAAAATTCAGCTTTCTGCTCTCAAGAGCTGCAAATAAGTCAGTCAGACTCTAGATGAGGTTCCACAGCAAAAGTTTTTCACAGGCTTGTCAAACAACGCTTGCTTCCTGCTCCTCCTGGGCACTGGTCTTGTTGCCATTGTGACTGCTCAGTAAATTGGTGGGATTTCTGATACAACTGGTTTGGCAAGTAGCCTTTTAATCAGACTTCTGTAGATTTGGCATGAGTCTAAAATGTGGAGCAATAATGCATTTGTGGTGCTGTTGAGGAGTAAAGAATAGTCTTGCATATCCCAGTGTTAAAGCATGGCACTGTTTTCCTCTGGGCTGAGCTCTGTAGGGGCAATGCAGAGTGGGAGGTGATTTTCATTGCTCATGTAATTAACAGGCAATGTTTTTGATTAATCAGGCCATTTATCCATTATAATTCTTTTCCAGATAACCATTACTGTGTGCAGTCAAATGGGGAGTCTTGGTATTAGCATTGCTGGTGGAAAGGGCTCATCTCCATGTAAAGACAATGATGAGGTGCATTTCATTACTCACCATTTATGTAGTAGTTGTTAGAAAGAAACTGATGAGCAGTTCTCTGAAGCTATTGGGTTTTGCTGTTGTCTTGCTAAAGCTGTCCTCGGAGTAACGTCACTCTTTGTAACAAAGCTAACAAGGGTAAATATGGGTAGTGGAAACTCCAGTAGACTTTGGTGGGGAAGCTCCTGGAGGGATGATTTTGAAGAGAAAACGTGATGTAAATTGTCGATTTTCCAAGGAGAGGCTGAAACATTGTTGGTTACTTTCTACCTCACTCCTTTGATAATCCACATGCCTCTTCCATCCCATTTGTTCATTCCCAGGGGCTGACTTGTTTTGGGAGAAGAAATATTTCTCACATCTTCTCACTTAATTATCATTTAAATAAGTCTTTGTTTTCCAGTCTTTCTCCCCTACAGTGTAAACAATTAGTGACTCCTGTTCATTGTTGTATGTGTCAGCCATGGAGGCGTTTTTGTTGTTGTTGTTGGGTTGGGTCGGTTTGTTTTGTTTTTCCTTGCTAATGTGCTAAGACATTTAGTTTTTATTTTAATAGAGGCAGCAGGACAACAAGTCTTGAAAATTAATTGCTTTCCATTTGCTTTTTTTTTTACATGTAAGAACAATGGAAGAAAGATCTGACAGATCTGAAACCTGTCTTTTGTGTTACCAGGGGATGGTGACTGCACGGCTGCCGAAAGATGGTCCAGCAGACTTGGCTGAGGTGCAAGCAGGAGACAGAGTGGCAGAGGTAGAGGGGTTATTTGTCAATGTGGAGTATATTCTTGTGCTGTTATCTTTCATTCAAATAGGTCAGAGTTGGGGAATTTGAATTGTAGATCTAGGCTTGCCTTAGCTTTTTAGATCCTTCCCAAGCTACATTACAAAGAAATTATAATGGCATTAAATTGTTGTTTTCCTTCTTATTGTAGTCTGGTTTTCAGATCTTTACGTTCAAAGTGCTTAACTAAATATTATTCACTTAAATAGCTGATTTGTAAGTGAAAATAATGGTCTTAGTAAGGAGCTTTGTAAGCACAAATGCAGTTGTACTTGGCCCAGGAAGCTTTCTTATGACATTGTATTAGATTTGCTAGATGAGTTCATTGCAGTTGGAACAAAGAAGTACAAACTGGACGAGTTTGTTTCTCTAAGGTCATGTTTGTTTGAGAACTGCTCAAAGTAACTCCCCTGACAGGGGCTTACAGTGCCAAGTGTCTGTTGGGCTACACCTCCTCAAGTCTCATCTTTCCTATAAGCAGAAGCCACTTTGTTGAGTTTCAGAGGCTTCCAAGAGCAGTGATGTTAAGGTACAGTTTTGCGATACATACTGTCTGGCTTCCAGCTGCTGAGAAAGGCAGAGCGGGAGGAGAGCCTCTACAAAATTACTCTGGTCTGTAATTTTTCTTCAGCTCTACTTCTCTTAAACTGGCATTTACATATTCTTAAATTAACAGTTTTTATTCCAGAATAGTCCACGTTGAAAATTAAGGTAGGATGGAGAAATATTGTGAGTTTATTCCCAGCAGTTTAATAAGGATACAACCTGTGTCAGCCAAAGACAGGTTAGTGTATTCACTTTGTAAAACTATGTTATAGACAAAATCCATACATGAAAGGTAGCTTAGCAGGTTAATTACTGTGATGGTTTGGGTGTTACCTGCCCCCCACACTTTGGAAATCACCCAGACTAGACTCAGCCAGCTCTGGAAATAGGAATGAGGCTTATATTTACAGCTAGCAGAATATACAAGCAGATATTTACAGTATATATACAGATGTGTGTGTATACATATACACTGTGTATATACAGTTATATACAAGGTAAAAAGGGAATACAGAAACACAGCAGCCCTCCCAGAAACCTGAGTCGCCAAGAGGGGCTCTCAACTGCCCCTTCACCTTCCCCCTACCCCTCTCAACCTTACCCCAGTTTGTGTTCCAGCTCGTGAGGGGCCTGGAACACAAACCCTATGAGGAGAGGCTGAGGGAGCTGGGGTTGTTTAGCCTGGAGAAGAAGAGGCTCAGGGCAGACCTNGTTGGCCTGGATGATCTTGGAGGTCTCTTCCAACCTGATTGATTCTATTCTGTTCTAAGGAGGAATGGAGGTTCAGCCAGGGAGTTAGGAAGCAAAGCAGATTAGAAAAGAAACAAAGTGTGAGGTTATAAGAGAGATGCAGCTCCAAGCTCACCAGCAGCAGAAGAGAAGTGGTTATCTTTATTTTTATTTCTTGTTCTTATACCTCTCAGCAAGCCTATGGGGGAAGCAGACATCACCCTTGTTTTCCTTCCACAGCCTGTAATCTAGTCCTTCTCATCAAAACATTCTAGCTAGGCTCAAACTAGCACAATTACCTATCAAATTCTGTACTGTCTAACCTTTTCCCCCCCTCCCCTTTCTATTACCCTGATCTAATGTTGATATTCTAACAGCTGTTAGGCACTGTTTCACAGGATCAGGTCATCAGGAAACAAAAAAAAGGCAGGATTTTTAGGTTGCTGTATCTGTGTCTTAAAAATCAGCCAGGTTGGGGTTTCTGGGACTGTTTGGCACACGCTAGCTACTAACGTGCCTTCATTTCATGACTAGTCAAAACACTTGTGTTGGGTACTGTTCTGTTCTGCTGCTGTTGTCCTACAAATAGCTATGCTTTCCCTGTCTCCCACAAGATGGCAGGCTCACTCATCTAGTTGAAGGAGGTAGAAAGGGAAAATCTCTGCTTTTTGGTATGTGGGAGGTGGCAAGGAATGAATTGCATTCATGCATTCAGGTGCGGGATAAAAGCCCTCATGTTTTGACTACAGGATTGATCCTTGTACAAATAGCCAGAACGCTTCTTTTGATACAGCTTCTTATTCCTGAACTGACCATTTTGGTGGTTGAAATACACAGTGTGTTCATCAGAAATAGGTAATGACAGGGCTTGCAAATTTGTTTGCTTTCATTGTGCAGCTGCGTGTAACAGTAGTGCCAGACGTTTGTGTGCTAACCTGACTGGGAGGTCATTTCTCTTAACATTGCTAATAGAAGTCTGCATTTCTGCTGCTGTGTTTTTAAAGGCATCCCTTGCTTCAGAACGTGATGCCCTTCATGCTGGTCCTACTGAAGCTTCATCCAAGGACAGCCCCTATCCAGCAGTAAATCACATCATAACAGTAAGTAAGATGGTCTCAGTGAGAAGCAGGTTATCTTTAGCTAAGGACTTTGTCTTGTCTTTCACTGCTGCTAGTAAAGGTGGTAAAGAACAGCAGAAAAGTTGTGAGTGGCTGCCTGAGAGGAGAACACTTACCGAAGATCAGTGACCCCACCATGACACTTGGCTGTCACTGCAGCTGGGATGTTGCTTCTGGAGCAGCTCAGCTGTTGTGTAAGCATCAGTGTAGCATACCAGAGATTTTGAAGCACTCGGATTTGGATGCTGGAAAGGTAATGACCATTTCTTTCAGTTTAAATGTTTATTCTGTTGTCTGGACTCCCTCTCTAGCTAATGGAAGGAGCAGCATCTCCAGGGTGCCTCCTTTTGGAGGGAGAGTTTGAGCTGCTACCTGGAGGTAACCATTTTTAGTTTTTGACCTGAGTGGGAACTTGCATGACAGGCTAAGAGTGCATGCCCTTATTTTAGGTGACTGATACCAGAATGGATCAAGTCTACCACGTGTAAAACAGAAGGAAATGACCAAGCCTGCAGAGTGGCTTTTAGAGATCTGGTCCACTCTCTGAAGACCTGTCCCAGTAATCTGCCTACACATCTAAACTTATGGCTTCACTAAGAAGATAAGATAAAAGTATCCACAGGTTTAAGGTCAAAAAGCATCCTTCTGGTATTGCTTCTTGAGTGCCAGGAAGCTACACCACTTTCTCTTACAGTGACTACTTAGAGAGGACTATATTTGATTCCTCCTCTTCCAGCCTTTAAAAAACTCTTTTCCAGAAATACCATTCACAACCCAGCTAATGGCAAAAAACAAAAGTCCATCTGTTATATGAAGACTAGAATCAAAGACAAGGTTCAGTTTTTCTGTTAACCATTTGCAGTTTAATGTGATTTTTAAATGGACTGAAAGATGAGCAAGCAGACTGTGCAAATCTGTTTTCCTCAGCTTTCCTAAGTACATTACTATTTCAGAAGCATTTTGCTGCAGCTTTTCCCTTTGAGATGGACTAAAAAAAGTTTTTGGTTCATTTGCTTAAAGAAACTTCAATGTGTCAGGTCTCCACCATCATCATGTGAAACTCTTAGACCAGTTTTATAGATTAGAATAGAATCAATCAGGTTGGAAGAGACCTCCAAGAGCATCCAGTCCAACCTAGCACCCAGCCCTAGCCAGTCAACTAGACCATGGCACTAAGTGCCTCATCCAGGCTTTTCTTGAACACCCCCAGGGACGGTGACTCCACCCCCTCCCTGGGCAGCCCATTCCAATGCCAATCATTCTCTCTGGCAAGAACTTCCTCCTAACATCCAGCCTATACTTCCCCCAGCACAACTTGAGGCTGTGTCCCCTTGTTCTGTTGCTGGTTGTCTGGGAGAAGAGACCAACCCCCACCTGGCTACAACCTCCCTTCAGGTAGTTGTAGACAGCAATGAGGTCCTCCCTGAGCCTCCTCTTCTCCAGACTAAACAAGCCCAGCTCCCTCAGCCTCTCCTCATAGGGTTTGTGTTCCAGGCCCCTCACCAGCTTTATTGCCCTTCTCTGGACACGTTCCAGCACCTCAAAATCTCTCTTGAATTGAGGAGCCCAGAACTGGACACAGGACTCAAGGTGTGGCCTGACCAGTGTTGAGTACAGGGGCAGAATAACCTCCCTTGTCCTACTGGCCACACTGTTCCTGATACAGGCCAGGATGCAATATAAATATACATACAGAAAGCTTGCTAAAAGACAGGAAAACTACTGTAATAATGATAAAATTCAGATTTTTGCTCTCCAGAGTTGAGAATAAGGTCAGTCAGACTCTAGATGAGGTTCCACAGCGAAAGTTTTTCATAGACTTGTCAAACAATGCTTACTTCCTGTTCCTCCTGGGTACTGGTCTTGTTGCCATTGTGACTGCAAAGGAAGTTGGTGGGATTTCTGATACAATGGGTTGGGGGAAGAGTAACTTCCCTCATCCTACTTACTTCTTTAGTCATTATTTTCCTTTTTTTCCCAATGTAAAAAGAATTGAGTGGGATATGCAGATCAGAGAAGCATTACAAAAGAAAAGACAACTAAAGTAGGATTCAGAATGTCCCTGTCATCATCAAAGACAGATTTCTTCTGCAGGCCCTTCAGCCAGTAAAGTCCTTACTCACAGGCAGTGTTTGACTGACCTGTGCCTTCTGACCTAATATTTCTGTCTTCAAGGTTTTTTTTCTGAAGCACTGCTTTATTATTTCAAAACCTTTTCATGATTCTTGATCTTATCAGGTAAGGGCACTGATATTTTTAGATGCCTTTTTTTTTTTTTCCCATTCTGACAAGATAAAAGTCAGGACTCTGACTTGTCACTGCCTTACATCTTGTGCAGGTTTATATATGCTTGCAAAGAATCTCAATTGCAGCCTTAGTGGCTTAGCCAACCCCATATTGATCATGAAAGCTTCAGGGGAGTGTAAGCACCCATCTGCCATATGACCTTCTCTGTTTCAACTGCTGGTTTGATTCCACTTTCAACTAAGTAACTGAGTGTTTCTGAGTTAAGGTGAAAGATAAAAGGTATGTGGTATGGGCATTGTATTTATCTCTAGAGTGCAGTGGTTAGGAAATTTACTTTGTGAGTTTAAGATCCCGCTCCAAACAAATGCTTCTGTTTGTGTAGTGTATTTTTCTCTCCCTCTTTTCATAGAATCATAGAATGGTTTAGGTTGGAAGGGACCTCAAGGATCATCCAGCTCCAACCCCCTGCCATAGGCAGGGACACCTCCCACTAGAGCAGGCTGCTCAAGGCCTCATCCAGCCTGGCCTTAAACACCTCCAGGGAGGAAGCATCCACAACCTCCCTGGGCAACCTGTTCCAGTGCCTTACCACCCTCACTGTAAAGAACTTCCTCCTAACATCCAGTCTAAATCTCCCCTCTTCCAGCTTAAACCCATTCCCCCTCGTCCTAACATTACTAGACCGTGTAAATAGTCCCTCCCCAGCTTTCCTGTAGGCTCCCTTCAAATACTGGAAGGCCACTATAAGGTCTCCTCGAAGCCTTCTCCTCTCCAGGCTGAAGAGCCCCAACTCTCTCAGCCTGTCCTCATAGCAGAGGTGCTCCAGCCCTCTGATCATCTTCGTGGCTCTCCTTTGGACCCGCTCCAGCAGTTCCATGTCCTTCTTGTATTGGGGGCTCCAGAACTGCACACAGTACTCCAGGTGGGGTCTGACGAGAGCAGAGTAAAGGGGGAGAATCACCTCCCTTGCCCTGCTGGCCACACTTCTCTTGATGCAGCCCAGCACTCGGTTGGCTGTCTGGGCTGCATGTGCACACTGCCGGCTCATGTTGAGCTTCTCGTCGACCCAGACCCCCAGGTCCTTCTCCTCAGGGCTGCTCTCCAGCCATTCATCACCCAGCCTGTATCTGTGCCTGGGATTGCACCGACCCAGGTGCAGGACCTTACACTTGGCCTTGTTAAACGTCATGAGGTTGGCCTGGGCCCACCTCTCCAGCCTGTCCAGGTCCCTCTGGATGGCATCCCTGCCCTCCAGCAAGTCAGCTGTGCCACACAGCTTGGTGTCATCTGCAAACTTGCTGAGGGTGCACTCAATTCCTCTGTCCATATCACTGACAAAGATGTTAAAGAGCACTGGTCCCAGCACTGACCCCTGAGGAACACCACTTGTCACCGGTCGCCAGGTGGACATTGTGCCATTGATCACCACTCTCTGCATGCGACCATCCAGCCAATTCCTTATCCAGTGAGTGCTCCACCCATCCAGTTTGTGCTTTTCCAGTTTGGTGACCAGGATGTCATGTGGGACAGAGTCGAATGCCTTACTCAGGTCCAGGTAGACGACATCAGTTGCCCTTCCCCTGTCCATTGCAGCTGTGACTACATCATAAAAAGCCACTAAATTTGTCAGGCATGATCTGCCCTTAGTGAAGCCATGCTGGTTGCTGCCAGTCACCTCTGCCTGGTTTTCCATTTGCTTTTGCAGAGCCTTCAGGAGGATCTGCTCCATGATCTTTCCAGGCACAGAAGTGAGACTGACTGGTCTGTAGTTTCCAGGGTCATCCTTTTTCCCTTTCTTGAAGATGGGTGTTATGTTTGCCCTTTTCCAGTCAGCAGGAACTTCACCAGTCTGCCATGACCTTTCAAACACACTTTCAAGTAGTTTTCTTGTAGGACTTGGGCAGAATTGATTCACTTCAAACTTTAAATTCTTGGAGTCTGCAGAGCCTTTCAATGAACTGTGTTAAATAGGAGGGAGTTTGGTTTTTTTTTTTTTTTTAATGAAGTTGTTAATTGATCTCTTCAAGATATTGTATTGAAATATCTCAGAGACAAAAAAAAAACCCTACAAAGTAAACACATCAAGCACTGCAGACAATGGAAGCAAAAAATGCATGCAAGAAACAAGCAGACTGAAGCACCTGCAACCCCATGCTCTAGGTATTTTTCTCTCCCTCTTTTCAAGTAGTCTTCTTGTAGGACTTGGGCAGAATTGATTCACTTCTAACTTTAAATTTTTGGAGTCTGCAGAGCCTTTCAATTAACGGTGTTAAATAGGAGAGAGTTTGTTTTGTTGTTTTTTTTTTTTTTTAAATTAAGTTGTTAATTGATCTCTTCAAGATATTGTATTGAAATATCTCAGAGACAAAAAAACCCCTACAAAGTAAACACATCAAGCACTGC
Organism: Tricholaema leucomelas; assembly: GCA_013400475.1. Lineage (NCBI taxonomy): Eukaryota > Metazoa > Chordata > Aves > Piciformes > Lybiidae > Tricholaema lacrymosa > Tricholaema leucomelas. The sequence continues at coordinate 112,968 of WAAF01018690.1, forward strand.
AGACAATGGAAACAAAAAATGCATGCAAGAAACAAGCAGACTGAAGCACCTGCAACCCCATGCTCTAGGACACAACATACTAGTTGAGGAAAAAAGGGGATAAATATTTGAATCACCACAGAAATGATCAGCAACATCTGCCCTTGTGAAAAGACATCCTCATGGGCTCTGTGGGAGCAGAGGGGGGAAGCTGTACTGGATTCCTGCAAGTCTCTTGGGTACCATTGCTGCCTTTCACAGGAGTGATAAATAAGTAATCAAAAATAGAATCAACCAGGTTGGAAGAGACCTCCAAGATCATCCAGGCCAACCTAGCACCCAGCCCTAGCCAGTCATCTAGAGCATGGCACTAAATGCCTCATCCAGGCTTTTCTTGAACACCTCCAGGGATGGTGACTCCACCACCTCCCTGGGCAGCCCATTCCAATGCCAGTCACTCTCTCTGGCAACAACTTCCTCCTAACATCCAGCCTATACTTCCCCCAGCACAACTTGAGGCTGTGTCCCCTTGTTCTGTTGCTGGTTGTCTGGGAGAAGAGGCTTTCTTCAAAATCAAAGGATTGGTAATTTGGGCCATTATGGGGTCAGTACCTTTTAAGTCCCCCGATGTGATCAAAGCAAAGCATTTTCTTCAGTGTTTTTATAGCATAATAGCTACACCAAAAGCACTTAAATGAAAATCTATGCGTCAGGGTCCAGTGTCAGGGAAGTCACTATCCAGTGGTACATTAGAAGATTAAAGAAATGGTGCAAGGACAATTTTCATAAGCAGTTTGAATCATATCAAAGCCTTTTGTGTCCCACAGCATCGGAGATGTGATATGATGGACATTGATCTTTCATTCTTTTGCCTGCTACAAAATGTGATGGAGAGTTTTAGTGAAATCCACCTTCTTCAACTCATATGTTGCCCTTGAGAGGCACTGAAATGTGATATAGGACATGTCCTTCATCCTTTTTAGGCACTGAAATATAACTTCAGAGGAATAGAGGAAAACAATAACCTGTTTCAAATGATTAATCATGCAATTTTCCAGAAATATTCTACCTATTTTGATGGCTTGGTATTGACTGGCACCTAAGGTATTATTCTAATGAGTGCATGATGATGGAAACAGAGTAGGAGGACTTGGCAGTTTCAACAGAAATATTTTAAACAAGTTCAGACACTATTCAGTAAAAACTAGTGGAGTAAAAATAACAGGGAAAAACCCAGGAATCTGCATAATCTGTCCTCCTGCACCAGCATCAACTTCTTCTGGACACAGCCTCAAGTTGTGCCAGGGGAAGTATAGGCTGGATGTTAGGAGGAAGTTGTTGCCATAGAGAGTGATTGGCATTGGAATGGGCTGCCCAGGGAGGTGGTGGAGTCACCGTCCCTGGAGGTGTTCAAGAAAAGCCTGGATGAGGCACTTAGTGCCATGGTCTAGATGACTGGATAGGGCTGGGTGCTAGGTTGGCCTGGATGATCTTGGAGGTCTCTTCCAACCTGGTTGATTCTATGACTAATTTTGGTGCTAGGAGGGAGAAAGCATTTTCAGTGAATTAGATCTCGTGCAAATGCATACTCTGTTACTTAAGAGGATTGCTCTCAGTTTGTAGTTTTGTAGGTGACACAATCCACAACCGAGGGTTGTTTTGTTAATTGGTCATTTGGCTGTGAGGCTATCAGGGACCTTCACATCTCACTCGGGAGGTGGCTGCAGAGCAGGACAATTGGCTGCAGAGGAAGGAGAAGCAGTGGGTGTGGGGACAACAGCAGTACGGATTTTCATTCAATCTCAGGGGACAGTGGTTGAGATGTGCAGACAACAGAGGGACAAGAAGTGACTGCTCTTGGACCAGAATGTTTGATTTGCTAGAGAAGCTCAGCAATATGTCTCCAAATCCTCTTGAATAGATGCACGTACAGGCTTCTCTCTGCCTGGGGAGGATGCAGAGGGACTGCTGCAGATGAGAGCTAAGCCTGCTTTTCTCTCAGGAGAACACATTTCCATCTTTTACAGCACTTCTGGGCTGAGATGTTCTTCATCCTCAGTTGGAAGAGATTTGAAAGAGCGTTTGTGCCTGTGGGATTTGTTCCACTAGCAGTATTGTTACAGTCTCAGATTTGTGTTTCTTTCCAATGTAGGTAATCAGGTGAAAAAACCCCAAACAAACAAAGCAAACAAAAAGTCCAATCCAAACCATAACAACAAAACCAATAACAACAAAAACACCATCAAAAAACCCCAACCAAACCAAACAAAAGAACCCCCTCAACCAACCAAAGCCTGCAAAGGTCCTGATTTTATTTCTTTGTCTATGGTTAAAGTGAATAGCGATCGCTAAAACAAGAAACCTTTTGGACTGCCTAACAAAAAGAAATTTGCCAAGGGCTTTGTGTCCAATATAAACTGTGTTTGGGGGTGATGGTGAAATAACCCCCAAGAGCTTTGTATTACTAGTTTGAAGGTTTAGTGTTAAGCCTCACCAACAGCTAAAATTCTTTTTTTCTTCTTTCCTTTTTCTAATCTTTTTCCCTTTATTGAATTTCCTCAATTAAATTCATATTGTGATGATAAAAGCTAGTACCATTATAATATTTGAGAGGCAGTATGCATGAATCCTCTCTCCAAAAGTGTTTGAAGAAAAGCTTTTGAGAATTGGATTCCTTGCAAGTGGAATTGCTGGGGGGGAAGAGACAATGCTGAGAAAGAGTATTTCAATACCTAGCATTGTGAAACCGCTAAGGGCTGTTCTTCAACAGGCATACTGACAACTTCATTCACACTTGCTAATGAGCTGTCCTCCTGGTCCTTGGGAAATGTGCACATCTGTGGAGGGCACAGTACAGAAGGGTCTTACCTGAGCTTTGAACAGATAGCTCAGTGTAATGCAAAGTCTGCTCCTGAGTAGTTCTGCAGGTAACTTCAGATAGGGCATAGAGCCCCACACTAGTGTTTGAGACGGCAGAGTTTCCATGTGTGACCCAATATATTACCTGTATGTAGAGGATGTGTGTTTGCTGTAGCTCAAACCTGCTTCAGTAAGAGGGAGACATCTTTCAGCAATGAATACAGCCAAGAGAAGTACCTGGTGAATGGAATCACAGAATGAACCAGGTTGGAAGGGACCTCCAAGATCATCCAGCCCAACCTATCACCCAGTCCTATCCACTCAACTAGACCATGGCACTAAGTGCCTCATCCAGGCTTTTCCTGAACACCCCCAGGGACGGTGACTCCACCACCTCCCTGGGCAGCCCATTCCAATGCCAATCACTCTCTCTGGCAAGAACTTCTATTATCATAGAATCAACCAGGTTTGGAGAGACCTCCAAGCTCATCCAGTCCAACCTATCACCCAGCCCTATCCAGTCAACTAGACCATGGCACTAAGTGTCTATGTATTAGTTGTACATAATGGAAGCAGATCTCTCCAGGAGCTGTTAGTGTGACCACTTGTCAGGCTCTGTCTATTTAAAGCTCCCAGAAATGTGTCCTTTGTGGTCTAAGTGAAACACAAGGAAAAACAAAAAATGCAATCAAAAAACCAAACCAATCCAATCCCCCCCAAAAACAAACAACAAACTGGGAATATTTGGCTGTTCAGTATACCAGGGAATAGAAATATATTTATATCTGGTTTAAAAAGTACTTTGCAGGTATTGTGAGTGAGGTTCAGCTCTGGACTGACACCTGAATTTTGGTATCTATGTGTAGTGTGCCTGCTCCTAAGCCAAGGGGATGCCAGCTCGCCCCCAGTAGTCAGTGCAGTCAGAGATTGTGCAGTTCATAAATTAATAGATTCAACCAGGTTGGAAGAGAGCTCCAAGATCATCCAGCCCAGCCTAGCACCCAGCCCTATCCAGTCAACTAGACCATGGCACTAAGTGCCTCATCCAGGCTTTTCTTGAACACCTCCAGGGACGGTGACTCCACCACCTCCCTGGGCAGCCCATTCCAATGCCAATCACTCTGTGAAGAACTTGGAGTTGGTGGAGCCTGGGAAAGAATTGACTTGACTTCCATGCAGAAGCGCTACTGACTGGCTATCTGGACAGCCAGGAAAAATCTATGTGCTTCTGTCATTCCCTAGATCAAATCATGGATGATCTTGGAGGTCTCTTCCAACCTGGTTGATTCTATTCTATGTATAACAACGGCATAATGTATAAATTCTTTAATTCTGTGGTGTGATCATCAATCATTCTTATAAATTGTGACCAAATGCAGCCAAGTAGCTGATAAATAAGAAATCCTGCCTGTCTTGAACATTTTCAGATCACTGGTAAGATGGATGTTTTATCTGGTACATGTGATATTTATGACCTGCTCCTCGTCAGATACACTGACTTGCTGATATATTTTCTTCACACCTTAAACTTTTCCTTTTATCAGTTAAAATAGTGAAAAGTAAGATGACTTTGTGCATCAGAGCTACGTTTGCAGTAGTCCATTCTTTGGTCCAAACCATATCTGTTATATTATTTGGCTACACATAAAGAACTTGACATTCTTGGGGTTCTTCAGCCTGGAGAAGAGAAGGCTTTGAGGAGACCTTAGAGTGGCTTTCCAGTATCTGAAGGGAGCCTACAGGAAAGCTGGGGAGGGACNTAGTCTTAAAACGTTCTGATTCTCAAAGAACACAAAGTTCTTGTCCAAGAAATGTGTAATAATTAAATCCTCGTACGCATGTTGATTAACTAACAAATCCCCACATTAATATTTGCTCTTGATGTTTCTCTTAAATATGTTTTGACAGTAAAATGGCTGAAACATGCAGGTTTTTGAGGCTTGGTAATTTAGGTGTTTTGTGGTCCTTAGTCTTTTACTGCTTTCAGGTGCATGAATTTAACGAATAATGAACTTAAAAGTAGCTGTGGATATTTTATATTTATATGTATATATATAGTTATTATCTTTTGCTTGTTTTTTCACCTCCATTTTTTCTGTTGAAAGCTTGTGTTTTCTTAATTAACTGATGAGGGGAAAAGGCAATTTATCTTGTTTTTAATCCAGTTACCAGTGCGGTTCTTACCATAGGCCAGTTCATCTCTCAGGAAGCCCTAGGGTGTTACGTTTCTCAGATGTTTTCCTCGTGCCCTGCTTCCCTTGTACCTTGTAGAATACCACTTTTAAACACTTCCCTGCTCTTGATCTGACCTTTCTCTGAAATCTTTCACATCTTGCTCAAGATACCTCGGATAATCCTCACACGCCCTTCCACTTCTGACGAAGACACGGACCAGTTACCCCCAGACCCAGATGACTTTGAACCTGAGGAGCTGGACAGCGCAGAAGGCCATACCTATTTGGACTCTTTGAACAGTGCTTTTTATCCTCCCTAATAAAACACTTTTCTGGGAATAGTTGAGTGGTGATTTTCTTTCCCGTTGTTCAGTTGCATTTAATATAGTACTTGAACCGCTATGCCTTATTTGTAGGGAAAACCATTGCAGTGAGGATGGATTAGAGCTGGGGGGGGAGCAAACCCCATGTTTCATTTTCTTTGCCTTGAACCTTCCTTCATCCAGAAACAAAATGCATTGAGTGAGGTTATGTGGATGTCACCTTGTGGGTTTTTTTTTTTTTTGCTGGCTGCTTTTGAGGGCATTCTGTGTCAGTGATGAAAAGAGCAGGTGATTTTAATTGAGAAAGAACTTTACCCATGTGGAAACACACTGGAAACAGCTGTACAGTTTGAGGTTTTCTAGGAATCTTGTCTGTGTTTTGTCTGTCCTTGGGTTCCTTTGAATTGTCCATTTTAATGTATGTTTGTTTGTTTGTTTTTTAATGAGAATAAAACAATCCTTTTCCTGTCCTTTAAATAGTGCTGGTTTGTTGTTGTTTGGTGGTTTTTTTTCCCCCCCTCTCTGCAGAGAAATGTTATTTTCCTTGCAATTCTGTATGTCATTCCAGAGCAAGAAAGAATGGTTTCTCCAGGTGTATCAGTAATGTGTCAGGTTTGAACAGCAGCTGTGAGCTACATCTAATCAGATCTAGATGCAGGAGCCATCTTACAGAGCTACAGCCCAGTGAATGAATTGAGAAGTCCTTATGTTTGAGAAAACATCTGAGACTTATTTCTTCTCCTGACTTTGCATATATATATGTGTGTGTGTGTGTATATGCACAATGTGTATATGTATTTGTGAGGTAAACATTAAAAAGCACATGTTCTTCAAGGGTTCAACCCCTTAATCCTCTTCACTGCTATTCAGATTTCTAATGCATTTTTGAGATGCTTAAGAAGAACCTTTTGGTGCTGATGTTTCTTTGGGATTCCATGTTGCTGCCTTAACACAGAGATGGGATCTGGCTCTGCCAGACTGCCATGCCATGCTTTTTATTTCATATATGCAGTGTGTATGGATGGTTATGATGATGTAAATGCCATTTCTCTTCCCGTGAATGCCATATAGCACAACTCAGTGCCCTAGTAAATCCTCATCTTTTAGAATCATACAATCAACCAGGTTGGAAGAGAGCTCCAAGATCATCCAGGCCAACCTAGCACCCAGCCCTAGCCACTCAACTAGACCATGGCACTAAGTGCCTCATCCAGGCTTTTCTTGAACACCTCCAGGGATGGTGACTCCACCACCTCCCTGGGCAGCCCATTCCAATGCCAATCACTCTCTGGCAAGAACTTCCTCCTAACATCCAGCCTATACTTCCCCTGGCTCAACTTGAGGCTGTGTCCCCTTGTTCTATTGCTGGTTGTCTGGGAGAAGAGACCAACCNCATCTTCACCCCACTATCCACCAGTACCCCCAGGTCCCTTTCCTCCTGGCTGCTCTCCAGCCACTCTGTCCCCAGCCTGTAGCGTTGCTTGGGGTTGTTGTGGCCAAAGTGCAGAACCCTGCACTTGGCCTTGTTAAATCTCATCCCATTGGCCTCTCCCCACCCATCCAGCCTGTCTAGGTCCCTCTGCAGGGCACTGCCTGTGTGATTTCTCAGGTGATCATTCAGAGTTCAATGAGTGCTAGTGGCTGGCTCTTCAGAAATTGTGAAGTTCCCAGAAGAGTATGGCTGCCACAGAATTAGAACAATATCTCAACCAATAAAAGGGATATGCTTATTTTGGAAAAAGAGATTCATAATAGCACTGTGATGCCAGTATTTCTCTTGACTCAGCTGCATCCACTGTGGCATTTTCATTGTCTTGCACACCAGCATTTGTGTTGAAGATAACTGCTCAGCAGCAAGGCTATTTTTTTTTTGCTCATTTGCTAAATAAAAATTACTCTGGAATGTGATACAGCTTTAAAAGTGAAGATGGAATTATGTGTATAAGCAGTCCAATTTGGACCAGCTTCAATTATGCTGATAAATGAAATTGTATCTTACAATATTTGCTTCCCCTCCCTTCCAGAATACATTGCTTAATGTTTGATCACTGCGTGCTGCAAAAACATCATGAAGCTCAGAATCCATATATGCTTTGGCTATCCTGATAGTAATACAGTTTGGCTTATTGCTACTTCATTATCTGTTACTAAACTGCAGGAAAAAGTAAACTCCTTCTGCTGTTGCAAAGAAAGCCCTGGACTGCTGAGTAAGTTGTAGGTGAAAGTTAGTGAACTAAAGTGGGAGTTCTGTTGAGGAGTCCTCTGTGTGTTTTGGATTTGTCCTTAGATCTTGGAAGTCAAAACATCGCTGTTGACATCAAGATAACACTTAAGCACTTAGATCTGTGTCTGTCTCTGAGAACTGAATTTGTTTTCAAGGCAATTTCAAGAGAATTGTGCTGTGGGTAAAAAATGGTAATGCTCTCTGTTGTGGGGAGAAAACCAAACATAAATGAGCCCAAATAGTTTTGTAAATGAAGATGCAACACTACAAAATTTATCAGCTGAAGACTGGTGCACATTTATTCAGGCTTCATTCGGGCAAAGCTAAGACTGAGGCAGGTGATTACATTTCGATTCTGTTCTGCAGAAGACGGGCAGAGGTAGAGGTCAGATCCTGGTATCTTTTATCAGCACTGAGTAATATCTCTTGCGGTTTGGTGTTTGATAAGAGTGGGCAGAGACAGAGGGTGGAAAAGGCACGATGGGAGTTGGTCTGTTAAAGACAGCTCATATCCTGTGCTTTGGCTTCCTGCTGACCTGGGAGGTGCCTCAGAAAAGCCCAGTCTCGTGATGCAGCACTTGCTTGCTTTCCCTGGGCAGCTTGTTTCTCGATATTCCCGGTTGCCCCTTCAGTCCACAGAGAGCTAAGGAGGTATTTAATTCTTTCATGATGTCCACCATTAAACATGTCTCATTATTGTTATGTCCATCATTGTGGAAGAAGGCAAGGCAGACTGCACCACTGAATATCAGAAGGAAGATTTTTGTGTGATGCATCTATTGGAATGTGTTTTACAGCCTGAAATAATTTGATTTGCTAAGATACAGTAGCATTCAAGGACAGTGTGTGTATAGAGGTGAAACGATGAATACCCAACAGAAAAGAGGTCATTTGTCCTGCTGCTGTCATTTCTCATGAAGGGCAGCAGGTGTAGGACTTTGCCAATACAAGGATAGTCCACTTTAACACAATTGGCTTTAAAAAAACATGGAGAAGAGAAAGCACTTAGAGCTTCCTCATACTCCTATGTCAGAGAAGGCTCTGAATCTGTTCACTGTGATGTTGAAATAATCCCTGTTTTTATTCTCAAGCATATTCAGACTCACCCCTTTGCAGAAAGCCTGTCAAGCAGCCTCCTGTTCTCCATACATGCCACGTAGGGCTCTACCTCCTCACATGCAAAGCGAAGACTTCTGGTGCCTGTGGTGTTTCCCCTTTTCCACGCCTGCTACCTCCTGCTCCATGTTTGCAGAGCCAGCAGGGTGGACCAGGGAGTGACAGCAGCAGCTGCTGGTGCCGTGGCAGGAATGTGGACCCACCTCTCCTAAGGATCAGCTTCATATCCTCGCCTGCTGGCCGCCTGGAAGGTAAGCCTGCTCTGTATACAGTCCTGGCAACTCCCTGGTGCTCTACGTTTCTGCAAGGAACATGCCATGAATTACTGGCTAGAAATGCTGCTGAGGTCCTAACGTTTCCAGGAATGTGTGTGTGACCTTGGGTGAACGTGCTGGAGTGATGTAGGAGATGGCTACTGGCATGGTGTGCTGGAGTGGACACCAGAAATAACCTTGGAACCTTAACGCGTGGCTCCTGCTGGACTGGTGGTTACAAGTAGTCAGGGAGTATGTTTTCTATTATTTTTTATACTTTTGGGCTTTCTTTCAGAATCAGACACCTAAGAATCACCATGAATGTGGTTCCTCCATTATTCTTAATGTTTTAAACAGATTAAAGTAGGTATTTTTGAATTGAGCATAATACAACAGAGTAGATCAGGGTCAGAATTAGTGCTTCTGTGTATTGAGTGGTTGTGGTGTGCCTGATGCACAGCTAGTAAAAGCTACCAGCCTAAGAAAGAAGGAGTGCAGATGTAGGATGTGTGATACAGTCATTGGCTGGCAGCCCTGTACTACAGCTGAGTTGGGCTTGAAACGAAAATGTGCAAAAGAGAAGACTTGGCAGGAGCCCAGTGAGTGAAAACACCTCTGAAAGTGACACACACACATTATCATGGTCACTTGCTCTCTTCCCCAAGTAAGGAGACCAAATGAGCAAAGAAAATACACCTTTCTAAATGGTTTGTTTACACTGTGGTACTGGATATTCAGCTCTTGCCTCTTACAAAAACCCAAGTACATCCCCACCCCCCCCCTCAGTTTCATCTCCTGGTCCAGACACCAGTGACTGTAATACAGAGGAGTAATTAAAAACAGTGCAGTAGTTTAGGCAGTGTCTAGAACATGCTTTTTACTTAGCACCTGTTCACTGTGATTTCAGCTGCAAATTGAAACAGGAAGTAGACAGTTACTAACAGTGTTTTAGAGAGTGCTTGCAGTAGAATAACCATGGTTTCTTTGTGGGAATGAGAAACATACTGCCATGATTTTGCTAAGAACAAGTTCTCAGATGGCTGGGATCATGGTCTTCATAGAATCAACCAGACCTCCAAGATCATCCAGTCGAACCTATTCCCTTGGGTTTAGTGTTACAATGTCATGCAGAGCAAGGTGTGGTAGATAGCAAGGTGGCATCAGCCTTTCTACATTATTTCCAGGGTCCTTATATATTAGTGTCCAGGCTCCAGAGGAAACACTGCAGACGGAGTTTCTTGTGCTCCCCAGGTTCTACACAATGATGTGAAATTTGGTGTCATTCTTAGCTTTTTATTGCCATCCCCATCTCCAGAGTAGTCTGCTCAAACTCCCCAAACCTTGCACAATCAGCAGCACGATGCTTCCAGAGTACAAATTTCCATTCGTGAGAAACTCAGCAACTAGATTGTTCCCTATCCTGGAAGTTTTATATTTTCTCTTAGTAATATGTTTGGATTCCACCTCCTTGCTAAGCTGCAGACACGCTCCAGACACAGGCGAACTTTTCTTCTGCCATTCACTGATCTAACATTGTGGAAAGTAATGTGCAAAGACATTCAATAGCCCCTGGAGGAAAATCCAAGCAAACCACAAACTATTAGCTAGCAGCCTGGGTTACAATAGCAAATTGATCATAAACTGATTGCAGGCTTTGCACATGAAATTCATTCACAGATTTCCACAGAGATGTACCACCAGAAAGGGAAAGGAGTTGTTTTGTTTGCTCTTTTTTTTTTTTTTTTTTTTTCATGTACTACTAGACTNAGGTGGGGGTTGGTCTCTTCTCCCAGGCAACCAGCAACAGAACAAGGGGACACAGTCTCAAGTTGTGCCGGGGGAAGTATAGGCTGGATGTTAGGAGGAAGTTGTTGGCAGAGAGAGTGATTGGCATTGGAATGGGCTGCCCAGGGAGGTGGTGGAGCCACCGTCCCTGGGGGTGTTCAAGAAAAGCCTGGATGAGGCACTTAGTGCCATGGTCTAGTTGAGTGGCTAGGGCTGGGTGCTAGGTTGGCCTGGCTGATCTTGGAGGTCTCTTCCAACCTAGTTGGTTCGATTCTATTCTATTCTAGACACCTTAACAAGAATGTTAATGGAAAACCTACTTTTAAAGATGTATATGTTCATCAGAAGCTTGTGCTGGAATTATTAAGAGTCACTTTATTATACACTACTTCACAGTGACTACCTTGGGTCTTTCTGTAATGATTGAGTTTGTCACTCCCATGCGTAAGTGGACACATGAAAACAGTGTTAAGACTCCTGGAAGTAGAGAATTCAAGTGTGAATGAAGAGTAAGTTCTAGGGTAGTTAGCGTGAGTACTAAGTTAAACACAGCATAAGCACTATATAAATCTACTAGTGCTGGTCTAGGTCTCCATGGACTTACAGATGTCTCAAGCTCTACATTGCTGCTTCATTGCACCACTGACAGCCTGCTCTTCTACTGGCATGAGTGTCTGTGCCTTAGCATGAGGAGAGAGTGACCTCCCTGGGAGATGCTGTTTGGGATCCTGTTGGCAGCTGGGGGATCCTGGCCACTGGTGAGATGGGGCTTAGGAAGCATGCTGAGCACACACAGCCGACTGCCCATCTGATGTGCTCTGGTCCTTCTCTGCGGTTTAAGACCACTGTAAGTGGACAGGTTAAGGGGTGTGGAGGTATTCTGTGTTTTTCACCTCTGCCACAGGAATGTAGTGTGAGCAGCAGCGTGATGTGAGCCGCAATTAGGATCCTGCAGAAGGCCTCCTGTGAGGATATTAAGTGATGCCAAGGCTTTATGCAAGTCTCTCTGTGCAGGGATAAGGTTCAACCTCATAGAAAAGGTTTAGGAGATAAGAGCTTCTCAATACCATTTGGCTTCCTGGTGAAGAGCAGAGAACCACAGTTTTCCTCTGCATGTTATGTCATTTACTCCTTCCATTTATCCCAGCGTTTCCAGGAGATGCAGTGGGATGACATTTTAGTCTCGTGACATCAGCCTCGTATTTATTCCCTCTACTATGGCAGCCCTTGTAGATTTGGCTTGTTCTTTGTGCTTCTTTTGCCATGTTTACTCTTCTGCTGGCTGCTCTACAGTTCTGAAAATGAAATGTAAAAGAGGCTAAAGAGAAATGATTGTCCCTGGAATTATTGCTATTCCCACCCCCCCCCCCCGCCCCGAAGAATGTTTCAGAACAGAAAATCCTAAGTTTGGGAATTTTTTGTCAGGTCTTGGTATGTAAACTAGATTGTTGGGTGACAACTTCTTGGACTGCAATTTTTTCCTTTTATCCAAGGCTCTAAAGATCATGTGAATGAGTACAGCAGCTGTCAAGACACAAGCAAGGTGGAAGGGAGTGTGCCTAGTTTTGGCTGTCATTTCCACAAAGACAATTGAAAAATGATAGATGAAAAGGGTTAATTATTTTAGAAGAATCTTCACCAATGTGTTGAGGGGGAAGGGAGAGAAAGGATGACTGTTCCCTTTAATAGAGCTTTGGCAAGATACTTAAACTGCCAACTTTACAAAGGCTTGTGCATTTCTTAGTGAGTTGCAGATCAGTTACCAGTAAGCAGGTTCTCATGAGTTGCAGATCAGCTACCAGTGAGCATGTTCTCACCTAAAAGCAGCATATTCTGTATGATTCTGTGTCCTGGTGATTCCCTTTCCCTTGCTGGTGCATGACAAACCAGCCTTGTGTGCGAATCACCCCTGAGATACCACAAGCTCTGTTGATGTGGCAACTGAAGGGTGAGTTACAAACCTTGGCATCTGCAGCAGAGCACTGAGAGGTTCCCTCGGCACTGCAGTTTCTAATATTGGCCTCTTGACTTTATCATTGTGAACCAGAGCCAAGTTATTCCTCTACAGTCAACTGACAGACTCCACAGCCACTATCTGTACTGCTATTAGCTCTATTTTAGATGTTTACCAGTCATTTTTTCTAGTCAGGAGTGCTCACATTCCCTGCTGAAATTTTTGCAGCTCTTCCTGCATATTGAAAATCCAAGAAAGTGTATTTTGATGTTAGAAAAGGACAGTGCACCCCACACAAGGCTCCATTAGCACAGCCCTAGTCCCAAACACTCAACAAGGAAATATCAGTGGTCATGGTGAAGCACCATTTAAAGTACTGTTCTGTATGCTTTCTGTCATAGGATCATAGAATCAACCAGGTTGGAAGAGACCTCCAAGATCATCCAGTCCAACCTAGCACCCAGCCCTATCCACTCAACTAGACCATGGCACTAAGTGCCTCATCCAGGCTTTTCTTGAACACCTCCAGGGACGGTGACTCCACCGCCTCCCTGGGCAGCCCATTTGTGATGGTTTGGGTCTTCCCCGACCCCCCACACTTTGGAAATCACCCAGACTAGACTCAGCAGGCTCTGGAAATTGAATGAAGCTTTTATTTACAGCTTAGCAGAATATACAAGCAGATATTTACAGTATATACAGTTATAGACAGAAATATACAAGGTAAAAGGGAATACAGGAACACAACAGCCCTCCCAGAAACCTGAGTCCCCAGGAGGGGCTCCCAACCGCCCCTTCACCTTCCCCCTACCCCTCTCAACCTTACCCCAGTCCCAAGGAAGAGTGGAGGTTCAGCCAGGGGGGTTAGGAAGCAAAGTGGATTAGTCCAAAATGGAGGGTGAGGCTAGAGAGTAAGAAGCAGCTCAGCCAGCAGTGCAAGTGAGAATGGTTATCTTTGTTTTTATTTCTTGTTCCTATACATCTCAGCAAGCCTATGAGGGAAGTAGACATCACCATTCTTTTCCTTTCACAGCCTGTAATCTGGTTCTTCTCACCAAAACATTCTAGCCTGCTTCAAACCAGCACACCATTCCAATGGCAAATCACTCTACGTAGCAACATGTGGTGCCAGCTGATCATATTTGTTGTTTTACTTGCCTAATATCTCTGTGAAGACAAGTTAGTGCTAACTAAGATACAGCTATTTACCTTCCTAGGCTTTTTCAGTGTAAGCTTTTGGGATAGAGCGGACAAGGGCTGAGTGAACCAGGTCTGCCAACCAAAAATCCTTCCTGAACAATTTGCTGTGATGCCAAACCAAAGTTTATTGTTATCAGCGACAGCTGCCTGCCCTCTCTCCACGCTTCTATTTGTGGAGTTTCAATGGCTATAAATGGAAACATGCTCTGACCAGAAATCACAACAGCACTGCCCCAGACTTCTCGCTCCTGGCTTCAAAAGTACGGGGATATCTAACATGTAGTCAGGTTAAGTCACTTCTGCTCAGGGTGCTAGTGTGGGGTTTCTTTTTCTGTGGGAAATGGAGTTAGGAAAACAGGAAGAAAGAGTTTTGGGAAGAGAATCTTCAGAGGAACGGCAAATGGTGAGCTGCACAGAGAAATGGTGGAAGTTCTTAATGTCTATTATTATTAGTGCTATATTATACTCTTATTAATAATAGCAATAACACATAAATAATAATATGTTGTATGTAAATATATTATTAGTATATAATAAGAAGAAGGAAAAGCAAATAGTCTGGAGTATTTCCCAGCTTCCTTTGACCACTGACTTTGAGAATGAAAACTTCTTTCCTGTATGTTAAATTAATTCTGCCGATACATTCCTGTGGAAATCTGTGAATGAATTTCATGTGCAAAGCCTGCAATTGGTTCAAGATCAATTTGCTATTGTAACCCAGGCTGCTAGCTAATAGTTTGTGGTTTGCTTGGATTTTCCTCCAGGGGCTATTGAATGTCTTTGCACATTACTTTCCACAATGTTAGATCAGTGAATGGCAGAAGAAAAGTTCGCCTGTGTCTGGAGCGTGCCTGCAGCTTAGCAAGGAGGTGGAATCAAAACATATTACTAAGAGAACTTGAAAACAGTTGAAACACAGCTTATTAGTAGTGTAGGCTTCACATGAAATGTGTAATTTGCTTGCTTCAACAAGGTTATTTTCTTGATATCACAAAAAGAGCAGTTAAGTCTTGGCTCTGTGAGGCTGTGAAGAGCAATGTCCATCACTTCTGTTACGGAAAAAAACTTAACACTGAATTTTTTGGACACTTATGTAGTGGTTGGTGTTGTGTTGGCTTGGTGTCATGATGTTTAATCAAAATGTTTCATTCTACTAGCCTCAGTTAAATGAGCATTGGCAAGCCTGTGTGTAAGTTAATAGCTTTAAATACAACCTCACCACTGCAAGATGCATTGGGTAGGAAGTAGGGGAAGTGTTGAAACAAAGTAAGAACCTGGCCTTAAAGTACTTTTTCTTCTTTTGTGTGTTATTTATATTTTTATATACATATAAATATATATTTATATAAAGAATATAGTATTTATATAGTGTTTATATATTAATATATATTTTATAGAATCATAGAATCAACCAACCAGGTTGGAAGAGAC
>WAAF01018690.1:128417-154390 GCA_013400475.1 Tricholaema leucomelas
ATTCCAACACCTCAACATCTCTTGAATTGAGGAGCCCAGAACTGGACACAGCACTCAAGGTGTGGCCTGACCAGTGTTGAGTATTAAATATAGTATTTATATAAAGAATGATATCTGAAAGAGCATTGCTAAAGCTTCAGCTTGAAGTTATAATATGGTTATGTAATATTTTCCTTGTTCATTTTCTCATCAGTGCTTTGGTACTTTAGACAGTGTCCTTATTTTGAATTTATGGTTGATATCTGGAACAAAAAGAATAGTCTTCAAAATTAAAAACAGTCACCAAAGCTGTGAAAACTTCAGGAAAATCTTCAAAGGAAACCTTAGAATTTCGTTCCAGCTTTTGTGGAGAATATGTATAGCAGTGTAATGATCGATATTGTGGTGATCTAGTTGGAGAGTACATCCTGACGCACAAAGGATTGAGCAGGAAGCCTTTAGCAAGGCTTTTCCAAAATGCAGAGCGTGTCATTTGAAACCCCAGTGGTCATCTGATGACTTTGTGGATGTTAGTTACTAGTTTTAAGAATGGCAAACTGGAGCAAGCAATGACCCCACTGATGGGAGCCAGGTTAACATCCATGCCAGGTCACCCACTGCTCAGTAGTTTCAAAGCCGAATCCTCTTACTGTGTCAGGCTGGGAGAGTCCCTTTTAGCAGCGGCAGGTCACATCTCTGCAGGTGCTCAGAGCGGGAAACAGAGGAGGCCCTGGTGTGGCAGGTTTCATGTCGCTCTGCTAACAGCAGAGGAATGCTCTGGCTCTGTGCCAGTCCTCCCACCCCTTTCCCTGTCCCCTTCCAGATGATCTCTGTCACATCTCTCTCTCCTGTTGCTTGTTTAGTCTTAATGCCTTTCTTTCTGATTGCTAAGTGGAGTTAGTTTCCCCCCTGCACCTTTTCCCTGGTTTTGTACCTCCTGGGCTCTTACTGATTCTGCCCTTCTCTCTTTGTTAAGTGCAGAACAGGTCAATACTCAAACACTGCATGGGAGTGGTGTTATTGTTGACATCTGTTCACATATTTAACTTCTGCATAGCAAATACATAAACTAGTTCATATTATAGGCACTGTGAGTTGTCCATTTTCAGTGTTATCCTACAAACCAGGTGATACTTTATCCATGTAGAACTGGATGGTACTTTATTTTTTTATGGATATTTCATAGGGGCATAGGATAGTTCAGGTGCAAAGGGAGCTCAGGAAGTCTCTAGCCCAGCTCCTTGCTTAAAGCAACTATACGGTTAGACCAGGCTTCTCATTGCTTTATCTAGTTGAGTCTTCAGATTCACAGAGAGAGTGATTTGCCATTGGAATGGGTTGCCTGGAGAGATGGTGGAGTCGCCGTCCCTGGAGGTGTTCAAGAAAAGCCTGGATGAGGCACTTAGTGCCATGGTCTAGTTGAGTGGATAGAGCTGGGTGCTAGGTTGGACTGGATGATCTTGGAGGTATCTTCCAACTTGGTTGTTTCCATTCTATTCTACTTAAAAATCTCTAAGGATGTAGACTGCACAACCTCTGGGCAATATGCTCTCCTGATAGGCTGTCCTCATGGGGAAAGTAGTTTCTTCTCATATTGAGTCAAAACCTCTGTTGTTCCTATATTTGTCCGTTTCTCTTTCTTCCTGCCATGAATTGGTGTAAAACATCCTGGCTCCAACTCCTCAGTAGCCTCCCATGGTGACTGGGGCTGCTCTTAGGTACTCCTAGAGTGATCACTTCTCCAGGCTCAACAAGACCAGCTCCTTCAGCCTCTTCTCACAGAGCAAGTGCTTCAGTCCTGACTATCTTGGTGGTCTCCACTGAACTCACTTCAATCTTTTAGTCTTCTATTGGAGAACCCAAAAGTGGATACCTTATTCCAAATGTATCTAGTGCTTAATCTACTTGTACTGCTGTAGATGCTGTTGGCCATCTCAAATGCTGTGGCCCACTGCTGGCTCAGGCTTAAGTTCTTGCACACCAAGACTCACATGATCCCCTCAGCAGAGATGTTTCTTTGCCTGTCAGGCCTCAGCCTTCCTCTCCCAGGTCCGTAATGCTCTTGTTGGTACATTCCTTCAGCCTGCCATGGCCCCTCTGAATGGAAATCCTGCCTCAGGGCAGGACTCTTCTTGGTTTCTATTTTCTGCAAGCCTGGTTGGTGCCCAGCATTCCCTGCTCCGGGTCACTGATGTGACACATCACTTGTTGCTGTCCTCCAAGTAGAGTACAAAGCATAAAACATGAAGGTCTAATCCCAGTTGTCCAACTGTCTACTTATCCACCACCCAGGCTGTCATGTCCTAGCAAGGCTACAAGAATACTGTGGGAGAGAGGAAGTGTTGTCAGGGTAAATGACACAAACACAGTCATTTTATCATAGAAGGCAGTCAGATTGGTCAGGTATGATTTCCCCTCGGTAATCCCAGTGCTGTTCCCAATGACCTTCCCAACCATAGGCAGTATTGGTTGAGTGTAGTGGTTTGGGTGTCCCTCGCCCCCCCACACTTTTAGAAATCACCCAGACTAGACTCAGTCGGCTCTGGAAATTTGAATGAAGCTTATATTTACAGCTGGCACAATTTACAAGCAGATAGTTACAGTAGATACAGTTATAGACAGAAATAGACAAGGTAAAAAAAAGGTAATACAAACACAATTCCCCTCCCAGAAACCTGAGTCCCCAGGAGGGGCTCTCAACCACCCCTCACCTTCCCCCTACCCCTCTCAACCTTACCCCAATCCCAAGGAAGAATGGAGGTTCGGCCAGGGGGTTAAAAAGCAATGTGAAGCAGCCAAGCAAAGGGAGGGTGAGGTTAGAAAGCAAGATGGAGTCCAGCCAGCAGCCTCAGCTTCTCCCCAGCAGGCAAAGCTCCCCAGCGAAGAGAAGAAGCAAGTGCCCTAATCTTTGTTTTGCCTTTCTTCTTTACACATCCCAGCAAGACTGTGAGCGAAGTAGACCTCACCATTGTTTTCATTTTACAGCCTATCATCTAGTTCTTCTCACCAAAACATGCTAGCTAGGCTCAGACTACCACAGTTGAGTTAACCTGAGTAATCCCTGCCTTGATCCTCATCCACTGCTGGTTACTCTCCAACTCTCTGACAACTGCTGCTAAGCACAGAGATCTGGGAGACCTTTCTGGTAAAGGCTGAGACAAAGACATCGCTGAGTCCCCACAGCCTTATCTGTACCTGCTTCCATCTCTATGCTGCCCTTTTGCACTAAACCCCTGCTGAAAAATCCCTGTGTAACCACATCAGAGAAGTCTTCGTGTCTGTCTGAATCTCGCCATGGACAGCCTTGCATATCTATGAGGTTGTTTTCACAGATGTGATGGCTTTCCCAAGCTCCTTGTATTTCCGAGTTGCCTCCCATGGGATACCACTTACTAGCAATTTGATAAGCCAAAGTCAGCTCTTCTAAAGCCTTCTTTGGTCCCCCACAAGATCTTCAGCTTTATTACTTCTCATTTGCTACAGCCAAGCCTGCCATAGTCTTACATTCCCTTTGTTTCTGAATAACAGATCAAGCTGTATGCATGGCACTGGTTGAGCCAGGCAGTGGCTGACTGAGAAGTTATCCTTGACATCCTCCAGTATTCCTCTGAATTGCTTTCCTATTTTTCAGCAGGTGTCAGGGAAGTTAAAATCTCCCACAACAACAGGGTCTGTGATTCAGATACTTCCTTGAACTGTTTAGAGAAGTTGTGAAGTATTGCCCACTTTGTCACCCCAATCTATTGCCTGATCCCACTGTAATGTCACCCTCACTGACCTCTCCTCTGATCCTGACACACAAGTGCTTACTCAGCCCTATTGTTCAACTTGTACAGGAGCTTGCAAGATTTAAGGTGCTGCTTTACACAGAGAGAGATCCTCTCATTCTGGCTTTCTGAAGAACTTGTGTTTATCCATTGCAGCACTACAGCCATGTGAGCTATTCCACCACATCTCAATATTTCTACAAGGTCAAAGTTCTGTGACCTATATACATCTGTGTAAGACAAATCTTGCTTTTGTATACTTTATCACAAGTTTTTCCACCTACTTCTTTATCATCCTGAAAATCTGATCGCAGTGTTTCAGTAAAATAGAGAACAATTCATGCTCAAAGTATAACCTCCGTAGAGGAGAAAACTCACAGACTGTTTTATTAGGTGGTTTGTACCTTTTAAATTCACTGCAAGTGACATAAATAATATAAATTCTCTACCACTTCAGGCTATTCCACTTAAGTTTGTGAAGTTTATTATTAAAGAATTCTTGTTCTTTCTTCCTGGATGAAGACTCCTCAATGGCCAGAATCCTGAGGAGAGTCTTTGTGTGGAGCTGGCTGTGGAAATGAAAGATAATGGAGGGCCCATTTTGTGATGGGGAAAAATAAAATGACTGCCTATAAAATAGATTGGTCTGAGCAGATGGCCTCAATTTTCTTTTTCACAGTTTAGTTTTAGCATAACTTAGAAGGACAGAGTAACTCTAAGAGTTTTCCTACTGAAACAATGGCTCAGCTCAAAGTATTGTTTACATACTCAAGTCCTCCTCTATTAGTGCATATTACACTGTTATGTGAAATAATTGTGTTTCACATTTAGAATCATAGAATCATAGAATGGTTTAGGTTGGAAGGGACCTCAAGGATCATCCAGCTCCAACCCCCTGCCACAGGCAGGGACACCTCCCACTAGAGCAGCTCGCCCAAGGCCTCATCCAGCCTGACCTTAAACACCTCCAGGGAGGAAGCATCCACAACCTCCCTGGGCAACCTGTTCCAGTGCCTTACCACCCTCACTGTAAAGAACTTCCTCCTAACATCCAGTCTAAATCTCCCCTCTTCCAGCTTAAACCAATTCCCCCTCGTCCTAACATTACTAGACCGTGTAAATAGTCCCCTATTAGAGAGAGGAATACAGAGAATAAAGTGCTGCACTAAAAAAGAATGTTTCCACTGGTGTGTATAGCAGGGAACGTTTGATACTGCTACTTTAGTTTGCATTATAAGGGTTTCTTTTAATTCCTTGTTACAGTAGCTACTGATAAAGAGAAGAACAGAGAAAATAAATTAAACCAAATAGATCTATAGATCAGAAAGAATGCAGTGCCTTAGCTGACATAGCACAAAGGCTAGGTTTTGGATGGAATGAGAGAATGTACACTGCAAGAGAGAGCTGCAGAACTTCGTTCAGAGAATTAGCACTTGGTTTTTTACAAGCGGCGTTTGGACACGGCTCATACAAAGAGAGGCAATTCAAGTCAGGCCCACTCAAGTAAAACGAGGATTCATCTTTGAGATTGAGTCCTGTCAAGATCAGGTCCTCTCCATGGGAAGGAGACATTAATTGAACTCAGTTGAACTGGAAGAGAAGGTTCTTGTGGTTAATATACTGCTTGCAGTTAATTATACTGTTTGTCCACTAGATGGACCCAAGGAGCTCCTTTCTCCATTTGGTGCATTACAAAATGCTGTAAGTGTTTACTCACAAAATATTATTTCCTGACTCGTGAGCCTAGCCACAGCTTCAGACAGTACCCAAAATGCTTTCATGGGGTTCTGTTAGTGTCTTGTCAGCTGCTGAGGCTTCTGATTCTTCCCAGGTTCCACAGGATGCTGGGGAAAGGAGGCAGACTATCTCTGACTTGCTCCTGGTTTCTCTGGATGATCTGTGTGCCTCCAGGAATTCCCATCTTGGTAGGAGACTTTCAGGTGTGGGCAGAATGTCTTGCAATGTGCAGTCTTGGCACAGTGTCACGTTGGCTGTGCAGGTTGATCACGTGGAGGCATTTAAAGCCTGTTCCTGGTGAACTCAAGGCAGGCAGTTTCCAGGCAATTCAGGAGAGCTAACCTGTAGTTTAGCAAATCATAATGCTGCAGAAGGCAATGGCAGAATCACTGCTACAAACAGAGCAATGGCAGCAGGCGGCAGAGCAGCAAGCTAGCACAAATACAATGGCAGAGCACATCGTGTTACCTGCTTATCTCTTTTTATCAATACAGCCTGAGATTAGTGGGCCTTTGGACACAGTATAGCCAATCAGAATGGCAGTTAGCCAAGCTTGACCGTAGTAGGTGAAGCCATAGGCTTACTTTACCCAAAATTGGAAAAACCATGGGCCTTGCACGAGGCAGACACAAGCTAAGCCTGTGAACCTTGTTTACCACAGGATGGAAACAGGAACAAGACAAGCCTGGGCAAGCCAGAGTGCTTAGGATCAATGGCTACAGGTTCTTTGTCCTCTTTCCCATGGTTGCTTCTCCCCAAAATAGAAGGAATGAATGCTGAAAACATGTCCAGTACATATTCAGGCCTACCACAACATAGTAAACTATCATAGTTTGTAGAGTTTCTTTCTCTGAAGGTGTATGTGCTGAAGTATTGCAATGATAAATTATTCCTGTAGTGAAGTCAAACTTCAGCTTCTGCCTGGTTTCTAAGGAGCAAGAAGTCAGGGCTAAAGGACTGAGGAGCTCCAAGGTTGTGAATCTTGCCAATGACTTGGGGTGATGCAGTGCTGCCTCATGTGATGAATTTCCTGAGGTTTTCAGGAGCTCCAATATCTATGGATTCTATTAATCTACTTCTAAAAAAATACGCTTCAGAGTCTGGAAATTAGGATTATCTGAGCACATTTAGTTTTCCTTTGTTTTATTCATATAATGCAGTAAATGTTGATGGCAGAATGATGAGCTATTTCTTCCATCTCAAATGATGCTTTATGCTCAGGAATCACCACCAGCAGCTTCATCAGGATATGATATGATCAGGGCAAAAAATACCCAGCTACCTTCAGTGATTTTGTAAAGAAAATAGAGTGAAATAAACACTAATATTTAATCCTTCTCTGTCCAGCTGAGTGTTTTCACATTTTTTTTTTAAAAAACACCTGCTTCCTGACCATAGAATCAACCAGGTTGGAAGAGACCTCCAAGATCATCCAGTCCAACCTAGCACCCAGCCCTAGCCAATCAGCTAGACCATGGCACTAAGTGCCTCATCCAGGCTTTGCTTGAACACCCCCAGGGATGGTGACTCCACCACCTCTCCAGGCAGCCCATTCCAATGCCAATCACTCTCTCTGGCAACAACTTCCTCCTAACATCCAGCCTAGACTTCCCCTGGCACAACTTGAGGCTGTGTCCTCTTGTTCTGTTGCTGGTTGCCTGGCAGAAGAGACCAACCCCCAGCTGGCTACAACCTCCCTTCAAGTAGTTGTAGACAGNTGTAGCACTGCTTGGGGTTGTTGTGGCCAAAGTGCAGAACCCTGCACTTGGCCTTGTTAAATCTCATCCTATTGGCCTCTGCCCACCCATCCAGCCTGTTTAGGTCCCTCAGCAGGACTGTCCTACCTTCAAACAGATCAACACCTGCTAAGTGCACAATATGTAAGCAAAATGGTTGAGATGTGCAAACAAAAAGGAAAGCTGACATTTTCACCCTCCTACACAATGACTGTCAAAGGGATGAGTTCAGAAAATGGTTCAGCATGCTGCAAGTGCTCTCAGAAATTACCCACTCAAAATTCCTAGGGACAAGTTAAAGCTGTTTCTTAAAACATCAAAAAATTTGTGGATAATAGTATTTTGTTTTTTTTATGAGCAGAAACGATCAGACAGCTTGACTACTCAGGTCTCTGAAGTGCTCTGTCTGTGATGGTTTGGGTGTTCCCTGTCCCACCACACTTTGGAAATCACCCAGACTAGACTCAGCCAGCTCTGGAAATATGAATGAAGCTTATATTTACAGCTGGCACAATTTACAAGCAGATATTTACAGTATATACAGTTATAGACAGAAATAGACAAGGTAAAAGGTAATACAAAAACACAACAGCCCTCCCAGAAACCTGAGTCCCCAGGAGGGGCTCTCAACCACCCCTTCACCTTCCCCCTACCCCTCTCAACCTTACCCCAGTCCCAAGGAAGAATGGAGGTTTGGCCAGGGGGGTTAGGAAGCAAAGTGGATTAATTATAGAAACGGAGGGTGAGGTTAGATGAGAGATGCATCTCCAAGCTCGCCAGCATCAGAAGTACCTTATCTATGTTTTGATTCTTGTTTTTATCCATCTCAGCAAGCCTATGAGTGAACTAGACATCAGCCTTGTTTTCCTTCCACAGCCTGTAATCTGGTTCTTCTCACCAAAACATTCTAGCTAGCTTCAAACTAGCCCATGCTCAAATACTACAGATATGAGTGTCACAAAAAAGGGCTGGAAATAAATTATGTGATGCTCTCTGCAGCATAAGGCTCGGAAAGGGTGTGAGACCTGCCACTGCACTATCAGGCTGTGCTTTGACACGTGTTGCTGTTTTGATTTTCAGAACATGCTATGGTGTAACCATTAATACTACATATTCCTTAAAATTTAGATCTTAATCTCATTTGAAACATTTGCCCCTAGTATTTTGAAAGCATCCCTTCTCTTGTTTAGTGCCTAACTTTCTCGAGAGGAAATGCTCTTAAGAACAGAATTACTTATACAGGATTATGCTCTTAAGAATAGAATTACTTATACAGGATTTTTGTTGAGTATTGTAATTGTCTTGTAAGTAATTGTCTATGAAATTGTACATTATAACGTTGCAAGTTCATGAATTCAGTTTTTATTTCTCATATGAAATCTGACAAATGTAGATGCTCCTTTATTAATTATGCAGGAAAGGTTAAAATAATCTCAGTTGTCTTCTTTCAGGCTTCTTAAGAGCAGCTGGTTCCAGTAGTAGAATTACCCCTGGAGGTGTTCAAGAAAAGACTGGATGAGGCACTTAGTGCCATGGTCTGGTTGACTGGATAGGGCTGGGTGCTAGGTTGGACTGGATGATCTCTTCCAACCTGGTTGATTCTATTCTATTCTAATCATCTTTGAAATACTGACTCTTACATACAATGCAAATGTTTTTCAGTAGTTATGTCAGTGATTTACCTCAGAGTAGCAGTAGTTTGGTTCAATAATTTGGTTTTCTTTGTGTGTGTGCAGGGATATATTATAGTCTTATATTGCAGCTACCTTGTTTTTGATATCTGTGAGAGGGTACCATTTCCAAATATATATGTAGCATCTTACATGTGTTGTCCAAGAATTCATTGCATTTAGAAGGTCACTCAATGACACTCAAAATATTTAAGTCCCTCCAAAACCAGGTAAGTCATTTCAATCTAAGTGAGCAAGTGATAACTTCCAAATAAATCTGTTGCTGTTGCTTACCTCTATGTGTCTTCTCTTTACTAGCTGAAGTGATGAACTGTGTGACATGTCAGAAATACTGCCCTAGGGCAGAACTGATGCCAGGCCAGGAATGGCATTTTTGTATTTGACTATGCAGGTATGGAACAGCATTTGCAGCAGAAAAGGTGAAGGGGGTGTTTTGTGAATCAGCTTTCACTTTTGAAGCAGAATGCAAAGATATTTTGAAGCACTGTTAGGGTGTTTTAGAGTTTGATGTAGCAGTGTTTGCTCTCAAGAGACCAAGACTTCTTTGGGGTGTGGCTGTGCCTTCTGAAAGAATCTGTCAATTCTGGGTCACATCCTGGCCATGTTTTCTCTTTTTGTCTGGGAGATGGTGGAAATTAGGGGAGAGAATTTACAGTTCTGGCTTATTGAATGTAGAGGAAAATAAGTCAGATGATATTCAGGTTTCAAAACAGTTGTTTTGGAAACCAAGGGAGACTTGGATTCATCACATAAATATTGATAACCTTACATCACCATCAGCCTTACTAATGCTGTAATTTTATGTGATGTGTTGCAATTTTATCCATGAATCATCTACAGTAAGGCCTCTTAGCTCAAAGTTAGGAGCAAATACATAACTAAGGACTATTCTTGTCTCCAGAAAACATTGTACATGCTATTGTAAACTGAACAATTCTTTGGAGTTCTTTGTAAATGTCTTTCGAGCAAAGATGCTGCTGTTGAATATGTGGAAAAAGCACTGTTTCATCTGATGTTGAAACAATCTTCAAAAGACTATAAGCAGTTGGGCTTTCCCCCCTTTAATTCCTAATTAGCCATCTCAACTCTCATTATGTTCTGGAATTCAATAAGCAGTGTGTAATACTCAGTAAGTAGATGTCATAAACAAATAGATCTTGAGATAAATTCCCGTTTGTGTGTGGTTTTGTGCTGGAAGGTGAGGTACATTTTAAAGCAATTTTGATGGAGTTTTAAAATTGTGTTATACAATAAGTTTAAAATATTCTCTGTTCTGTTGATGTAATTTCAAAGGAATTAACATACCTGACAGATAAAAATAATCAGAAGGTACATTGATGGATGTCTGTTAGCTGTGTGCAGAAATAAATGATGAGTAAAATGACTAGCTAGGTAGTATGTGGCATGGCAAGTACTCAGGGTATTCAAACTATTAGCCCACAAAGAAATAGAAAACTTGCTTTTTATCATATAAAAATAGATACAGAGCACCCATTTATTTCTCAGTGACTGTTACTTGCAACAGCAGGCTGCTGTTAAAATTTGCTTCATTATATTACATCTTAAGTTGAACAGCAACACTGCAACGTCGGAAATGCCTCTGGCAGCTGGGTGTGCTCCACAATGCCTGCTTTCATAAAGTGACATCTCTGCTTTTTCCTGAGCATTGCATGTTGTCTATCAGGTGGCATCAGTCTGTGATGCTAGATTAATAAATCACAGACTAGCTCTGGGCATGCAACGAGCACCTTAGTGTTATGCTGAGCCAAAGCACCTTTGGACAAGCAACAGTGGTAACGTAGATGCTGAAGGAGAGTGCAGTCCCCAAATACAGTCACATGTGGGTTTGCAGATGCTGAAAAGGACTGGACATTGAAAGGAGGAGTAGGGGTGAATATATAAATCTAGGAGCACCTTTAAGACATGAATGCTGGTTTGGCTTGTTAAATTGGTTTTGTTGTGAGCTTCAGCACTTGGTTGTTTCCTGAAGCAATTAGCTAAATAATTTTACTCCTTCCCTGCACAGAGCAGTGAAATGAGTACTGTAGGAAAAAGCAATAGTGAAAAGTGAGGTGAGTTTGGGAGAGTCTTTACACTCAGTAGTGCTGAGGCAAAATGTGAAAACTGCAGTATTAGTAACTGAATTAACCTGGTTTAAGTGCTGAGCAATACAGAGTACACCACAACCTTTGTTAGCCCTGCACTGCAGGCTACAGACATAGTTGTAATGCATACATTACATGAGGCTTTGGAAGAAACCTGATACTAAGACAGGAGTCCTTAAAATTGCTATGAGAGGGTGAAGAAAAAGTAATCGGAGCCAGAAATGGTAGAAAATAAAGAAAAGGAAAAAGAAGGATAATTACTATTGAGAAATTAAATAAAAGCACTGCAAGATGGTGAGAGTAAGAATTAATTAGAGAAGTGTGAACAAAAATGCTCTAAGTATGTGTGAATAGAGAAAGAGAACAAAATAGGAGAGGTGTGATGAACTGAATGTTCTGCAGCTTTATCCTTTTAATAATTGACCTGTGAAGGGAATAGTTGCATGTTGTTGAGTGAACTAATACTTCATTATTTGCACCTATTAATACTAAGTTTCTTCACAGTTTTAGGATGTAATTGTGTAGAATTTGTAGTTATGTTTCACACTGACAAAGTGATTCTCCTAGTGTCTGTTAATTCCCCAGTAGACACTTACAAGCCTCTTTCCAGGGTGTTTCCTTGGGCTTTTTCACCTATTTCAGGATAAGAGACTTCTGTAAGAAAACTAAAACCTTCTTGCTGTTACAGTTGCTTGCTGGATCCATTACCACAGCTTTCAGTGTGGGCTGATACTGATACTAGCGACAACTCTTTTCTTTCTGTACAAACAAGTTTTACTCTTGACTCCCATACCTGAGCCTAGCTGAGCCGTAAACAAGATTTCCCTCCTTTCCCTCTGGCACTTTTCTGTGAAGCTCTTGACAGCACTTGTTTCTGTCTTAGCCAAATGATTTTAAGTTGATCTATATAAATAGAGATCCCGGAGTGGCTGTAGAACCAGAAGATATATTTCTACTCAGGAAGCCAGGAGTGATACTTCCCATCACATCTTCAAGTGAGAATGCTTCAACTCTTTGCTTGATTTATTTTGCTGTTATTATTTCCATGGTTAATATCTCTCCAGCATTCACAGACAGTCCTCCTTTGCTGCTATTTTTTTCAGTGCCAAGACTGCCTTCTCACTCATCGGCACTCAGCAATATGTCACATTTTTCACTGACCTCTTATTCTCCCATGTCTTATGAACTCTTTACAGGGTTTGTGTTACTCTGGCTCGCTGCATGGTAGGCACATGAGGCAGCTTCTGTATTCCAGCCTGTTGGGAGCTTTCAGCATCATAACAAGAGTTGTTGTTTCACAGCTTTTCATTGCTCTTCAGTCCTGTGGTTGGTTCTTTGAGTCAAGAAATAACCTCACTCTTTCCCCCCCCTCCCCTCCCCTCGGCATTAAGAAGCCTGAAGTAATATCAGACAACATAAATTAGATTGTGTGGTTGCTCTGGTTTGTGGGATCTCACAATGGGATGTTTTGGTTTATTTTCCTTTTGGTTGTCTTCTGTCCCTTACAGCAACAACAAACTGCCTGGTACTTCTGTCTTACTGTTTATTTTATTGGCATTTAGTTACCAGCCCAGTTCTTGTCAGATAAGTACTTGGGGCCCCAACTTCACGAGGGTCTACACACACACATCACTAGAAGCACCCTGCTGAATTTGTTTGGATTGCTTCTGTGATTCAGTCTCCACAGGGCTCAACATTTGTGACCAAAAAAATATAACTGCATAGTTATCAATCTAAGCAATTGTTGTAAACACTGTGTGATTGGCTGATAATACAGAGATGAATATAGATGCTAGATGTATTTGCCACTGGGAAAAGCACTTGCACTGTTATTTGCTAGCGCTCAGCTTCATGTGGTTCCCTTTCTACAAGTGCATATATACTGTCCTGTTTTGATTAAAGAAAAATAACAAAAGGCAAAATACTGAAACTTCAAATATTTTTCTAAAGGTTTTCACTTCTGGGCACAGATTTACCCTAACTGGCTGGCTGGCTTGCTTGTTGACAATCTGCTCCTGGTGCTGTCTGCTCTTAGGGGCTCTCTGTATGACCTTGGCATTTGCCCTTGGGGGGACAAATCCCCAACCCAAACAAACAGGAATCTTTGGGATATTTTTTTTTGGCAAGAATTTGCTTGTAAACAGCTGTAGCCATTTCCTGTTGTTTTAGCAGCATTTGAACATTCCTATTTGAAGGGGAACTCTTTCTGCTGCATTTTGAAATATTTGGGTGCTTCTGGGTTTGGGTTTTGGGTTTGGTTTTTTTTTTCCCTCCCCTGTAGCACTGATTTTAAAGAGCCCAAAATATATTTTTTTGTTAGCTGAATATTTCTCTTAGTCATTTATGAGAAATATTTAATGTGAACTATATGTGTCCATTTCAGTTTGTCATAAGAGTTCAGGTTTGGTTACACGTAGCAAGAAATAGAGTAGTTAATCTGGTGGTTAATTTAGAAGGAGGAAGGGGAATAAAAAACCCCAAATATCCCAGATGTGAAGTGTCTTTTGATCATGAAAAGGTGAGAGCATATGCACTATTTTGTGTTGCAATGACAGCTCACCACTGAGCTCCAGGTTGTCATTGGGAAATCCCCACATATCTGATTCTTTGGAAAAACAGGGAAGGATTTTGTGTAATGATTTGGTATTTCACTGATTTGAAGCAACGAGACAGGAACAATGCATTAAAAAGAAGCATTATGAAAAGCAACTTTATATCTTGCTGTTTATACTCATCCCTAACAAGATGGAGGTAAAAATTCAACTAGCATAATTAGTCACCATCTGAGATTTGAGTTCCTCAGATAAGCACTCTGCAGCTGAGTTCTGCTACTATTCTTAGCAATTTTTCAGCCTTGCCCAGAAGGGTGGAAGATGACACTACTGCTGAGAAACAAAACAGATAATGTCAAGTAGATGTTTGCCTTCTATACTGACTGTCCTCACCAGTAATGTAATAATGTATCTGGAAGAGAAAATTGGACAAAGCACTCAGAGTAGGTGGGGTGACTGCTTTTTGTGTTTGTGCTTTGGATGTGTCCCCTGGTGTAAAATTCAGTAATCCTAGGGAAAATGGCATTTTGTGTTTGTGCTTTGGATGTGTCTCCTGGTGTAAAATGCAGTAATCCTAGGAAAAATAGTATCTGTGAGGTAGTATCACAGTCTTACAGTATTACCAAGGTTGGAAGAGACCTCACAGATCATCAAGTCCAAGCAGTTACCACAGAGCTCAAGGCTAGACCATGGCACCAAGTGCCACGTCCAATCCTGCCTTGAACAGCTCCAGGGACGACGACTCCACCACCTCCCTGGGCAGCCCATTCCAGTGTCCAATGACTCTCTCAGTTAAGAACTTTCTCCTCACCTCAAGCCTAAATTTCCCCTGGTGTAGCTTGAGGCTGTGTCCTCTTGTTCTGGTGCTGGCTGCCTGAGAGAAGAGAGCAACCTCCTCCTGGCTACAACCACCCCTCAGGTAGTTGTAGACAGCAATAAGGTCTGCCCTGAGCCTCCTCTTCTCCAGGCTAAACAATCCCAGCTCCCTCAGCCTCTCCTCGTAGGGCTGTGCTCGAGGCCTCTCCCCAGCCTTGTTGCCCTTCTCTGGACACGTTCAAGCATCTCAACGTCCCTCTTAAACTGGGGGGCCCAGAACTGGACACAGTACTCAAGGTGTGATCTAACCAGTGCAGAGTACAGGGGCAGAATGACCTCCCTGCTCCTGCTATAGTAGTGCTATAGTACTCCTTGCTTAACTCACTGCCATAAGAAACTTATTGGCAATGTTAGGTCAGAAAACAAGAATGGCCATCCTGACTTAATTGGTGGTCTATCAAGTCCAGTGTCCTCAACTCTTGCTTGTGTACATGCTGAAGCACAAAAAAATGTGAGGAAAAGGGTAAATATTCGTGTGCCACCTTATTCCTCCTGTTCTTACTGGAACTGAGTGGATCTTGTCACTGTCAGTGCATTTTCTTGGTTTTTGAACTTTTTTTTATTTCTGGCATCTGGAAATTCCTGAGGCAGTGAGTTTCACAATGTAATTACAAGTTATATGAAACCCTACTGCTTTTGATTGTATGGTAAATTCGTGTGATCCCTCATGGCAATTTTGGTCTTATACCAAGAATTCATGTGATTGCAGTGAAAAGTGACCTTTATATGTATCTTCTTTTCTAGATGATGTTGCAGTAGGCATAGCTTTGCCCTAGGACCACTGACTCATGTTGACAGGGAATCTTGTGAAGAGTCCAGTTAATGTTGCTTAGACAGGATTCATATCCTCTCTTTTAGATGTCTATAATGTACATCTGAGTGAGAAACTCCTCTGATATACCTTTAAAGAAAATTAGAGGACCTAAGTACAGGAATTGTAGAGTTTGATTAATCTGATCTGTGTTAGACATTTGCCTTTGAGAAGGATGAACTGAGTCTTGAAACTGCTGATTTCTCTCCATTGCATAGAAAGAGAACACAACTCAGCTACAGATTGGTATGGACACCTTTGCATTTGATCAGGTGAACATCACTCTTAGTGAGGTTATTTACCAGGAAAAATATATGTAATTCAGGGAAACAACTGTGCTTTAGGAAATCATTTACCAAGTAATAGCCTGATAAGTTTATCTTACTTGCCCTTCCTTGGGTGCCCTTTGGACATGTGGTAGCTACATCCTTTGGGCACTAGCTAAGGTGCTTCTATAGTGGGGAAAGAAATGGCAAGAAAATATTGAACCCATTAGATACTCTAAAATTATTTTTTCCCCTTAATGCCTGTCATGGTATACTCATGGGCTATTTTGTCTATAATCTCAACAGACCCCATATCTGCTGTTATGTGTTTTGTGTGGAATGTAAAGGTGGTTCCCAGCACAGTGTCTCCTAAAAGATTACCCTGAACGCTTTTTGATGAATTCCATCGTGTCTGTTTGGCAGCTATGAAGAGAGACCATGAAAAAAGCAGGGCAAGATAAAAAAACCACTTTGTTCCTTCAGCTAAAGCAAGGTGGAAGGTAAATGTTAGCCTCACAAACAGATGGCGGGCAGTGAGTTGGAGAAAGAGATGATCCCGGGGTCAGAGGAAGAAGAGAGTTGCTCTCTGCACCTGGGAGATAGTGAGCTTCAGCTTGCACATGCCTTGATGGTAGTCCCTTTAGCTGAGAGCTTGCCATTTTAAATCCATTCCAAAAAATCCCATCTCCCTGATGGCTGAGGAATCTGTTAGAGCTACACTGCACATTGGCACAAACATACTGCCTTGCCATTGATGTTGCCCTTTTCATGTCAAGTCTTTCCTAATCCTGATGCCAAAACCATAGTGTTTGATTCCACTCTTTAATTGGAAGTGATATTTTGGTTGCTACTATTTTTCAGTGAAAAGAGTATGGATCCAAGGAAATAAACCATCCTAGACTGAGCATTCAAGAACATCTAGCATTTGCCTTATTTTGGTTTTGAGGTTTCTATAACCAATACCAAATAACATTTGGTTTCTACTAGTGCTTTCTGGCAGTCTTGTGTTATGCTTCCTTCAAAACAAACAAAAAGGGCATTCATGCTCATTTCTTGATCGTTCTGGCATTTCGACATTCCTTCCCACAGAAGTGTCAGGTACCAGCATGAGATTTCAATACAGAAGTTGTAAAGAAACTGCCAGAATGCCTTTTCAAGTTCTTTAAGACCTATGCTATGAACCTTAGATGAGGATATCAAGATCTAGGTCTTCAAGACCTACAGGACATGTCAATATTCTAGTTGCCATCCTTCATAAGGATAGAGATGTGAGGGGGTGGGCCAAAAGCTAAAATCCTTTTTCTCTTGGCTTATCTTCCTTTAATTATTTGATCTTCATTTCCATAAATAGAAAACTTAGAAATTCTTATCTTAACATGGCTCATCAATGGGTTGCTATTTGTCTCTGCTCCACTTAGACTGCTGCATTTACACCTGAACAAGTCATCTAGACTCCTGGTGTAGTCAGTGAATGGAAATAAGGACTTCACCAGTATTGGTCTCTGATGTAGTTTAGATGCTTGCCTTAGGCTGAAAGGAGTAGTTTCTAACAAATGTAATGTAGTCTTGAACAAGCTCAAACGTATATGTGACAAATATTTACATTCCATTAGCTATCTGTGCAGGAAACTGTAATTTAAGACTGCAGAAACTGGCTTTTCAGATCATTGCAATGCTATTTTACTGCTTTACAAATGATTTCATTCTTGATGCAGAGTTATCTTTGGTGTAGGACAGATGCATCAGCTGACACAACAGTTCAAATGGGGAGTACAAGATATGCACGAGTTAAAAGGCAGCAAAAATGTAGACTGAAATCTGGGCAAAGTCCCAAGAAATACCCAGTGACATTCCTATGCCTGTGAAAACTGTTAGACTATTTTAGGAGCCACTGTTTTTGATTGATAGCACAGGAGTGTTCAGTCTGAAAGAGGACTTTTCAGCATGTTAAGTATGTCAGTGGCATTTATTATCTTGCATGCTTTGGTGTTTTCTGAAGTCAATCTTTCACATAACATGCTTAAATATTCTGCTACATCCCGAATATTCTTTCTGGTGCAAGCTAACAATGCTCTGCCCATGGTTCTCACTTGAACAGTGAAGGATAAATTGATTAAGAAACCATTCCATTTGTACTGTTAATGAAGCTAATTAAAGTACTACATTTCTTAGAATCATAGAATCAAAGAATGGTTTAGGTTGGAGGGGACCTCAAGGATCATCCAGCTCCAACCCCCTGCCATAGGCAGGGACACCTCCCACTAGAGCAGGTTGCTCAAGGCCTCATCCAGACTGGCCTTAAATGCCTCCAGGGAGGAAGCATCCACAACCTCCCTGGGCAACCTGTGCCAGTGTCTTACCACCCTCACTGTAAAGAACTTCCTCCTAACATCCAGTCTAAATCTCCCCTCTTCCAGTTTAAACCCATTCCCCCTCGTCCTGACATTACTAGACCTTGTCAATAGTCCCTCCCCAGCCTTCCTGTAGGCTCCCTTCAGATACTGGAAAGCCACTCTAAGGTCTCCTTGAAGCCTTCACTTCTCCAGGCTGCAGAGCCCCAACTCTCTCAGCCTGTCCTCATAGCAGAGCTGCTGCAGCTCTCTGATCATCTTCGTGGCTCTCCTCTGGACTCGCTCCAGCAGTTCCATGTCCTTCTTGTGTTGGGGGCTTCAGAACTGCACATAGGACTCCAGGTGGAGTTCCCAAGTTGTAACCATAACCCTTTCCTGGTAGGGAACATTGCCGTTTAGACATCACTATCAAAGGGGACTGAACCACACAGTTTGTATCTTCCTTTATTGTCTTATCAAAGAGAATAGTCCAGGAAAGTTGCTTTCATTGCTGTAATTGTGATTTCAGCATGGTTTCTCTGATTTAGTAGTTACTAGGTGGGAATGAAAAATGCGTGAAGTAACATGACATGTCCTGAGAGAGGGGGATAAAGAAAAATCAGGGGAAAAAAATTGCTTTGTGATATAAAGATTCTGTTTTCCCCTTGGAAGCTCTATTCTGGTTTTGGAAAATATAATTAATAAATATGGAAAACATTGTTTATACTAGCAGAAGGCTTAACATATGCTACTCAGAAGGAGTATTCACAGATCACAGAATCAGCCAGGTTGGAAGAGACCTCCAAAATCATCCAGTCCAACCTAGCACCCAGCCCTATCCAGTCAACTAGACCATGGCACTAAGTGCCTCATCCAGTCTTTTCTTGAACACCCCCAGGGATGGTGACTCCACCACCTCCCTGGGCAGCCCATTCCAATGGCAAATTGCTCTCTCTATGAAGAACTTCCAGTCAGTCCCTCTTCCTTCAAAGAATCAACAGAAGTTTCACTTGGACTGTAGAGAACTTTTCTCATCCTTTTTCATGAAAGTGAGGGACAGAAATATGTGGAAATGTTCCACTCTTATTGCTTGACTTTTGCTTACTCCATTGAATATGAATTGAAGCAGTAAAATTATGCAGGAACTCTGGAATTAGAGCAACAGAGAAGCCAGTTGTTTGTTCCTGTTTAGCTTTCAATTTCTATTAGAAAATCATAATATAGAACAATTCAGTTCTGGAAAAAAAATGTGCCTTTCAACATTAAAATCTTTGCAGAAAGAGTAGCTCTTCTCATTGAAATGAGAGTAACTTCTCTTTTGGTAGACTGTGCAGAGGAAACCTTGTTCTTCAGGGGAAATATCTGTGTTACTTACGGAAATGCCAAAAGCTGGACAGTTGCACTAAGGAGACAAAGCACATGGCTTGCAGACAGAGGCTGGAGGAGAGTGCTGTGCTTGCAGGCTGGAAGCTTCAACCAGGTTGGAAAAGACCTCCAAGATCATCCAGTCCAACCTAGCACCCAGCCCTAGCCAGTCAACTAGACCATAGCACTAAGTGCCTCATCCAGTCTTTCCCTGAACACCTCCAGGGACAGTGACTCCACCACCTCCTTGGGCAGCCCATTCCAATGCCAATCACTCTCTCTGGCAAGAATTTCCTCCTAACATCCAGCCTATACTTCCCCTGGCACAACTTGAGGCTGTGTCCCCTTGTTCTGTTGCTGGTTGCCTGGGAGAAGAGACCAACCCCCACCTGGCTACAACCTCCCTTCAGGTAGTTGTAGACAGCAATGAGGTCACCCCTGAGAATACAGCTGGGTTAGGATAGGGACATATAAGCATTTATCTCAAGCTTTCTAACTGACAAGAGGTACTGAGCATCTCCAGGGCAGAAGTTCTTGGTACTATCATATCACAGCATTATGTGTTGATTGACTAGCTTGCTGTCAGGGTTGGGTTGTTCTCCCCTACCCTGGAACCACATGTTCTGGAGATGCTGTAAACGTTAACATATGAGAAGTGTATGAAATAAGTTCTTGTAATATGGCATGCAGATTATTTTTAGCCCATTTAGTCTAGTCCAAATCTGGTCTCTTCTTATTTATTGTGCAGATTTATACTACAATTCTTTAACTAGTGATGGCAAAAGACAACAAAAGTGTATGTCTCTTACTGACCATGGTTGCAAGCTAGTGTACTAGGTGTATTATACACCTGCCCTCGTGCTTAGTGCTACAACAATCACTGCATTGCCATCCTCATCCCTACTGTAACACAAAGAACACCTGAGCATTGCAAATACTTGTTGAGAAATGTAATTGTTTTTGCAGCATTTCATACAGTAAGCTCAAGGGCTCTCAGTGTATTTTATTGCAGTTGCAGTTGAGTGGTGAAGATTAATCTTATCTGGGCTTAGATGGTACTTGGTACAACAACTGCTGATGTAATTTAATCATGCAAACACAGTAAGTTATGTATTTTTTTAATATTTCAGTATTTCTTTTTTGTAGTAGAATCTAAAAAAATAATAGTTTACTTCTGACCGTATTTGTGGCGGAATTCCAGTCACCATAAGACATGCTCCTTCTGATTTTGGCCAGCACAGAGAAAAATACCTTGCAAATTGTGTGGATTTAAATTCTTTACAGCATCAACTTCTTGAAGAAATAATAATATTAACACTTTTATCAGTGGTTCTCTGGATCTTTCCGTAACTGTCATGTATCTTACTTAAGGAGAAGGGTATTTGTGCCCAAAAGCCCAACAACCTGGAGGGTCTGGAGGCTCATGTGAAAAGTAAACCAAAATGGTTTAGACTGGAGGTTGTTCAAGGAGAGCCTGGATGAGGCTCTTAGTGCCATGGTCTAGTTGACTGGATAGGGCTGAGTGATAGGTTGGACTGGATGATCTTGGAGGTCTCTTCCAATCTGTTTGATTCTATTCTATTCTAATATTCTATTCTTTTCAGGAATGAGTTCTTTAATATGAGGGTGGTAGAACACTGAAACAGTTTGCCCAGAAAGGTAGTAGAGACCCCATCCCTGGAGATATTCAAGGTCAGGTTCGACAAGGCTCTGAGCAACTTGATCAAGTGAAGGATGTCCCTGCTCCCTGCAGGGAAGTTGGACTAGATGATCTTTGGAGGTCCCCTCCAACTCAAAACATTCTATGTATACTTTACATTTAGTTCTGCACAGCACACAACAATGATGTTTAGCCTTTTATACAGTGTAATCTGTCTCATAACTGCCCGGGGAGGTGGTGGAGTCGCCGTCCCTGGAGCTGTTCAAGGCAGGATTGGACGTGGCACTTGGTGCCATGGTCTAGCCTTGAGCTCTGTGGTAACAGCTTGGACTTGATGATCTATGAGGTCTCTTCCAACCTTGGTGATACTGTGAGACTGTGATAACTTGGGAGGATCTTGCCCAGAATTTGACTAGGTTTCTATTAGAAGATCCCACTACAGTAGTGTCAGAGTTAAAGGAAAATGAGTATGTAAGCAGAGATCAATCATACAACAGAACACAATCCAAGTCCACCAGGTGCTTTCTATTCTCATTAGAGAAAGCAAAGACAATAAATCTTCATTTGACCTTGCATAAGTGTTTTCATTACTCTGGACAAAATTTAAGAACATGCTCTTTTTTTCATTGAAATCAATAGTGAAAGTCTCAGAGGCATCTCTAGCCCCAGCATTTGCATCCCACTCCCCCCCACCTCAGAACTGATTCACTGATTTGAGGAAATAAATTGCTACATCAGCAGCTTTCCATCTCGGTGACACATGAGAATGCTGGCTAATATTGATGACCATTGACCATCCGCTACCAGTGCTGTAGACAGTTTTCACTGGGGCTCATTTAATGAAAGATCATTTAGTTAAATATCTAGGGACTAGCCTTTCCAGAAAGAAGAAATTCTGGGCACAGAAAACTGCTGTCATTCATAAGAGGGTTTGTTTTTTTTTAAGGGATGGTTTCCTTTCTTATTTTAATGAAGGCTATCACAGTTAGGGAACAGTAGCTGGCTAGAATGATGGTACCAAAGGTTCTTTGTTGCCTTTATGGAGACTGAAAAAAGCAACAGGTCTTTTTCATACTTCTGCTGGGTTTCTTTGACTTATAAAATCTTCACTGGGAGTAAATCTCTCAAATGATTTCACAGTGTCGTGCAGATAATCAAATGTTTCCTTTGCACTGTCATTATCGTATTAATAGGTGCTATATGTGGTATGAGGATACTGAGGTATCTTTCTAATATGAAAAAGATTTGAGCATCCACCTGCAGTCATCAGTTGGTTTAGAATATCCAAATTTGGAGGAATCTTAGTTGTCTTGTAGTGCTTAAAGGTTTATTATTTATTCATTAACTTCTTAAGTTAGCCTCTGTACCTCAGCTTTCTGTACCAGACTGTGTTGATTAGTGTTTCTATAGAGATTTGACATGCTAGGTTGCTGTTGGCAGAGGGAGGTGGGTAGCATATGTGTTGAGTTATCAGTGTACGTTTTGGCTGTTGACAGTGACAGAAACAAGCTGGCATTAACACATCATG
Organism: Tricholaema leucomelas; assembly: GCA_013400475.1. Lineage (NCBI taxonomy): Eukaryota > Metazoa > Chordata > Aves > Piciformes > Lybiidae > Tricholaema lacrymosa > Tricholaema leucomelas. The sequence continues at coordinate 150,821 of WAAF01018690.1, forward strand.
ATGAGCGATGCTGCTATTGCCAGTGTCATTTTTACTGTCAATGATACAAAATACTGACTTCAGCCTCTGATTTGATGTAATAATAAATCTAGCATCTATTAACACACATACCACATCAACTTCATGACATATGCCTGGACAGGAGCATGATTATCATATACTATTTCAGTTCACTTGTTAGCATTTCTCTTAACATCTCCTTCAGAAGGCAATAATCTAGTATTTGGATTTGGTTATGGGTATGAAGTGCTTGTAGGTTTGGTTTGGTTATGAAATGCTTGTAGTCAATATTTTCTTATGAAAGAGCTTCATACAGTTAATTTCATGGCTATTAATTCAAGCTTCATACAGATAATTTCATGGCTATACAATAATCTAGTATTTGGATTTGGTTATGGGTATGAAATGCTTGTAGGTTTGGTTTGGTTATGAAATGCTTGTAGTCAATATTTTCTTATGAAAGAGCTTCATACAGTTAATTTCATGGCTATTAATTCAAGCTTCATACAGATAATTTCATGAGAGACCTCTAAAACAAGGGGACACAGCCTCAATGGGTATGAAATGCTTGTAGGTTTGGTTTGGTTATGAAATGAATGCTTGTAGGCAATATTTTCCTAGGAAAGAGCTTCATACAGTTAATTTCATGGCTATTAATTCAAGATGCTGTGAACAGAATCAACATCATGCAATGATTGTTTCCCTTTCAAATGCTAACTCATTTGGGATGCTTACCACAAAATTCTGTATCTGGAAGAGCAGATCATTCCTATTGAAAATGAATTTGTGTTGTTACTTAAGTAATGACTGATCTATCCTTAAAATGTGTTAATTGTTTGATTGCAATTTGGAATTAACTGAAGAAAGTTAAGTTCTGAATGTGAATGACTACTATCAAAATATTAGACTGATGTAACATGGATGTTCTGGAAAAAAACAGCACTGCAAGCTGCATAACCCTCCAAAGTAGAGGAATCTGGGAGACATGTAAGCAGATTATGAATGGATGGTGTGAACCTGAACTGGAAGAGCCCAGCTTGCACATGACCATGCTGTCTTGCCACTCCAGAGCTCACTGGAGTTTATTTGGCTGTAGGTTTTTATAATGTTTTCACCATGTATGTACTGTAGAAGGATAAAGTAAACATGGAGCTTTCTCTAGAGCATAAGCAGTACAGGAGTGCAAGAAATTTGAATAGAAAAGGTCTTTTGAGAAAACTGAGAGGTGCTTGCTGGAGTCTGTGAGCCGTTCAGGGTGGAACTGCAATGGCTTTTAGTGCAGCATTGTCTTTGCGACGTTAATCTTCGGGTGTTTTGAGGTGTCTTGCAGTGCAATGTGCATGCTCCTTGTACAGCTTGCAGAGCCATGTTCCATAGAAAGGATGCAAATGCTTCCCACCATGCTTCCCACCAGTGGGATGGGAGCCCTTCTGTGTGGAGGACCAGCCCTCTGTTTAGCATGGCCGTGCTGTATTTGTTAATCCGAGTGGTGTGCTAACACAGTTGTCTTAAGCTCTGTGCAGCTGCTGACCCAGACTTGCCCAGTCCTCCTGAGATCAGGAATTTAAGATGGGGTCACTCAGATCTATCTGCCAGGAAAGCTGTCACCCCAAGCCATGGTAGGGAGCTGCCTCAGGGAACCAACCAGGAAAAGCCAGCTGTAGCAAAGGGCCTAAACTCTGTCCCTTCAAGGTAAGAAATGTTTGCCGTTGGGCCGCGGGGAAGCAGCTCACCTCATTCAGCATTCTCAGTTGCGGCTCCTTCCAGATTTAGGCTTCGAAACCAGGTGTCAGTTTGTTAGGAGAATGAGACTATAAAAGACTGCTGTGGTGGATCAGCCAGAGTGCCTTCTCTTGTCTCAGGCTGTGGCTGACAGTTGCCACCTAAAGGAAAGTGTGAGAAAGGGGCAAGTGTGACGAACTGCCTTCAGAGCCCTTCGTTTGCAGGAGAATTACAATACCTTAACTGCAGACAAAGAGGAAGGGAGTGAGTTTCTCCTAGTGAAAGTCTTTCATGTGCTTTAAAGAACTGAAGAGTCACTGGGCCAGAATGGCTGTGATAAACTGTCAGAGAATCACAGAATGGTCTGGGCTGGAAGAGACCTCTAGAGGTTACCTAGTCCAGCCCTCCTGCAGGGGGGACAGTCCCCTCAGCAGGGACATCCCCACAAGACCAGCTCATCAAGGGCCTGGTCAAGCCTCACTTTGAATCAGTCTCCAGGGAAGGGGCCTCAAGTACTTTTTCTGGGCAACCTGTTCAAGTGTTCCACCACCATCTCTTCTCCCAGGCAACCAGCAACAGAACAAGGGGACACAGCCTCAAGTTGTGCCGGGGGAGGTATAGGCTGGATGTTAGGAGGAAGTTGTTGCCAGAGAGAGTGATTGGCATTGGAATGGGCTGCCCAGGGAGGTGGTGGAGTCACCGTCCCTGGGGGTGTTCAAGAAAAGCCTGGATGAGGCACTTAGTGCCGTGGTCTGGTTGACTGGCTAGGGCTGGGTGCTAGGCTGGACTGGATGATCTTGGAGGTCTCTTCCAACCTGGTTGATTCTATGATTCTGAAGAACTTGTTCCTAACATCCATCATCTTTTTTCCCATGTCCTGATGATCAGCAAGTCCTTAGATGCTGCTGCATTGCTCTAAATATTAATCATTTATGTGGATGTTTTTGTAGAATTGTGGTGTATTCTTAAACGAATCAGTCTGGCAACAGTTTGGCTCTTTTTAAGTGTTCTTATTATCTTTTATTATGTTGTTGGTCCTTTTTTTTTCTTTTTTCTTCCTTGAATGATTGGTCTTTACAGTGAGGGCGGTAAGACACTGGCACAGGTTGCCCAGGGAGGTTGTGGATGCTTCCTCCCTGGAGGCGTTTAAAGCCAGGCTGGATGAGGCCTTGAGCAGCCTGCTCTAGTGGGAGGTGTCCCTGCCTATGGCAGGGGGTTGGAGCTGGATGATCCTTGAGGTCCTTTCCAACCTAAACCATTCTATGATTCTATAATTGTTAGAATCTTGTAGTGGTTCTTAGAATATTCTACCTTCTGATCGCAGTTCAGTTGGGTGTTTGAAAGTACTTTGTGTTTGCTGGCAAGAACAAACAGAAGCTAATATTTAGTGGCTTCTCTGTGTACCTTTTGATACACCTTTGCATATTCCTCAAAAAATATTCTGCCTTTATTTTTACTTTGTATTTGTCAATAATTATCACTTTATAACAAAGGAAGGGGAAAAAAAAAAGTCCAGGGATGAAGTACTCACAACTTCTCTGGGCAGCTTTTTTCTACGTCTCACCATCCTAATAGTGAAAGCCACTTCTGCTAATGGAAGACTGCTGAAAGGTGTCTTTGGAGGAGATTTTACAGTATCATAGTATCATCAGGGTTGGAAGAGACCTCACAGATCATCAAGTCCAACCTTTTACCACAGAGCTCAAGGCTAGACCATGGCACCAAGTGCCACGTCCAATCCTGCCTTGAACAGCTCCAGGGACGGCGACTCCACCACCTCCCTGGGCAGCCCATTCCAGTAGCCAATGACTCTCTCAGTGAAGAACTTTCTCCTCACCTCGAGCCTAA
>WAAF01018690.1:154396-241863 GCA_013400475.1 Tricholaema leucomelas
TGGCTCTCTTGGCCACCTGGGCACACTGCTGGCTCATGTTCAGGCGGGTATCAATCAGCACCCCCAGATCCCTCTCTGTCTGGCTGCTTTCCAGCCACTCCGACCCCAGCCTGTATCTCTGCATGGGGTTGTTGTGACCAAAGTGCAGCCCCCGGCACTTGGAGCCATTGAATGCCATCCCCTTGGACTCTGCCCATCTGTCCAGGCGGTCAAGGTCCCGCTGCAGAGCCCTTCTGAGAGGTTATGAGTGTTGACTGGATAGGGCCAGGGTGCTAGGTTGGACTGGATGATCTTGGAGGTCTCTTCCAATCTGGTTGATTCTATTCTATTCTGTTCTGTTCTATTCTATTCTATTCTATTCTATTCTATTCTATTCTATTCTATTCTATTCTATTGACATATTCAAATGAGCTACCCTTTTTTAGTGGAGATACACTGGCCAGGGAAGAAGTAATGGTAGGCTACTTAAGTAAATTAATTTTCTTCAACATCATTTTATTTAGTTAGCAGTTGTAGAGGTCTATAGATGGTCTCTTCACTGTCTGTACCTCCACTGACAGATAGTCATTAAAATAGACTCGCAATCATGTGCATACACTCCAAGAGAGATAAAGTGAGTTTGGATGAGGAAAGCAACTTCTGAAGTGTGCCACTTAGGTAATTATGAGGGCTAAAACAAGCTGATCATTTAGAATTTGATATTTGGATGTGATATGGTTCTTCTGGGACTGTGTTTAATCAGCCTTCATGGAGTGAACTATATTTTTAAGTAGGCAGGTGCAAATACCTTACAGCATAATGTTGGGATTTTTTTTTGTTTGTTTGTTGTTTGTTTGTTTTTTTTCCCACATGATCTCAAAAAGTTCGTAAGAACTGTCTCAAAATCTAAATTTTTCCCAGGTGAATATTAAAACCTCTTTCAGGTAAAAAAAGCCTTACGTATTTTGACAGGACACATAACTAGAATCACAGAATCATAAAATCAACCAGGTTGGAAGAGACCTCCAAGATCATCCAGTCCAACCTAGCACCCAGCCCTAGCCAATCAACTACACCATGGCACTAAATGCCTCATGCAGTCTGTTCTTGAACACCTCCAGGGACGGTGACTCCACCACCTCCCTGGGCAGCCCATTCCAATGCCAATCACTCTCTCTGGCAACAACTTCCTCCTAACATCCAGCCTGATTGATTCTATGATTCTATGACAACCTTTCTAGCTAAGTGTGTTGCAATAAGACAAAAGGTAATGGTTTTAAACTAAAAAAGGTCAGATTTAGACTAGACATAAGGAAGATTTTTTTTTTTTTTGTAGTGAGATTGGTTTAACACTGGCACAGGTTCCCCAGGGAGATGATAGAAGCCCCATCTCTGGAAATAGTCAGGTTGGACTGGGTTCTGAGCAACCTGATCTAGTTAAAGATGTCCTTGCTTACTGCAGAGGAGTTGGACTAAACCACCTGCCAACACATCATTCTATAATTCAATGTAACAATGTCATGTGGATTTAGGATACCTGGGAATACGTGATGAAGAAGTTGCTGTTGCTCGTCGACCATCAGAGTATTTTAGAATAGAGAAGGTTATAGGCTCTTACATGTGAGTGTACATGAAGATTGAGGCAAAGTGTAGATTTCAGCTTGCAGACTGCCCAGATTCGTTGGCTAAAGAAATGATGCTTATTCTTGGTACAGAATGTGCAGTCTGTTGTGGCAAATTCACTCCTATTGTTTCTCCTACACTCAAAAATATCTGAGGAATGGTACATGACTGTATTGAGCTGGCTGATTATGCTAGAATGCAAAACTCAAAACATGTTTTTCTTTTGGGGAGACAAAGTAAAGTTTGTAAAATGACAATTCTTTTGTTGGGAGAAATACAAATAATATTACTCACTGGGAACAAATGCAGCTATTCTTCCAAATAGATAAAGTTGTAGGGAAATGAGCCTTGCACTGTGAAATATGCCAGAGTTTTGACATCTGGGGCAGGCAACTCCACTTAAACCTTCAAAGACAGCTGCTTTTTAATAATTAGCACAGGGGAGAAAATGAGATTCTAAGTTTATCATCCTGCCCTCCTGTTAATATGCAGAAGAAGCCAACAACCATTCAGCTTTACCTTTTTGTTTGTTAGTAGCTAAGTGCCAGAATAATTACCCTTTGTAGCCAACATTCTTTTGGGCCCACACAGACCTACTCAGAAAGTAGCTCATTAAAAGGACCTCTGAAAATCCTTGCTGAGAAGGGGAAAATACGACATCTTCTTCAGATTTATCACACACATTTTTTTTTCACTGCTTTTTGACATTCATTTTCTATTTATCTCCCAACTGTGCTCTACATATGACAGACAGGAGCTTGGGGAAAGAAAAAGGCATCTGAATTGCCAGCCCACTGAGTTTTATTAGCAAAAGACAGGTAAGAATGCTTGTAGATGGGCTTGTATTGATTATTTGCTAAATCCCAGGCATGAATAACTGTGAGGTGTGGTGTGGCTTCTCATGGGAAGCCTATTGCTGATTCTACAGGATGAAAGAATTCATTTCTTAATTATTAAAATACCAACTGCCTCCTCCTATGATTGGGTAAGAAGCTGAAAAATTGATGTCTGATATATCCAAAATACTCTATGTATTTGTAATGCACTGTTGATGAGAACTCTGTGCTCTTTCTTATGGAAAGGAGGCAAGGGATCTAGGCTAGCTGATGCTATAAGACTTTCACTGCTATATGCTGGAATGGCAGCCAAAAAAATTGACAGCAGATAAGCTGTAATTCCTCAGTCTGGTCATGTAAGAGTGGATAAAGACTCAGGTTCTAATCTGCACTTCATTGAATCTATCTATTTTCCCCCCCCTTCTTTCATTTTTTTTTTCTGATTGATCATAAAAGCAGCTTTTTGGATCTTGAAAATCATATTTGAGAGTATATCATGATCAGTTAGTGAGATAGCTCTAAACCACGAAAGAGATGCTATTATCTGCCTTTGATCTGTGGGTGCCAGGTGCACAGCCTTTGACAATTTAAGCTGTACAGCTCTCTGTGTATCCTTATATCATTTGGATCCCCACTCCAAAAATATAGCTCCTTGGTGAAACAAATACCCAGACACAAGAGGTTGTAGTTTGGTAAAGCACACAGCTTTTGAAAATGTTATGTTTCAAAGACTTAAAAAAATTAAAGTCAGTTTTAGAACAATAATGGAAGAGTCTGAAAACAGAAGACAGCTCAATCTAATCTGTGCTGCCAAGAGCACATCAAACTGTGCTGCCAAACACACAGCAAACCTTTCTGTCCCTCTGTCAGATCAATTATTTTTTGAAAGAAAAGTTACTTTCTAGTTAAACCAAACTCAGCTAAAATGTTAAACCCCTCAAAATCCCTTAATATATAGATATTAAAAAAAATTATCTGAAAAAGCTATCAAATAATTAAATATAGATTTGACGCTATTTAGCTGAGACAGAATACAGGAGAGGAAAGAGAGGGAAAAGACAGTTTGAGGAAACCAGGACCAGTCAAAATGAGTGTGGAGACAGATGTCAGTGGAAAGTATATGCATATGGTAACTCCAGGATGTGTGTGAGCAAGTTCTTGCCAGAGAAAGTGATTTGCCATTGGAATGGGCTGCCCAGGGAGGTGGTGGAGTCACCGTCCCTGGAGGTGTTCAAGAAAACGCTGGATGAGGCACTTAGTGCCATGGTCTAGTTGACTGGCTAGGGCTGGGTGCTAGGTTGGACTGGATGATCTTGGAGGTCTTTTTCAACCTGGTTGATTCTATTCTATTCTAACAGCATCTTTCTGCTTTTTGGAGTTTTGATGAAACTGCTTGTTTGTATCCAGGGGCATCAGGTAATGGCAGAAGCTATTCACCTGAGGCAGAAAGAATGGGCACATTCAAGTCACCCAGAGGAATCTTAAGTCTCTAGGTGAGGAGAGACCTCCTGATGTCCGAAATTGTCTGGTACCCTCTCCTGGAGAGAAATGGTTGTCTGCTGGAAGGGACAATGAAGTTGAGCCTGAACCTGTATGTAGTCCTTCAGGTTTGAGGAGAAATGTTTTAGATTAAGTGCAAAAAGACTGACTGGCCATGCTATGAAGGGCCATGATTGTTCATTTCTTGGATGATAGGGGTGTTCAGGCCCCATGTTGATGTTTTGGATAGAGTTATACATGGGGAAATGGGGAGAAGCTGACAATGCTGGTATGCACACTGAGATACTGCTGCAGCACTCTTGCTAACAGCAGTGTCACAGTGATGCTCTGAAAGCCCCAACATCCAGCTCAGTGTCATCAGAGTCCATAGGGCTTGCTTCTGCTAAGATTTTAGCCCACTTGAAATTATTCTTTCTCTGTTCTCTTGCTGGCTCTTTCCTTCTTTGTGGGCCAGCAAATTCTGTGTCATATCCAAATTCTATGGTCTTTGTTGTGCTTTTCTACATGCTGGATGTTGACTCCTGACTCCCTTAATATTAGCACACAAGATTGTATTCCTGTAGTGAGTAGTAACTGATTATTACTGTTTTATGCTTGTAGCCCTAGGGCTCTCATCCTATACTTGCATTTTGAAGGTTTCTGCTGTTATTTTGTGCTTGTACTTTTGAAGGCATCTGCTAAAATCTCCTGGTTTTCTTCAACAGCCTTCAAGCTATGTTTTTCTGATAATATGACTAATGTTTTATTAGCATATATATATATACCTCCTCTTTCTGGAGTCACTCAAAAGTTAGTTCACTGTATAAAAATAGTAGTCCATTAGAAGACACATGCAAGGGTACACATAGACATAGATGTGGTGCTGGACACCACCTGCTCCCAAAAATGTAATGCTTTCAGCAATATAATTGGTCTGTTCCTAAACTTGTTTTGCAATGCATCTTTGAAAGGAAAACAACTGAGTTACTCATCTGTGGTGGCAGCACCACGTGGGCTTGATTCTCCTGCAGCGGTAAGGGCAGGACAGGCAGAGCTCAGTGGTGTGTTGAGAAAAACCTTATCGCACATAAGCTTCATGGGGTTTGAGCTGGTCTGGCTGGTCTCTTTGGCTCTCCACCACTTAGGAATCTCAAGAAATCCAAGGGCAATATGCCAATGAGTGGTAGAGTAAAAGTGAAGTTCCTTGCTGACACCATAGAATTATAGAATGGTGGTGATTGGAAGAGAATTCTGGAGATTATGCAGTCCAACCCCTCTGCAGGTGTGCTTAGATCAGGTTGCAGTCATCCCACAGGACTAATTTCTCAGCTTTGGCAGATACAAGTAGGGGTTTATTTATATTCCTAGTGCTTGGTTTGAAAATCACACCTGTTCACTGATAGATGCAGGACATTAGGAATTTTTTTTCATGGAAAGAGTGGTCAGGCTTTGGAATGGGGGTTGAGTTACCAACTCTGGTTGTGTTTAGAGGCTGTTTGGCTGTGGTGCTTGGGGATACGGTTTAGGGTGCACCTCGTAGAATAGAGTTATTATTTGGACCTGGTGATCCTGAGGGTCTTTTCCAACCTGAATGTTTCTGTGATTCTGTGCAACTTTCATGAAAAGAAAACAAGGGGAATTATGTCATACACATTGATACTGTGCTCCAAAATGCTGTGAGGATGATAGCAGTGTGCTGGGACTCAGGGCTGAAACCGCAAGAAACTTTTAGAGGAGAAAGTATAAATTCAAGTTAAGTTTCAATTTCTCACTGAGTAATTAGATTGTTTAAAAAAAGACTGGAAAACTGAGATCTGTTGTGCCTGGCCACTGTTACAGTAAGGTGAATAGCAGCCTTTTAGTGGAGCAGAAGTATCACAGAATTATATGAGCATATATTAAGTGTATCAGTGTACCTGAATGTCTCTATATATACTAGTATAGATACTCCACCTATAAACTCCTAAGTCCGATGACCCTGTAGGGACATAAGTTTACGTGCCAATATTTTTATGTATCTACAGGCACTGGACCTGATCTGAATTCTTCCTTTTTCCAGGAGTTCTTCTGGCCACTACTGTATTTGACAAGAGAGCTGTGTGAACATTAAACAGTATCACTTCTGTTGTGGTTCAAATCAGCTTTCAAACATTTTCACTCTGTGTTTGCCAGTCCTTGGCTAATCTCTATGCAAGGCCAGATGACAAGCTTGGCCATACTACAAAAACCCTGTGCAAAATCTACAGCAATGTTTTGTGTCCTTTCTGGTGGATCCACATAGTAAAGTAAATGCAGGACAGACAGAAGGAAATCATGAGGAAGCAGCTGGAGGCAGTCTGAATGTTGGGCTGCTTAGCTGTGGGTTTGTGCATGGGAGGTGGGCTAGAGCAGCTTGAAATGTTACAACAGAGGTGTTTGTGCTAGTTTGAAGCTAGCTAGAATGTTTTGGTGAGAAGAACTAGATTACAGGCTGTGAAAGCAAAAACAAGGGTGATGTCTACTTCACTCACAGGCTTGCTGAGATGTATAAAAACAANGAACACCCAAACCATCACAGTGTTCTTAGCTTGGAAGGTGTTATTCCTAGGGGTTTAGGACACTGGAATAAATAAGGGCTTTGAGGGTGTCAGCAGTTCTAAAATATGATTAATAATGTTCTAATGTTTTATGACCATTTAGTCCAACTGCACTTAATTAAATCAGTTAAATATGACAGCCAAGGTAGTTTACTCCACCTTTGCAAGGGAGGAAATGAGAGGTTATCTTTACTCACTCTTCATCATGTTTATATGCATGCGTGTAGATTAATGTGAAAGGGCAATTGCAGTCGTATAATGTCTGCTGGGCTAAACAGCTAATTAAAACTGTTTCAACCATTGTTGAGAAGAAATCCTTCAGCTGAATGAGCTCTTGTGTTTTGAATTATAGAGGACAATTGTTTGCTATCATTAATTTGCTCTTCCTAGTGCTTTACACACGTGGATTTTCAAAAGGCATTTGTCTGTATGTGCATTTTCCCTGTATGAGGGATAAAACCAAAAGTGATTTTCTGAAGGTGGTGCAATGGACACATCACATGAAACCACAGCTGTTGGTGGGAATTTTAGCACAGATTTAGCTGGGCTGAAATTTCATCCTGGACTTTTGGAGTGGATTTAGCTTTTTCCCCTGAAGTTTCCCAGTTACGAAGCTGGTGTTCAGATGATCACCTGCTGCTGTTTGTCAAAGGTTTTAGATAAGACAGAGCTAATATTATACAATAAACAGTTAATCAGTTTTAGGTTATTGTGATAGCAGTATTAAGTCAGGATATGAAGATATGAATATTACTATATCTTGTTATCTGATAATTAAATCTGTAGTAGACTAGTCTTTTTCTCTGTCTTGAGGAGAAGACAATGTCTCTTTGTGATTTGACTTCAGTCCAAACACAAAAAAGGAGTTTAATGAGAGGACATGTAAGGTGAGCTGTGCTTTTGAGTGGTGTCTCTCTCTGTCTGGGATGTTAGAGGGCTGTTAGCTCTGCACTCTATCTCAGTCTCTCTATGAGCTCTATTTGCCACACAAGAATTGTGGGCATGTGAATTTGACCAAAGCAGCACTTCAGTCAACATGTTTCTATATAATATGATGCACATGCTTGTTATCATTCTATTATTTATGCATCCTCTTTTGCTCTTTCAACAAATAAATAAAGAGCCTGAAAAGGAAGTGCTTGGTATTTAAAGAGTGAGGTGTTGCTCTATTAGCAAAATTACTTACATTAGCAAATCAGTGAAAGGTAATAGGAACCAGCTGGTAATAGGAACCAGCATTTGCCTGGATGGTTTAGCAATCTGTATTCCAGAAGGAAATCCTGGGAAGCAATCACTGACAATGGGACCTGAATTTGAATTGCAAACTAGGCAGCATGCTGCATGCATATATAGCATGTGTAAGATTAAATGGAGGTGTTAATTTATTTTCATAAGGTAGCTATGACAATAAAAATGTGCTACACAAGTAAGGACTGTAGGAGCTGTGGTAATGAAAACAGTAATTAATATAAGTTACTATCCCCTAGGCAGTTGTAAACTGATGGTATTAATTATGCAGCAAACCTGTTTGTAAATTGATGACACGGGAAGTCACGGAAGTCATCTAGAATCAGTTTCTCCTTTTGAAGCTTTTTTGGCAGTGTATTACACAGAAGCCTGTAGCTCCCAGGAGATATTCAAATGGTATTTATGTTAAACTCTGTAATTTATATTTTTCAAAAGACTAAGTAACGTGAGAGGGGGTAATTAAAAGAATAATTATTTCATTGTGAATAAAGCTGATTGTATAATATAGACCAGATTTCATTACTATTACCTGGAAGAGATGTTGCATATATTATTTTTCTGCCACTGTAACACTCTTGATTCAAATCAATTACAGCAGCAAGGAATGTATGCCATTGAATTCCTTCTGCTGTTATTGGATCTAGAGAAAAGAGTGCAAGACATTTTCATGTATGTATTTAAAACTTAAGGTTATTTTGCGAGTCACCGTCCCTCGAGGTGTTCAAGAAAAGCCTGGATGGGGCACTTAGTGCCATGGTCTAGTTGACTGGCTAGGGCTGGGTGCTAGGTTGGACTGGATGATCTTGGAGGTCTCTTCCAACCTGGTTGATTCTATGATTCTAATGAAAAGTCTACCGGGTTAATTTCTTTCAGACTTATAAGGAAACAAACATCAGCCAGATAAATGTAGTAAATGAGATGAATGTATGGAAAAGAAAAAAGAGATTATGTAATGCTTCCTTCTACTTCATATTGTCCAATTAACATTTAAAATACAAAATGTTAATGTATTTTTACTTATTTTAAAAGGATTTTTGGTTTGGATTGGAAACCCCCCTCATCACTGGTCTCCACTCAGACATGAACTGAGCCATGAACTGCAGCTTTTTGGGAGCAAGTTCCTTGGCTATTCTGCCCATCAAGTCCATGAGGCACTTAGTGCTATGGTCTAGCTGACTGGATTGGGCTGGGTGATAGGTTGGACTGGATGATCTTGGAGGTCTCTTCCAACCTGGTTGAATCTATTCTACTCTATTCTATTCTATATAAACGGTGTAGGCTGCATTGTTGGCGGAATTGTAGGGACTGGCAGTTGCCTGCTAGTGGGTGTTATGTACTGATGTTACTCTGCTAAGTTGTGTCAGGAGCAAGGACTAAGTGTTCAATGTACTGCTATTAATAGTTAAAAATTGTGCTGCTGCTTTATCAAAAGCAATGATCAGACTCAAGTGCCTTCGCTGCTGAGATAAGGACAAAGCTGTGTTTTTTTCCTCCTTCACATGAAAGAGCTCCTGGTGTGGTAGAGCAGTTATCAGCTGCCCTTTTGGTACTAATTCAAGCCAAACCTCATGTGGTCTGGTCACTGTGAAGTAGAGGGGGGAACCTGCACCCTTGCAGTGCACACCTCTGACTGCAGTGTAACGCAACCTACTTGTTGGAGTTTGTGAAAATAAAGGCTTTATTTCAGAACGTAGATGGCTGCCATTTATTCATCTTTTTTCAAGCATCAAAACAGCTTATTCTTTCAGAATTACAGGTGGACTCATGGAAAATTAGTCTGGATGCATCTGAGAGAGGAGAGTTCTTTTCCTAAATTGCTTCTGTTTTACCCAAGTTATCCAGGAGACAGCTGCTTAGATTTTCTTCAAACTGGAAATCTGTTTCTATCTTTTTAATTTTCCAGTCACAAGAAGATTGAGTCACATGAGTGCATTCCATAATTCCACTCTGTTTCATAATTGCTATTTACTTATGGATGCAAAGTGCAGAGAAGCATAATGAGAGCCACAGCTCTCCAATTTATTTCACTTTAAACAAGAATGTTAAAAAAGAGCCAAAGCAAGAGTGTGTTTTTTTCCTCTATGATTCAATACAGTTCAAGGCTCTGCATACTGGAGTTCAGTAAAAACACAATTAATAAGCTTTAAATTAAATGCTTAAACAAGGGGAAATATATACAGTCCATAGTTTGGAATGAGAAAGGATTTTTTACACTAATAAACAGTGGGAAAGTTAGCATGTCAGATTCAGTGATTTGGGATATGGTTCCTTGTTGAGAATGGTAATATTCAATGTAGTGATTCCATCACTACATTGTATATTACCATTCCCAACAGTTCCTTCTATTTACCTTGCCAAGGCCTTTGCACTTCCTCTCCCTGATATTTGGCCAAGCAACTGAGAGTTTTATCATGGTGTAGACTTCTTTGTTTCTCTCCAGTATCTTCTGTGAAGGACATGGAAGTGATGGGAGACCACTGTGATAAAACTGAACGTTTAGGTGGAATTGCCTTCTCTTAGGATCTCTTCTCTTCAGTGTTCAGGCCACATGTAGGCAGTCCTAGAGAGGATATAAGGTGGGGGAGAAAGGAATGAGCAGAGAGACACACCGTTAATTGGTGCATGTGGCTGAATGGCACAAAAGAAGGAGAGGATTGTTTCCTTGAATAAGAATTCATCCCAGACGTGGTTCATAATTAGCTGTATTTGCATCAGAAAATGTAAACATGTTCTGCTTTCTTTTTTTCCAGAGTAAAAGGTTTTTTTTTTCTGTTTCAGTTGTTAAGCAAATACTCTAGGGGCTGTAGTATGTCCAGACAGAGTGGTATCATTGCATTGTTTGATAAAGCGGAGTTAAACAAAGATAAAAACAGTTTTGAAATTGATTGAAGGTGGTTTTCTGATTCTGGCACAGGAGATTGAAACAATAACAAATTATTAAAGAGATTATCTCCTGTCTTCTCTGCCACATCACTACAATATATAGGATGGCTGTTGAGCATAATGAAGACAGTATCCTGTCAGTTAAATACCTTAATATACAGTGACTTGACCAAAAAAACCCCAAACCAAACCCCAGTGATAGGTATAGTTAATAATAGGCTCATAAGATAGATGAATTACTTAATGTCATTTCAACTCTTACAAAAATGATATATATTTCAATTAAAAAGTTGAACTAATTCTGTGTTTTGTAGCTCAATTCTCAAGAATCTGGAACCAAACCACTGACCTTCACATTTGTACCATCCATTGGACGACTTCCAACTCATTTTGAGGTTGTGGATCTCTCCAAGTACCTTGTGACAATTCCAGAGGAACCAAAGGATCTGAGCAATCAAGAAGTTACAAATAAGGTAGGCTTTTTCTGTTGCATTGATTTTCTGCTCTTTCTAAATATACAGAAAGTTGTATCCTGGGTTGCATCACTGAACTGCAGCTCTTTCCTTTGAACTGTTTCTTGGGTTGTGCTTGGTTTTAATCACCAAACCCCTGAGAAATGCAGACTCGTTGCTCAAGAGAAGGGCGATATTTACTCAGCAGCCTGTTTTGCCTTTGCCATAGTTTATGTTGGAAGGAAAACCTTGCCTATCTCGATACTGTCCTCTGTCATGCAAGGCTATATTTTTGGTAGGCAAGGGAGGATTCCTTCCTGATCTTCATGGAAGCAAGGGTGTTGTGCAAGGAGTGTTGCCACAAAAAAAATTGACCAAGAATTGGTCACTTTATCCTGGTTTCAGCAGATGCAAGTGCTGTGACTTCCAGTAAACGTGCCAATCTCTTTCACAGCCTCATAGTAATGTATCAAAGTGCTTTTTGTTTTGGAAAGCTTGTCTTCGTGACTTCCTGTGACGGTGAAGCCAGCACCAAAACATTCCTGATTTTCCTTCTTTTAGTCAGACTGCAGTGCTTCTTATTCCTTTCCTGCCTCACAAAACTTTATGGCCTCTAGCTTTATTTCATGCTGTTTGAGAGACATCTGCAACCCTCAGGTTAATATTAATGCTTATGGCGATTCTGCTGTTGTGTAACATTTCCTTTCCCAGAACACTTCTGAAGATGCTGTTCTAGGTCATTCTTCCACATAAACTTTTCACAGGAGTTCACAGCTCTTTGACCTGAACATGCTCCAGGATTTTCAGTTTCCTAGCTGTTAGATATGGGCAGAGTTATTGCATTTGAAAAGACAAACATTGGGATGTTTTCTTCATGGTGTTTAACTTATTAGTTTCTTTTCCAGCCACTCATTTTTTGTTTTGCTGTAAGCAACTCCTTGGGAAAAGCAGAATCAAGTATTCCTGACTTCTGCCTCCCTGCGTTTCTCGGTAGGCAGACAAAACTTTCCTGGCAGGTGAGGCAGCTCTGAGGCCTTCATAGCACAGCTTGTTCCCATTTCTACAATTTGTAGAGCCTGAACAATATTTTTAAAAGCCAACCAAGTTGAGATAATGAAAACAACACATCCAAAGTCACACTGGTTTTATTCCCCTTTATGGTCCAATATTATTTTCAATAACTGAGCTCCAGGGACTCATGATGCTGCAAGTGAAGTGGAAATTTGTAATTGTATTCCTCAAGCAGGATTCAAATATGAGCCACATCAACAGGCTTCCTTGTCCAATACACAGTATTTCTATTCTACCTGATTCCTCCTTCAAGAGAAACAGGATTTATCACAGCAGTTTCAATACTGACTGACTTGGTGATGTGCATCTCATATGCCCTGCTTGTGCTGCTCCTGCTCTTGTCAAAAGTATGCTTGAGAAATCACATACTGGAAGTGGAAGTTGCAGAAACAATTGTGGTCTGTGCTGAGAAGATTGAACATACAGCGAAGCTCTCTGACCTCAGATTCTTTGTCTGCTATCTTCAGAGATAGTCCTGGCTTAAAGGCCTTTGTTTCTTCATTAATATGTATAGGCTTTGTCCCAGATTTGTCTGCCGGACTCCTCTGAGGAGTATTGTCTGCCTCCGTGGATCCTGTGGTCGCAATGCCTTCCCATCACGTCTGGTGTAGTCTGGTCTGACAGCTCATTCGGCTTGACCGCACTCTCCTTTTTGGTTCCCGTGACAGCCCTAGGCTTGGGCTATCAATATGCTGAGTCCCCTGTTGCTCTGTGAGTTGCTGGGGAGGCAGCTTCTTCAGCATCGACCAGAGGTCTGGAAGTGTGGGGCTACTTAGAGGAGTTGGTTTCTGATGTGTGCTTGTGCCTACATTCTTCATTTGCCTTCTGCATTTTTGGAAGTGTGGTGGCAGCCACCACTGCAATTCAAAACTGCTTTGCATTTGGAGAAACACAAATAAAATAAAGCTAATTTGTATCACTTTCCTTGTATCTTTTGCAGTCTAACACAGTGTCTGATGAGCTGGTCTTAAAGACTGAGGCTAGACAAGACTGTGTGTTTGCTGCCCATACAGACAGCACCCAAACGGCTTCCCAGTCCCCAAGGTGCAACTTGAGCAAAGGAGAAATGCAGGAGAATGACCTTTTTAAGGCTGAGTTTATCCTGATTACGGATTCTGGTGATGAAGATGAAGTAGCCACTGCCTTGAGCAACGTCCATCGGCCTTCTAATGGCTATGGTTCCATCAGTGCTCAGCTGCTGCCCACATCCCACATTTCCCCTGGCACCAGGACAGGGAAATCTCCCGGCGATGGACGGGTTCCAGGTGCCGCACTTTCCCACAGCACTGCTGATCTGCAAAAGCCTCAGGTAACTTCTCTTTAAACTCTAGCACTAACCTTTGCTTTCTGAAGCTTTCAGGACATGGATACTGAGTCATTTTGTAAAGCAGCTTGCCCAATTAATTAGTGAATTAACTTTTTTTGTTGGCCATTCTTGTAATATGTGCACTCTGAGAAGTTCTCCCAGCCTTTCTGACTTGCTGCCTCTCCTTGTGGTATTGATGGAGCAGATATCTATTGTTCTTTTCATGGAGAACAGCTCATTGTGACAGCAAGTAAATCAGAAGGTGTTAGATTCCTAGCTAGTCTAAATGCTCTAAGGTCATTGAAATCAATGCAGCCTGTAGATCATTTGAATCATTACCATCAGACTTCTGATTTCTCAGCACCCACTGAATCCCTTTATGCTAGAGAAAGAAGCTGTAAAAAAACCTGTTATTCTGATAGTTTGCACTGACTTTGCACTGGTGTAAAGTACTAACAAAGATTAAAAAAAACATCTATTGAATAGGATGCATCTATCGATTCATTAAGATTTTATTGTCACTGGGAGGAATCAAGAAATGGTCTTTGAAATGCTTGATTTTCAAAGTGCATCAGTCTGAATGAACACATGAAATCTTAATATCTTCATCTTGGAAAGAGCACAGGCTGCTTTCAAAGGTGCATATGCAATGGAAAGCTCTCTTTTTAGCTAAACAGCAACATCTTTTTTACATGGAATACATTTATCTGGACATTTTCTTTGAGCTTCACCATCATCTGAAAGCACAACTCTTCATTAATACTTGAAAAAAAGTTAAGCGTGCCTACTTTGTTTCTGTAAATGAGTAGGACTTCCTATTCTGTGTTGAAATACTTGTGCTACTCAATTTTTCCTCATCAAATTCAGTGTCAGCTTTTGATTGAGGAAATTGTGAATAAGAAATCCACATTGGTTTGGGATTCACAACATTATGAAATATTCATTTTGACCAAGAATCTCCCAGCAAAATAATTGTGATTTTTACCCAAGGAAAGGTGTAAAGACATTGATAAAGGTTGGGGACAGAGTGGGTGGAGAGCAGCCAGGAGGAAAGGGATCTGGGGGTACTGGCAGAGAGTAGGGTGAAGATGAGCCAGCAGTGTGCCCAGGTGGCCAAGAGAGCCAATGTCATCCTGGCCTGTATCAGGAATAGTGTGGCCAGTAGGACGAGGGAGGTTATTCTGCCCCTGTATTCAACACTGCTCAGGCCACACTGTGAGTACTGTGTCCAGTTCTGGGCTCCTCAATTCAAGAGAGATGTTGAGGTGCTGGAATGTGTCCAGAAAAGGGCAACAAAGCTGGTGTGGGGCCTGAGACACAAACCCTATGAGGAGAGGCTGAGGGAGCTGGGCTTGTTTAGCCTGGAGAACAGGAGGCTCAGGGGACCTCATTGCTGTCTACAACTACCTGAAGGGAGGATGTAGTCAGGTGGGGATTGGTCTCTTCTGCCAGGCAACCAGCAACAGAACAAGGGGACACAGCCTCAAGTTGTGCCGGGGGATGTCGAGGCTGGATGTTAGGAGGAAGTTGTTGCCAGAGAGAGTGATTTGCCATTCTGGTCATACTTGGAAATTTTGGTAATATGTTATGTTTGCTTTTATTCTTGCTCTCATCTATTTATTTATTTATTCTGAAGAGAGTCTAACCATGCAAGAAAAATGTAGCCTGACTCCTGGCCTTAGGATTTTACTCTTTGGGATGAGGCAAATATCTACTCACTTGAATGCTAGGTCACGAACTTAGCTTGGATAAACTTCTTTATTCACTATGGGGGATCAATATCCAGAAGGCTTTTTAAAACTAAAGTCAGTTGATATTCCTCTGTCCAGTGCATGTCATCTGGTTTGAGTTTCCCAGAAATATCAGTCAAAAGTCCCCATAAACTCATGCCCTTGCCAGGAAGAATGTGCCTTCCCTGTTGGGAGGAACCAAAGCATTCTGAATGCCACTGTATTCACTCAGCCTCAGCTCACAGTCTCAGCTCAGCTTTTACTGTGTTGACTCCAGAAATTTTCCACAGTCTTCAGTGATTCTTTCTGATTTTGTAGTTCTCAAATAGGAGGTTTGGTGCAACAATGAATTTTTTTTTTTTGTTTCTACTGAAATCAAAGCATGGTTAACATGCTCCAGGACCAGGACTACATAGAACTGTATTTTCTCTCAAACATGATTTTTGCCTTTTGGGCTCTCAGCTTGTCACATTCTTTCCCTTTTCTTTTTTGACTAGCTCAAGCTCTTGCAGGTTTGAGTAACTATTTTCATTGTACCCATCCAAAACAATATGATCTCGACAGAAATATTGCTTGCCTTGTCTCCAGCTCAGCTCTGCAGTTTCAAACATGCTGGAGGTCTCCTGGGCAAGGTTCAATACTAAGACTATGACCTCTGGTATTTCCAGGGTCACCAGGGCAAGAAGATTTTTCTCAAGCTTCTTGATCCTTTTGTGCTGATGTTACCTTGCCACCTATTCAACTTCACATGTTTTTGGGAAATGTCATAGAATCAACCAGGTTGGAAGAGACCTCCAAGATTATCCAGGCCAACCTAGCACCCAGCCCTAGCCACTCAACTAGACCATGGCACTAAGTGCCTCATCCAGTCTTTTCCTGAACACCCCCAGGGACGGTGACTCCACCACCTCCCTGGGCAGCCCATTCCAATAGCAAATCACTCTCTATACGAATCTGAAGACCTCCTAAGATGAAGGAATACAAACGTACTTCATCCACTCCAGTACTAGCATAGCACTGTAAACCTATAGAGAAACTGAACAAAATCAAACAAACAAAAAGGCAAACCAAATTTCAGCATTTCAGGGAAGTTATATCTCACCTACTGGCACTGGTGAGGCTGCACCTGTAAAACCATGATCAGTTTGGTGGCTACACATGACCATATTCAAGAGAGATGTGAAGAAGGGAATGGAGGTCTAGAACAAAGCTATAAAGGCATCTGGAATAGATGTGAGATAAAGCCAAGGGAGCTTGGCTTTCTTGATTCCCAACAAGAGGTATCTAGAAACAGTTCATAACTACTTGAAGGGTAATTACAGAAAAAACAGAGCCATATTCTTCTCTGCAGTGACAGGCAAGACAGCAATGGCTTCAAAATGAAGCATGAGAGAACCTAGCTGGACATCTGGAAAAGTTTCCTCACTGGGCAGTGTTACAGCACTGAACACAGGTCTCCCAGGTTTTTCTGGAGCCAGCTCCATTATGGCTGTAGAGACTTGGTGAGAAGCGGCCATAGCTGACCTGACCCACTAGTGTTGGTGAGAGTCCTACTTTGAGCAGGAGATTGGACTAGAGGACCTCAAGAAGTCACTTCCAACCGTCTTTGATTATGATTCTCTGAGCCTGTAAATATGAGAGTAATCATTTGTAGATGTAGGTAACACAATAAGACAACAGCAAAATGGTTTTGGAAGATTGAGTTAGTACTTGATTACCTCAGCACGTAAATATTCAGTGCTGCTCAGACTGGGAGAATACTACTGCAGAATGTCTTTATTGTACTTTCAGGAACATATTTATCATCTGCTACCATGAGCATTTTTCTAGCTGCTTGTAAATCTTTCTTAGTAAGTTGATGATCTATGAGAACTTCTTCCAGCATTTGCTCGCACTTAAAATGTGTTTGATTAGTTCTCATCTCTGTTTCGTGATGTATCAATGCTACATTACGTAACGAGAATCATAATCAGCCTAATACTAATCTCTCTTATGGGGAAGATATTTGTATTACAAATTCTAATTCACAAGCTAAGCCACAGCCATGTGCAAGTCATGTATGTAGAAACTGAATGGTGTAATTGTCTTCTGTAGATCTGCATAATCTCTTCAGGGCATCAATCAGCAGATAAATAGCTGGTTTATGGCTTTTATGTGGAGTTTGTAAGGATTAGAATCAATTTTCCTGCTTTCAAATTGCTCAGTCGAAAGTTAGGTGATAATTTGTACCCTTTTGGTTTTACAGTTGACTTAGCTCTCTATTTCCTACTGATATGTTTTCTTCATATTGTACATACCCCAGTTTTTAATTTCAGCATTATAATAACTTAAAAGATTTTAGGAGAATTTCTTTCTTTAGAAGCATAAAGCTGTATGAAAGGTTGGTAATGTGCTTGTATGCTCTAATTAGTTTTGACAAATGCTAATTAGAAGTGACCTAAGGAAAAAAAAGACACTCATGAAAGAGCTCATTACTGTTTTATTAGTGTATTGTAAGGCTTTGGAAAAGGGGATAAGGGCTCCTATATGCCTGCAAACTGTCAAATGCACAGCTCTGTGAATGACAAGAAAAGTGAAAAACAAACTGGATGTTTGATTTAAGTAGTTCTGAGCAAATTTCTTGTTCTGGTATCACAGTGCTGCAGAAGTTGTTTACTGAATGAGAGAATGAGTGCTCGAATCTCATTTGCAGAAAGGCTGCTTTCCACTAAACTAACAAGTAGTGAGATGGGACAATATTGCCATTTTCTTACTTTCTGCTACGTTTCCATGATGCAATGGCATCACATGATTCTGGACAGGGATGGCACAGCTGTCTTGTGTTTTACTGAAGGTGAAAAATACAGTAGCTTTGAACCTTGTTTATGTCAACAAAACTGAGGTGTCACAAAGTACCACATAGCTTGCCCGCACTCAGTCATCTCCTCTGAGAGCCTTATCTCTGAGTTGAAGACAGCTCTGTGCTCTTAACCCACAGAGTAGTACTAATAGAAACACTGTATGCATGACCACAGGACTGAAATGTGGTATGCCTAAAGGTTCCACTTCTATTAACATTTCTGTTTTTCTTTTTTCTCCAGTTAATTTCTACTCTTTCCATCTCTGGTCATCTTTCCTCTAAACCACCTGCTGTCCACTTAATTTCTCCAACTAATCAGAAAGTAGCGTGTGGTGCCATGGCTAATCTGAATCAAGCCTCTTCGCTGGAAGACTCCCGTAACAACTGGCAGACAGCAACTGGGTTTTCTAAGCAAGATTCATCTCTCTACTTCCTGTCTGCTTCCCATAGTTCACCTACCTCCATGTCTAAAATATTGTCTTCTGCAGCAAACACTTGTTACTCCACTCCTCAACTGTATGATAACACACAAACACCAAGTTTCTATACCCCTGGCAGTGTCTGCAGAATAGGAGACCACACCACATCCTCTGTTCCAGCAAAGACCCCAAGTATTTCACCTAGTTCTCCATGGTCATCTGAAATCCAAGGATCTTCAGCTCAGTCTTTGTTCCACAGTTCTTCCAAAACCTTGAACACTTCAGTTCCCATCCCTGTACATATAGTAACACATTCATTATCTCCCAGCCCTAAACCTTTGTCTCCACCCTCTCTTTATGGCTCCTCTTCAACAATATGTAGTACAAATGAACCTTGCACACAAAGGTCATCTAGAGGAAATTTAACAAAGTCAGGAGTCAGATCCCCTCTGCCAACCAGACTGACCCTCTTAACTGCTATTTTGAGATCAGGTTCTTCTCAACAGAGAAGACTGCTTTCTCCTGCTTCTTGTCCCACACTTTCTCCAAGCTCTCTTGGATCCTCCACACTCACAATAGATCAAAAGTCCAAAACAACTCCCCCAACTCCCAAGAGATCTGTTTCGAGCCCTCCTATAAGGCCAGATTCTCCTAGCAGAGAGGAATATTTGCTTTCAGGATGGGCTCAGCATCTGCCTTTAGCCTCCAAGATTCACCCTACCCCTCCGGCAAGATCCCTTTCTCCTAAAACACACTTTCCTGTCAGAACCTTTTCACCAGACTCCCTAAGTCCTCTGTCATCCCCCCAATCCTCCCACAGAAAATCAGTTTCCTCTCCAGGTTTGCAGTCTAGACTGCCACCTCCTTGCGGTGCAGCTTCCTCTTCCCTTGCACATCCAGCCTCTCCTTCTCCAGAAGTGCTGCGGTATGCTACCTACAGGTCTGGGGTACCTCAGAAATCTCAGAGAGTACACACTTACTCACCCATCTTTACCTGCCAGTCATATCCTTTGCTTTCTTCTACCACTCATAGAGGTGCTTTCCCTCCAGCTCTAGAAAAGTACTCATCTTCCCACAGTCTTTTGCATTCAGCTTCTAGACCTAAATCAAACTTATCTCAAGCATCCATCCAGGAGATCTCTCCTACTTGTTCAAGTGCCTCAAAGCCATGGTCTCTCTCACGGCCTCATTCTACTCCACCAATCCCACAATCCGATAATATTAGTTCCCATCAGCTTAAGTCTTCATTGATGGACATAAGTTTCAGGTCTAATTCCTCCTCCCCAAGACTTGAGCAATCTTCCACCTCACCGGTGGTAAAGTGCAGATCTCCTGTCTCAAAGGAGTCACCCAGCATACTGCCATCAAGACCCAGAGAGCTGACTTCACCACAGCCTTTTCCCCTGCCTCCTCACCACGAAACCATCAAACCCAAGGTACTCTTGGTGCATGCTTATTTCCTAATAGTTCTTTGTCCCTATAGACAAGCACAATGCTAGTAAATTAAGTGATCTGTGGAAAAAGATGTTTAAAAAGGAACAGTTTTTGTACTTCTAATGAAGATAGTGAAAGTTAAATCGTATCATGTTAGAATACTAACAATGTGTTCTGTTGGGAACTACGAGGAAGATGCTGAAGGAATCCTTTAGCATAAAAATAGAATACTTTATTCATGAGTGGGAGGAAATGCTGCTGAAGATAGATTTGTGTCCAGTGGCTCTGATTTACATTTGGTGTACTTATTTTTAAAGCTCACCCAAAACACTGTTGTGTCAAAAATAAACAACAGAACATGTTCTATACATTCCATGCTGATGTATAGAATGAAACTAATAGAACTACAGTGACCTTAGGTGCATGGCTGAGCTAGAAGCAGCTTAATCTGACTGATTTGAAGTGATTGTTACAGTTACAATTGGTTCCCAAGTATGTCATCCTTCCTGTCCTTAGGAGATTGTAGTAGCCACCTCAGTTGCTCTGGGACTAGCCTGGAGGAACAGATGAACTCAATCTGAGCAGAGACTTTGTGGCCAAAAGCCAAGAGCCAGGAAAAAACAAGGACAGTTTCCTTCTTTCTTTTCTTTAGTACTTCTCTGATGTTGTTGTGCTAGACAGAGAAAGAGTGGAAAAAAAGTCAATCTTCCTACAACATGAGATACTGCAAATATGAAAGTCTCACAACTTGACAGGTCACATACACTCCTGCTGTTTGTTATCCAGCCAAAGGCAGAGGGGATGCGAGAGAGTGAGAATAAGCAATGATGGTGATTTCTGCAGGAGAGATTGGGAACCAGTCATATTTTAAACCTAAAGATGAATCTGAAGAATGGGAAGGGAGGAAAGAAAGGAATTTAGTCAAAAAAACCATGCAGCAGGTAGGTGAAAACAAAATGAGCTGCAACACAAAAGGGAAGAGCTGGTAGCAGAAGACATCAGGGTTGCAGAAGACTTTCCAACCCCTTTTATCTTACTGCCGCACTCTGTGCTTCCTTTGTGCCTCCTCCTGCTGATGTCTGAACTGTGCCTGTCACAGAAAGGCTATCACAGTTTATTGATTCATTTGTTCACTGCACAAAATTATAGCCTGGCCTGCCAGATCAAGTTGTGTCAGATGTGTTCCTAACAGCTTTGCCATGGCAGGGGTGACTTGTACTGCTTGGAAAATGTTAATTGAAAATGAGAGGTTCAAATCAACACAAAGTAATGATTATTTTTAATGGTGCTTTTAAAACCCAAACAACCTAGGAGGTACAATTGTGCCAAGCACAGCTGTACATTGCCACTACACCCTGCCATTATTACTTAATGAAACAAAGAGAGAAATGAAGTTGTAGAAATTCCAAGAAAAAAAGCCTCTGAGACAAAACTAGAAGGCATGACTTAGCCTGCAGATTGCAAAGCACTTGTGGTTTCTGCTATCAGTGCAATAAGCATGGTGAGAGTCTCTAGTTGTAATGAAATTCTCTGCTTGTAACACAGAGCTGTTGCCTGGGTTTATATGTGCAGAGGTTATTACACCTTTTCTGTCTTCCCTGCTGTCCTGTTTCTTGCTAATTCAAATTTATCCTGTCACATGGAGGCACTTTCAAATTTGCCTCACTGTCCCATGGAGACTGGGAGAGATTCCACTAGTGTAACAAACTTGGAGCAATTTTTACTCATGCAGACAAAGGGCGATGTGGAAGATTTGAAAGCTCTCAATCAGATGCAGTTGGGTGTTCAGTGCAGGAAAGATCTCTTGTGGCTTTGGAAGGTGAGGCAGAGGCTCTGTTTACAGTTAATAAGTGTGCATTCAACACTCCATTTCCTCCTACTCTTATTTCCATACCTGGTTTATGGCATAGCTCAATAAACTTTGCTGATGTGTTAATGGTACCAGGCACTCTGATAATACTCCAGCCTCAAATCTCAGTATATTTCCGGAGAAAAAAGATGGAAATTGAGGAGGAATGACATTAATGTCTTAAACAGCATTTAGGTCTATTTAGTACCAATCAACGCAACTTTGGAACTAGACAAAAAGCAGCTGGTTCCACCCAGCGGCTGTTAAAGCGTGACAAAACTTTGGCACGTATGAATGTGCTAAGTGCATATCAAGTGAAAAAACACAGCATCTCCAAGTGGTGTGTGTGACTTTGCAACCTTAACACATATATTAACCCAACACCTATTAAAACCATAATTTTGACTAGTTGTACTTTCCAGTATTTGTATCAAACTGTTTCATTTGTATGATATCAAAGTAATTACGCAGAAAAGTGCTCTTTGATGGAGAGCTTTTGCATGCCTATGCCTATACATGCACCAATTCACACAAATCAAAGAAATAACCTATGAACTTATTTAACTGCAGCTGTATATATACATTCTTGTGCTTTCCCATATTTCATCTATTTATCTTTGTGTTCATCAGCAGTTTTAAAGTATGACTGTTTTGCAAAATGAACATAAAGATAAATCCACAGATCAGTGTGATGTGTGAACTGTAGGTGACCACAGGGAAAAAAAACCTTCTCCCTGGACTTTGCAGATCCTTTAATAATGTTCTCAAGAGTCTAACCTAGCGAAATGAATAGTGGGATGGAGTGAAGACTGATAAAATTGCTGCAGGAATAGATTAGAACAATAACTTCAGGCTGTTTTGAAAACTGTTTGAAATGGTTTAATTTCATATCATTTCTACATATACTCAATTCCCCCCCCTATTTTTAGTGCGTGTAGATCTACCCAAAACAGTTGTGAAACAAACTGACTGAGCAACATGGAGCTCAGCACAACTGCAAAACCTGTCACAAAGCAGGAAACATTACTCATAAGGAACCCTCCACTACCATGTTTAGTCGCTATATATAAGGCTATAGAGATATGGCCAGCACATTCTGCAGTATACTGTGAGTGCCTTAGGTGATAATTTGGGCAAGTAAAATAGGATGTTCTCTTCTAAACTCCCCAGGCAGGTATTTACCAAAGCTTTGCTATTGGAGATGGTTTGCTTCTAACTGGACCATGACTGTTTACAGATACTACTAGTTGCTATGAACCAGGTTGCTAAATGTATTTAGGCACTGAAGAACAATCTTAAGTAACATGAGCTAACGTGTCAACATATCCATGTAGATGTGAAACTGAATTAAGGACTTGTCTCAGACACTGTGACAACATCACATTGCGCACAAGTTCTACAGTATCTGGAAGTAACAAAGCAATGTGGAAACATTTACACTTTACCAGTCTGATATGTCTTTGTTTAATTCATATGAAAGTACAACTAACTTCAAAGTCATCGTAGCAGTCTCATGATATGAAATGTCCATCATCACATGTAAAGGCCCATGGGTTAGTGGCAGTATTGCATTTCACTTGGGTGGTCAGTTATATGACTTTATAGATTCAATATCACTTATAAGCAAAGAAGGATACATATTGTGAATATCCAAATTTTAATACTTGGAATGTTGGGTTTTTTTTTCATCTTAACTTCAGTAAGCAGTATTTCATTTATTATCTTCATACAGATTTTGTATATACATAGATATATATATAGATGTGAACCTACACACATTTATAGCAGAGTGTTCCTGTCTCAATGTTCAAAGGGCAGAATTCATCTCACGTGACTTTTGACATTTGGAAGTTAGACATCCAAGCACTGTGCTAATGAGCACAACTTGGGCAAATCTTTTATAGCTAATGGAAATAATACAGTGTATTTACAGGATTATTTTATTCTACCTTTCTAAGTAGGTAGATTTTTTTTGTTTGTTTGTTTGTTTTGGGGTGAGATGAATCATCCTGTAGAAATGCCTACCACTATAAAAGGCATCAGTTTTGACCTAAATGGTAGACATTCAGGATAGAATCACTAAATCTCATATGTATTACTACCCCCAGCCCATTGCAAAAGGAAAAAAAGAGTGTAGTTCTAGCATTTGTATTCATTTGCCTTGTCAGACTGTTCATTTTATATGATTACTGTGATAAGTGACTTTTTGAATGTTTATCAGTCTCCAGCTTCTAAAAAGTATGAGTAAAGTTGAAGGTAAATGTAATTACATATAGAAATACTTAGAAGATGGCGCCCTACATTATTTCAAGAGGATGATACAGGTTTCTTTTATCTGAATTAAAATTTTGGCCATCTCTGCTCTCATTGAGGCTTTTACTAGATATAAAGGGGAAAAACTGACAAAAGGATGATCCAAAGTACAGCATGCTGCTCAGCTTGTAATCTCATCATCACCAGTATTCACTGGTGCAGGCAACGGCACCACAACAAAAAAAAATGAACTGATGAACTTTATTTCAGAATGACTATCACAGAAATAATCAACAAATTACTTAAAACTCTGTTATTGTGTGAATTCATGATGCTTTATTGGAGTGTTGGTGAAGAGAGTTAAAAACAACTGGGCAAGCTAATATAGTCAAATTATACATTGTATAAAAGAATATTATTAAAAGGAAATCTTAGATTATTTTTGTGCCCAAATCCAGGTATTTTTTAGGGTTCAGATGATCAGTTTGGTATGCCTGATTGGACCATGGAAGTTTCTACACTTATTTTGAAATATTTGTTTGAGTGATAGAGTTGATTACTCAAGAGATGAAAAACTTTGATGTGACTTAAATGATCTACCCACTCATGCAAGTAGTTCAGTCTTTAAGCATCCTAATCAATCTCATTAAAGCAAATCACAGAAAACTCTCTGACTTAGTGGCCCAGGATCACATCACACAGCAGCAGTTGTTGATGTGAAGGTACTGGTATGAGTAGCTGTATATTATCATATCAAATTACAATCAAACTTGGAAAAAATGCACAGCAAGACGTTAAGAATGGTAGTGAGCAGAAGGAGGTCAAAATCACTTCAGAAGTTAAAAGCTGGTACAGAGAATTCACTTGATCCTCCTTAATTCCTAAAAGTGACAAATACAAGTTACAATCCTTTAAAATCTTGACAGGAACACTGGATTTTCATTAAGAAATAGCTTTCTTAGGTAATCTGTAAGCGTTGTATTGTTGCAGCACATCTGGAAGACAATTGGAATCCTCTTTCACTCTGTCATACCTTTCCCCTCTCCCCCCCTCTCTCTTCCTTTCCCACTTCTATCCTCTTTTACTTCTCTTCCTGCTTTCTGGTTTACCCTTTTAGCAGTACAAGATCAAGACAAGCTACAAGACATTTGCAGCAATCCCTACAAACACATTACTTATGGAACAGAAGGTTAGTGTTTGCACAAAGACGTCCGAATTGCATTGTCTATTTGAGACCATTCGACTTTATATTCTGACATTTCTCTGGAGGATGTTGCAGGATGTGAACTCTGGGAACTAACTGCTCAGGATTAGAATTCCAATCATTTTTTAGGGTCAGTCTGTCCACTGAAGAGCAAAACCTTCACTAATCTGAATTTCTGGAATAAATTTACTGTAATAAAAAAAAAAAAAAGCCATTTATGGCACCATTTTGTTATTGGAAAGTGCCTGAACCACTGCTGTTCTGCAGCCTATCAGTCGGCAGGTCTTGGTCAGTTAATGGTTGTGCAATGGCTGTGCTTACATTAATAAATTTAACAGTCCAAGATATGCAAATCTGACCAGTTAAACTGTGAGAATGGTCCCAGCCATTGCACTGGCCTCTGTTAACTACCATTATCCCATAGAACTTCGCTGAGTACTTCAACAGTTAGCATAGGATGGAGTGGGGGGGGTTTGTCTGTTCCCAGTGCATATGTTGGGTTCTTTTCCAAATAGAATAGAATAGAATAGAATAGAATCAACCAGGTTGGAAGAGACCTCCAAGATCATCCAGGCCAACCTAGCACCCAGCCCTAGCCAGTCAACTAGACCATGGCACTAAGTGCCCCATCCAGTCTTCTCTTGAACACCTCCAGGGCCGGTGACTCCACCACCTCCCTGGGCAGCCCATTCCAATGCCAATCACTCTCTCTGCCAACAACTTCCTCCTAACATCCAGCCTATACTTCCCCCAGCACAACTTGAGACTGTGTCCCCTTGTTCTGTTGCTGGTTGTCTGGGAGAAGAGACCAATCCCCACCTGGCTACAACCTTCCTTCAGGTAGTTGTAGTCAGCAATGAGGTCCCCCCCTGAGCCTCTTCTTCTCCAGGCTAAACACCCCCAGCTCCCTCAGCCTCTCCTCATAGGTTTTGTGTTCCAGGCCCTTCACCACCCTTGTTGTCCTTCTCTGGACATGTTCCAGCACCTTAACATCTCACTTGCATTGAGGAGCCCAGAACTGGACACAGCAGTCAAGCACAACACTGGACCAGTGTTGAGTACTGATTGTGGGCTAGTAGTTGTCAATTAACAGCTACAAAGATTTTTTTTTTTCCCTCAAGAAAAGAAATTCCTTTCATAGTCAAAATTCTTTGTCTCAAATGATTTTTTAATTATTTGCATAAAACCCAATCCTTCACTTCCTTGAATATATTAATGACAGCTATGTCTGCATTAGCATGCGATGTGGTCTAATAGGAATGGATTGGTGCAGGAAAGAAGTTGATACAGGGGATTCAAATCCCAGCAAGATGTATGTTAGGAGGGCTTTATTTGGGCAGTGTGCTTGTTAATGGCTGGAAGCATTTGGGGGACTCACAAAGTGTTACTTCAGGGCTGATTTAATCTAAGAGCTATGATGTTTTTGCACTGCTTTGCAAACCAAGCCAGGTAGGTGACTCTGAGTGGGGTATTCACCTCGAGAGCACAGTTCTGATGAGCTAGTGGGTTAATGTCAGCCATCTGACTGCACTTTTTCAGAGGAAAGAGAAATCCTTTTGATAGTCTTGCTGATGCTTTCTGAGGTATTGACTCACAAGCTGTGAACTACTTATCCTCAATACATAAGACTGAACTGTACAATCTAATGTCAATATCTCCTGGGGGTGTTCAAGAGAAGACTGGATGAGGCACTTAGTGCCATGGTCTAGCTGACTGGATAGGGCTGGGTGCTAGGTTGGCCTGGATGATCTTGGAGGTCTCTTCCAACCTGGTTGATTCTGTGATTCTCTAGAAAAAGTAATGACTCTAGAGATAATTTTGTTTTAAAGAGACTTGTGGTTATCCACTGTTTCATTGATATTGCTAGCTTTGCCACTCCCTTCACTAGTAAAAGCACAGTCATGTAAAACTAGTAAGAAATGAATTCTCTGCTACAGGTTTTACCTTTAAGAGACTCTCTGGACTAATTTACTTGGTAAACCAAATGTTTTAGCATGGCTTGACTATGTTCCTTCTCTGAGCTTCAGAATTATGGACAACCTTTTTTTTTTGATCTATATTAGCAGCCAACTGTTGTGCTCCGAAGCTAGCCCTGCTTGCATTAGTTGACACACCTTTGGAGTATGACTCTTAAAGAACCACCAAGGAGTTATATGGACCCCATTGTACTAAGTCCTAATGTAAAAATATTTTCCTCAAGAGTACTGGGGAGAGAACCAGAAAGTAACTTGATGGATGTCACCTTGTATGTTCAGTCTGTTTTCTTGGTGGTGGGCAAAGATGACTGTGTATTGAAATGTATACTGAGATATGGTTAAGCTTTTGATCACGCTTAATGAGTTAGGTATCTGCTTCACCAGCTTCTAGACATGCTGTTTTAATGAGTAGGCAATTGCAAAAGTAGAGTTGCCAGCTCGACCCTCTGTTACTAGAGTGCAGAAGAACCTATGCATTGGATGAGATGAGGAGCAGCAGTCTGTTAATAGTGTTTTTGGGTGCTGTGTTTTTCATTCCTTTTGCAAAGGGCCCTGCAAACTGGATGAGAAACACTACCTCCGTTTTAAAGAAGAAACAGAAAGTGGAGTTGTGGGAATGCAGAATGCAGAAGAGTTGTGGGGTGCAGGTGCAGGAGAGCTGTGGGAACAGCTCATGTGTCCAGAGAAGGGCAACAAGGCTGGTGAAGTGCCTGGAACACAAACCGTGTGAGGAGAGGCTGAGGGAGCTGGGGTTGTTTAGCCTGGAGAAGAGGAGGCTCAGGGCAGACCTCATTGCTGTCTACAACTACCTGAAGGTAGGTTGTAGCCAGGTGGGGGTTGGTCTCTTCTCCCAGACAACCAGCAACAGAACAAGGGGACACAGCCTCAAGTTGTGCCGAGGGAAGTATAGGCTGGATGTTAGGAGGAAGTTGCTGTCAGAGAGAGTGATTGGCATTGGAATGGGCTGCCCAGGGAGGTGGTGGAGTCACCGTTCCTGGAGGTGTCCAAGAGAAGACTGGATGGGGGACTTAGTGCCATGGTCTAGTTGACTGGCTAGGGCTGGGTGCTAGGTTGGACTGGATAATCTTTGAGGTCTCTTCCAACCTGGTTGATTCTATTCTATTCTGTTCTGTTCAGAGTGAAGAGAAGTGACAGCAGGCAGACTCTTACAATAAGAGACCTTGGTTCTCACATGCAGCTGGGTACCTTATCTCAGAAGGGGTAGATAATGGACACTAACGAGAATAACACAGCGTGTATTTATGCAGATGTGGTGGGTCGTCCCTGGCTAATTATGCTAATGTGTGGGTGTGTGCTCTGCTGGCTGAGTGTATGTGTTGGGGCGGTTACAGAAAAAAAGTGTCTGTAGCATAATTCACATTGAGTCGTCCGGAGACCCTCCTAACTAGGCCTCGGCCACGTTGGTCTGTGAGGCCTATGGCGGCTTCCACAGCGAGCAGAGGTAGCAGGCAGAACGGCCTGCAACAGTAACTCATGCCACATTGCAGTTCCTGACAGTAACTGTGTTTCCCTCCTTTTAGGGAATACTTTTAGGGAATACACTGGATGAAAAAGAGAGAGAGATTCAAGATTTTAACCATATAAGTGATGCTTTATTAAGTTATGTGTGATAGTTTGAGCCTAGCTGGAATTTTTTGGTGAGAAGAATTAGATCACAGGCTGAGAAATGAAAACAATGATGAGGTCTACTTCCCTCACAGCCTTGCTGAGATGTGTAGAAAGGAAAAGCAAAACATTAGATAAAGTCACTTTTGCTCTGCACTTGGCTCTGGGCTTTGCTCTCAGCTCTTTGCCTGCTGGGGAGCTGGGGCTGCTGGCTGAACTCCATCTTGCTTTCTAACCTTACCCTCCATTTTCTTTCACTGATTCACTTTGCTTCTTAATCCCCCTGGCTGAACCTCCATTCTTCCTTGGGACTGGGGTAAGGTTGAGAGGGGTAGGGCGAAGGTGAAGGGGTGGTTGAGAGTGCCTCCTGGGGACTCAGGTTTCTGGGAGGGCTGTTGTGTTTCTGTATTCCCTTTTCCCTTGTCTATTTCTGTCTATAACTGTATATACTGTAAATATCTGCTTGTATATTGNGATAACGCTCATGTGGACAATAAGTTTTCAAGTAGCTTTGGTTTTGTGGTTTTTTTCTTTTTTTTTTTTTTTTTTTTTAATCAAGGAAGAAAGGCAGAGAAATTTCTGAGCAGAATGCATAATTAGGAATGCATGCTAAAAAAAGTGGTTTGCTATGTGATTGAACTAGAAATCCACATCCTGTGGACTCAACTTTTTCCACTACCTGAGTAATTATATTACTTAATTTGACTCATCATGAAAAAAAAACACCAAGATTAGTCAGAACCATCATGTGGGTGGCCCTAATGATAATTTGTGTGCAGTATTAATTAGATCCCATGATAGAAAACCGACGTTGATATGTCCTGTAAGGCCTAATGCTTTGTCTGCCTCTGTGTTGTCTCCCTGTGTCTTTCTCAAGTATTTTAATTCTATGTGTTTGTGTAAGCTTAAATTTCAGACAGCATTTTTCAGCTGCTTCTTATGAAGCAGCTTAGGTTGGACTGGATGATCTTGGAGGTCTCTTCCAAACTGGTTGATTCTATTCTATTCTAAGCCATTACGCTATCATCATCATAATGTTTTTTCTTACTTACAGTAACTTGTACTTATAGTACTCAAAGAAAAGACTGGATGAGGCATTTAGAGGTTGTAACCAGGTGGGGGTTGGTCTCTTCTCCCAGACAACCAGCAACAGAACAAGGGGACACAGACTCAAGTTGTGCCGAGGGAAGTATAGGCTGGATGTTAGGAGGAAGTTGTTGGCAGAGAG
This sequence comes from Tricholaema leucomelas, assembly GCA_013400475.1. Lineage (NCBI taxonomy): Eukaryota > Metazoa > Chordata > Aves > Piciformes > Lybiidae > Tricholaema lacrymosa > Tricholaema leucomelas. Next base: position 184,408 of record WAAF01018690.1, read on the forward strand.
AGTGATTGGCATTGGAATGGGCTGCCCAGGGAGGTGGTGGAGTCACTGTCCCTGGGGGTGTTCAGGAAAAGCCTGGATGAGGCACTTAGTGCCATGGTCTAGATGACTGGCTAGGGCTGGGTGCTAGGTTGGACTGGATGATCTTGGAGGTCTCTTCCAATCTGGTTGATTCTATGATTCTATGTTCAGATTTGCTCATTAGTAGAGAGGCAAAATGCTTATTGACTATATATTTACTTTGACGACTCCAGAAGTGCCTTAATCTCATCAAATCTCATAACAGACCTACTTTCCAGCTGTTTGAGTTTGCAGGAACTGAATGTTTCCTACTTTATCTGTGCTTTGCTTAGAAAAAGCTCAATCCAGGATAACTCTTGGAAGATTGAGCTACAACCTCCTGCACAGCCAGAAGACCAAAACCTTGTTTTTGAAGGGCTTCACCTCAGCATGGTCAGGCTCTGTTAGAAAGTAGCAAAAGTGGACTAATCTCAAGGGATTGTGACCTGGAAGCAAGCAAGGCTGGCAGGATAGAGTCCTCACTAACAAGTGCACAGGGTTGGTGCACCACAGTGCCTGAGAAAGGAAAGCTGATATGCTGATAGTGAAGTAGTGGTAACTATGATCAGTCAGCAGCACCATCAAAGCCACACAGGTCCAGTGTGATGAGACAGGTTCACAGATGGTGATAATGGATTCTTCAGCCCAGCAAATGTTAAGGTTCACTGGCTAGGAGAGGAAGATGCACGAGTTTGATGTAGGCATAAGGCTAAAGTTTGATAGAGAAAAAAAAAAGTAACCATTAGAAAAGATTTCTGAAGCCTGAAATGGGCTCTTATCACAGAAAGTGAAAAATCATGACAGAACAATTTTCTGGCACTTCATCCAGTAATTCCAGGCAGCTCTGTGGTTTAAAGGAAAGGTTAGACTAGGTGATGGTTTTAGTTCTTTCTGGCATTATTAGCATTGAGTCAGAGTCACCCCTTTACTGACACAAACTCTTGTATAGCTTCCATATAGATATGATCATGGTCTAATTCATGCTACTGGAATGGGCTGCCCAGGGAGGTGGTGGAGTCGCTGTCCCTGGAGCTGTTCAAGGCAGGATTGGACGTGGCACTTGGTGCCATGGTGTCCTGGAACACATGGTCTAGCCTTGAGCTCTGTGGTAAAGGGTTGGACTTGATGTTCTGTGAGGTCTCTTCCAACCTTGATGATACTGTGATACTGTGAATTGAAAATTCCATTCCTAGTCAGATAACATTTAAAATATAATGCCGCTGTTATTGAAGGATTCTGTTTGTCAAATAGCTATAAAAATGTCTTTCAATCAAAATATGGTAGTGATGAAGAATTTGTTTCACTGACCTGCAGAAAAATTTTAAGCTTCAAGTAGATAGTCTCTTAAAACAGATTCTACTTTATCTTCAGAGTTACGTAAAATTTAAGATGTGGCCTCAAAAGCATTGGATGCCATGGAATTGCAAACCAAAAAAGGCCTTCTCTTAACAATTCAGTCTTCTTTAGTCTACACAAGGTCTATGCAAAGGAATTTGGGTTTTCTGTGTTTGTCCAGATATATAAAACCCCTTCATGATGTTTGGGGTGAACATTCTTTATTTGAACACCATTTCTATGGGAAGAAAACCTGGACATACAAATTTTTGGGGAGGAGAGTCACTGCAAATATTGTGCTCAAATTGTAATGGAAGAGGTAGAACTGAAAGTGCTGGCTTGTGTTTATCAACTATTTGCAAGCAAAGAACTACAATTTCAATTTAAGGAAATATAGGAAAAATCTGTCTTAAAGAATAACTATTTCAGGATATTGTTTTTTTCTTCTTGTGGCTGTTCTTGATCTTTTCTCATGTCATGATGAAATTTGACTAACTTCAAGAGAGTGTAAAATAGTTTTTCTATATGATTTTACACTTGTAGGAAAACTCTGAAAGTCTAGTAACTGCATCCCATCACCTACGCTGCAGACTGCTAGCAATGTGCTATACTTTCCTTGGACAGGAGAAAAAAAAAGAACTTTCCTCTTCATGAAGAAGAAGAAGAAAAAAGGCAGCTGAGGATCTTAGATGGTAGATCTAACTGCTGGACAATTGGGTATTATCAAGCACTCAGGACCTGGAAGGCATGGCTGACCACTCTCTGTTGAGAATATTGAGATAAAAGTCTTTTCTTTTGCTATGTAGTTCTGGTGTGCACTTACTAGGTGAATTTCTGGTGTGCAATTACTAGGTGAATTTCTGGCGTGCACTTACTAGGTGAATTTCTGGCATCCAGATTACACATTTGTGTCGAAAAGCTTCTCAGTACTTGTAGGCTTTCCTTGTGGTGAGAATGGAAGCAGTCTGCTCAGTTACAGGGTGATAACAGACCTAGATTGCCTGTAATAATAACCAAGCATGCTAATGTAGGAGCAGACTGTGAGGTCCCTCTTTCTTTTGAAAGCCTTGAAGCTTTTTAGTATTAATTAAAAGAGGAAAAGTAGTCAGGTCTTTTCAGTATTATCTTCCAGGATCTTCAAGGAACAGGTTAAAGGAACTTGTGGTGTGTGGTACAGAGAGGGACTGTTTTGTATGTGTCGGGGTCTTAAGCAAATATATTGATGGGAAAAATATGCAAAACAAATAAGAGGGAAGTTCTTCTCTTTCTTTCAGCCTATGGTTTTCAGAGTACTTTAAGAAGAAAGCTCTGTCAGATGCAGGTTGCAGTATTCCTTTTCTTACTGAGAAAATGGTAGCTGAAACGATACTCCTATATATTACCAAACACTTCCTCTCTTCTAACAAATATTTGAGGTACTGTTCCAATCATTTACCATTATCCTTTTAGCTCTGATACAGCTTTAGCAATCAAATAGCCTGGGGGAAAGAGGAGGAAAGGGCTGCAGTCATCACTGGCGTCAATGATGTATATGCACGTTCCCAAAGTTGCCCTTTGTGAGGAAAAAACTTAGTGGTCTGATAAGTGGTTATTTTATCTGAAGATCCAAATTCTGTCACACATATGTTTTCATTCTCTACCTTGTACCTATATTTATTTTTTTTTTCAATAAAAGAATTAGAATATCTAAATAGGAATGTTCCACTTTTGATTTTGTTGGACCACCAGCTTAGGAAATGAAGCTTGGGTACTATTGACAGTGCTAGCTAACAGTACTGTAGATAGCACTAATGCTTTATTTAAATTAACGTAACATTATTGCATGATAACTCCAGTAATGAGTTCAGAAATGCTACTCATAACTTTTTTTAATCTCATATTTTTTTCTCTATGCAGAAATTAAAAAAAAAGCACTACTGGGAAAAAAAAATGAGTTGATTAAATGGAACTTTTTTCCTTGTAGAGGTCTTAGGGATGCCTAAAATCTAGTACTCTGGTATTATCTTTCTTTGGGAGACTTGGGCAGCTTAAACAGGATGGGGGGGAAGAAAAAAAAAAAGAGAAAATAAAAGAGATAAAACAGCACTGAAAGGAATTAGATGGATTGGTTTGAAGATTAGAATTTGAACTTGGTTCAAAAAGGGAGAAAAGAACTTACAGCTTTTTCTGGCATGGCTCCTGCACAATGGCAATATCTTAGTGGAGTGCATAGGCCTTGGTGCTGTGCTTACCGGAATTCTTTAGCCAATGAAGGCTGAAAAATGCAAATATATTCAAGTACAAAATTTCTTCTGAAATGAGTGGATGATTGGTACTTAAATTATCCAGACTCTTGGTTCTCAACAGCAACTTGTAGGTATGGCTGTTGCTCCTGTAAGTAGGTTTCTTAGTGTCTTTTGAGTAGTTGTTTCTTACCCTTGATTTTGCTCCCCCTTTCCCACCACTCTGGTGAATTGAATATGAAATAGACACATGCATATTTTCCCCCCTAACAATTACTTTATTGTGTTTGTTGACTGACTGATTTCTTGAAGTTTTTGAGAAGCTTAGCAATTTCAATTTTACAGACCCATGGCTCATTAAAAGTTATTGGTTTTCCTAACTCACATTCAGACTCATCATCTCTGTGCAACAGACTGCTTCAGCAGTCCTGGCCTCAAAGGGTCCAGGAATGACTCTTCTTCATTTTCTCACTTCATTTTATGTTTACCAGGAGAATGTAATTTCAGCTGAAGTGGAACCAGGGACACAGTACTGAGCCCTCGTTAGCTGAGCTCCTCCACTTCTACAAGACTGTCTGTTGATCTATGAATTTAGCTGGATAGTAGAGATGAGACATACTATTTATCTTGTCATCTTCTGTCTTTGGATAATATTACCCTAATTTCTGGCTGTCAAAGCCACTTATTCTTTTACTTTGGTTTTTTTTTTTTTTCCCTTTTGAACTACTACTCTAAAGCCAATAGCTTTGTCTGGAGCTGGACTGGAAGAAATGTGTCTAAAAAGAAATTCTACACCTTTGTTTCTTTCTGTACTCTTTCATAGCACATATATATGCCTATAAATGTGCTTGTGTGAAGAATCATTTGTGGATGGCATTAAAATAATACTAAAGGTAAATAGATGTATGCTTACAGTATCTGGGAAGGAGAGAGAAAAATACTTAGCAAAAATGAACTCAGAAATAATCACTTAAGTATATGTTTATTTGGATTATTTTAATGTCTCTGCAATATTTCACCCAGCTCCACATGTGTCTTGTATGACTGACAGCCCAGACGCTCACCTCACTGGGATTAATTCATGGCAAACTTAAACTTCAGAAAAATGTAATGTGCTAAACAAAGAATAATCCACTCACCCTGCAGGTCCCTTCCTTGTAGCCTGGTTTCACCTATCAGCAGCCTTCCAGAGACTTAGCATGGAGACTATTTGAGAATTATTTCAAAGCAAGGATAGGTGCTAGCGGTGAGAGTTTTCCTCACGGACTCTGAGCAAAGATGATAAAGAAACTGAATGCTGGAGTTTGGCTTTTGAGGCTGTTCTGTTATTTACCTGTAAAGCTGAGGGCTTAGCAAGCTGATTTCCATTGTTCTCAAACCCCACTACAAGTACAGGTTCAGGAAAGCAGGAGAGGTATTCACACCCAAGAAGCTTGTGTTCTGTTTTGGAAAGACTGCATATCTGCTTAGACCATACGTGTTTTAGTGTGGCATCATATATGTTTGTAGGCACATACTTTGCTCTATAAAATTCTGGGTTTGATCTGAAATCCAGTAATGTTTGACACTGGTTTTGTTGCAATATGGAATAACCAGCCTCTTTAAACAGAAGACACTGTCTATTGGAGGAAAAGAAAGAATCTACTGTGTGCTTGGACTCTGCCTTGTCCGCTTGCTTACAGCTGTTGGCTTTCCTCCCATGGACAGCCTCCGATGCCTCTGCAACACATACTGCACAGTCATTGTGTTAGCTCACTGTGAAGTAGGGGGCAAACTGCTGAAGGAGAAGGCAGTTTAAATTGGTAGCTTCTAAAATAAAGTCAATTCATTTCTCATTCTCCCTCTCTGATACTCCTCCTTATTCACAATCAGAAGTAGGGAATGTTGGATAATTAGTTAATAATTAGTTCTTTTTCTGTCTCTCCATAGCAAAATGCAAAGTGCCCCATATGGAAACACAATATAGCAAAAAGTGTATGTTTGATTGGCTTCTAAAATTTTAAACTCAGTATCACACCAAAATCTTTTGAATTGCAGGCATTAGAAGAGCCAGCCAAGACTGCCAGTGTGACTGAAGGCACTACTTTGGACACCCATTCAGAGGTAGTGCAGTTATATTTCTTTTGAATCTCTATTTGAAGAAGAAAAAAAGAAAGGTTAACTGAGAGATATGTCCTTTTTCAGATGTGCTCCCCTGCCCAGCTCAGACAACAAACAGAAGAACTGTGTGCTGTCATTGATCAAGTCCTGCAGGACCCACTGACTATGGTAACCCATAACTATGTGGAACTGACATTTTATCTTCCTTTTCTTTTGTCTCTTGTCATTAATAAGTTTGTTCTTTGTTGAAAATTGTTTTCCAGCGTCGATGTGAATCTTCTCCAAGTTTCCTGCAGATGAGCACAGAGTCAGATGTTGGCAAGGTAGGTGAATAGGACATGGAACCAGCATTCCCAAGTGGGTGTATTCAATATACACTTAAAATTTCAGTTTGAGATTACATTGGTCAGTTAGCACAACGCTGTGAATCAGGCTTTGTGCAGCTGAAAGGTGGAAATAGGGTCATAGTTGAAAATAAAACAGGCAGAAACTATTACTGAGGAAATATTTTCCAATGTCTCTACTGAATCCAAAGTGGATTCACTACTATTAAGTTGGAATTTTGAGCTATAGCACCCAAAACCTACTTCTTTCAGCAATTGAGATGGAAAGCATCCTTTAGCAGTTATGAAACCAAAAAGAAGGGGGCAAAAGGTGAGTTTATGAGGGGGCAGCATAGGAACCAAGTTAAAGTTTGTTAGGACCTCAGAATAAAAGAGGAAAGTGCTTAAACTGAGGGTGTAAGAGAGTCATAAACAGGAAGGAAAAAGGAGTATAAGTTTTAAGTAAATGCCTTAGCATGGATTAGGCAGAAGAAAGCAAGTTCTTGTGGATGAGAACATATAAAGAGGGCATTTAAGGTTATGTACCTTAAATTTCATGAGCCACCACACCTGTGGTTCTCTACTAACAGATACTTTGTTATGGGAGTTCTTGGGGATAATTTAATGGCCAGTTTGAACAGAGTAGGATCGATGGTTTTGAGCAATACAAAATTATCGAGAACAAACATCTCTAACAAAACTCTAATATACTTTATTCTCACATATCTCATGACTGTTTATGGCAAATACACATTTTCTTGAATATGAGCACTTAATAACTTGTCACAATGATTAAAATCTCTCTGAGTTCCTCCTTTGAGCGACACTTTGCTCTTAATATAACTATTTCTTTTGTATAAGGTGTCAGCTACACTGCAGAGGGCAGCTGGGCGTGAAACAAGATTTGTAAGTACTTTTATAATTACTCTCTAATTTGCATGCAGCAATATCTAATTTGTCTAATCTTGGTACCATTCTAGGTGAATCTGCATGTAGCAGACACTGGCAGCTGCTCATGACATGAGGCATCTCTAGTGCAGAGAGACACTGACAATTGAGACTTGACATCTTCCCACTACAGTAGATCCATCATGACTGGAATCTCCTCAGTGTAGTGTTCACTGATAATTTTACTTGTGTGAACATACTGTTGAAATTAATTTATTCACACACTTATTCATTTGCTTCGAGCATCGGATAAGAATTCAGCTATTTTGCAAATGGACTCTTATGGGTGCTCAAGGGTTGGTTTGTTTGGACTCAGCTTGCACCATAGGGGACTTGCTTTGGTAGGAGTCTTTTGGTTCTTGCCTATCCATTAGAATCTGAGCCTGACCCAAACTTTTTCTTTCATGGTATAAAGCTAGCTGAAAACCCACGTTTCAGCTTTAGATGAATTTCTGGTTTGTCCCACGTACACACATTTCAGCACAGGAAGAAAATCTCTGCACTGAGTCATCAGTTCAATTACTGAATCATTAAACCTGATTCACATTTTAATTTTCACTAACAAACACAGTTATTTAAGTTCTATACTTCACTTACAAGTCAGCTAGTTATGTGATGAGAAATCTCTTCTTACCATTCAGCATTTCTGTTGAAAGTCCAACCAAAGTTCTGCTGGCAAAGCAATGGAGGCTTTGCAATTTTATGCCAGTACAATGCTTGACTGATCAATTCCATTTTGCTTTTTACTGTGGCTGTATGCATATTTTATTGCATACCATGATTTTTATTTGATGGATTATGCTGGCTCATACTAATTAGAAAGGATATTGGAAGAGAGCTTTTTAATGAAATAAGAATGTGTTTCAGAGATAGTCTGTGAGGACAAAGTGTGCTTAATACCACTCCAGCGCAGATCTCCAGCTCCCAGAGACATATACCATGAATTCAAGCATCCAATTTATATGCCTAGGAGTAATACAGTTAGGTTTTCTTTCTTAGCGTAGAAAAACACTCTTAGAGATACTTCCTTCCCAACCTCCCCTGGAACTTTCCAGATAAAGGAAACAAACAAATATTTATACTTGGGAATGCTGCAGAGGATTGTTGATAGGCTAAAATTTCCTGTAAATTGTGCAAGCATGCTGAGTTTTTTGTGTGTTGGAAGGCAGGTGTTCTTCAGGCTGAAATGTGATGGCTACTCAATCCAGGCTCTCCTGGACTTTGCCATGGCTGTACTCTGCAGTAGACTCTCCTGAGGGAGGAGCCAGGTGTCACTAAAAGTGCCTTTATGTCAACAGCGCTTTCCCCCTCTCTTGCTCTGCTTCTTTGTAGGATATATGAAGGCTATTTCTGTCCCAGGTAATAAACCATGTGTTGTCTTTTTCTCTGACTCTCAGTGTGAGGGCAAACTGAGACAATTCTACAGAACTGTCTTTTTCTATTCCCCTTCCACTTCTCTCCCCTCAAAATGAGTCTCCCTAGCCCAGCACAAGACCGAGTGTGGTCTCATCCCATCACTTCACCAAAAGCAACATGCTCCATGCTACAATGGAGACCACAATGGAGAACTGTCTGGACGAGTGGTAGCTGGTGTGGACCACAGCCTGCAAGGGTGTGTGCCAAACCTCAGCTGTAAAGGGCCTCTTCCTGAGCCTCTGTGTACACTGACTCCTGTTCTGAGGGGATGTATTCCAGAGGCAAAAAACATTTCTTCATAGTAGGTACAAGATGCCTATTTTGAAACAAAGTGCTCGCTCTGAGTCAGTCTAACAGTATCTCCAGTAGAAATCAGGAACATGATCTATGGACACTCGTTACTGTACTATCAAATAGTGAGTTCCCCCTGATAATCTAACAATGTAATTTTGAAAACAATTTTGTATTCACAATGTTTAATATTGAGATAGTTTCACAATGCTACTTTGAGAATGCTTTTGGTCAGAAACTTCAATTTGAGTCAGGGATAGGAAAATCAGTTATGTTAAAGCATTTAAAAACACACACACACACATATATATGCGCATATGAAAATAGAGAGTTTGTTTACAACTCTCTTGTGTCTGTAGATCATTCTGAAGTGCTTTGATGTTTTTAAACTCACAATGAGGTTGGTCATCACACTTGATTAATAGTATGACAGTCCCAAGTATATAAGTAACCCCTATAGAAAAAAACCTCTAATTTGATCTGTCAAGAGCAGAAAATCTACTTCTTGTAGATTTATAGCAAAATCACAGGTGTCCCTGTGTAAATGGGAAGGTTCCCCTCACCACTGGATATGTTTAGAGACGTGAACGCTCTCAGTGAGGAGCACAGATCTCCACCGTCACTTGCGGTGATGCCCTCCTCACCATCGATGGAGGAGTAGACTCAACAGGTCCAGGGAGTGATTACACAAGTCTATTTAGCACTTGGGAGACCACATTCAGAGTTCTGTGTCCAAATCTCTGCAAGATATTTGTCACAGGGAGGCAAAGGAAAAGTATACTTTTCCCTCTGCAGATGGCTTGGAATGACTTTTCTGCTTGAAATGATGAAAGGAATATATGTCTGAACTGATAAAAATCCAGCTGTAGTAGTTCTTCAAAGGCTGCAGGGTGCAGACACTGTCTTGTCTTCTACTGCAGCTAGGATATTGTACCTAATGTGATTTTGTCACTGTGCTGAAGAATATTCACATTTTAGAGTTTCAAGGCCTCAATCACATCACTGGGAAGCCTGTTCCAGTATTTTACTACTCTCTTTGTAAAGAGCTTCCTTCTAATGTCCTACCTAAATCTACTCTGCTCTATTTCCAAACCATTAATCATTAAAACAAAACAAAGCCCAAACCAACCCCAAAACCCAAATCCAAAAGAGCAAAACCCCCCAAAAACCCAAACCAAAAATCCTTTAAACATTCATATTTTATCATATCTAGAAATAAATTGGAAATGACAATATTTTGACTTATTTTACCAATCATACATCATTCCATCAGTGTAAAAGCTTCTATGTCTAAGCTTACAGCTTTCCATGGATTTTTCTTCTGTGATTGCTTTAATCACCATGATATCATATGTAATACGGTATATATTTCTTTTTTTTGCAGGCCAACCTTTACAAATCAGCACCTATGGTGACAGAAAGTCAGCTGGTATGTATTGTGCAGCCATGACATGCTGGTTTGCAGAATTTGCCCAAGCACAACTTTAAAATAATTATTATTTACTTCCTTAGCCTTTTGAAAGAAGCTGCAGTCAGTATCCTCCTGTGAAGCTGTATTGCCTCTACAGAGCTACATTACCTCCTTCTGTACTGAATACGCACTTTCCCTGAGTAACTGTAAATGCTGATACTACTTTTAAACCCATGGACCAAATGACAGACTGGATAACTATATATGGTAACTATAGAGCCTACTGCTGCTTCTTAGGCTTCTTAAATATTCCAGTTCTGCAGCTCTGTTGATATGCATCAGTGCTCTAAAATTTATTTCCTTCTTACTCACTGGTTTAAATCAAAGCTGGCTTAAGTAAAATCAAATAAAGAAAGGGAGATTATACATTAGATGTTCATTTTAGCTCTTATTACACCTTAATCCTGTTGTAGTCAAACTTTCTGAAGAGGACCCAGAAGAGAGGTCATGGATCCTGTCCATGTGACAGTGTCTAATAATGACTGTTTAGGGGGAAAAAAAAAAGAGTTGTGCATGAGAAATTTTCCTTGTTGTATTTCAGCTATGGAATTTTAGGAACTTCTTGAATCATTTTATTTTTTTTAGTAACCTTTGACCACATCTCCTTTCATTATTTCTTCCAGGTAATTTTGTAAACTTGTTATGCTTCAGTCTCTACAACATTCTGTAGCAGCAGAGTTTACTTCTTAATTCTGTATCGTCCCACACCTTGCACTTTGATTTGTCGAACCTATGCAGCTGTCACTGGCCCACTTCTCAAGGCTATCATGAGGATGGCATCCCTTTTTGTCTCTCATTCACTCGGTGTCATAAGGTTTCTTTGCAATTCTTTGCACTGACATTTTGGGTTTACCTCCCTGAATGATTAAATATTGCCAGTAAACTTTATCACATATCAGCTACTCTTTTCTAAGCAATCTACATTGGTAATTTAGGTTCCTGAGCACGTGGCTGAGGAATTCTGTTTGTGACTTCCCTCCATGGTGAAATTTGAACATTTGCTCCAACATTTCCCTTTCCATCTTTTAACTGGTCTGTAGGAAATATTGTTTTACTCTGTAGCAGTTCAATTTCTTTGTTATGCCATGCTGAAAGACCTTCACCAAAACTTCTGGAAATCCCCGTGCACTATGGCTGCGATGCAGCCTCATTTTGTTATCCTTGGTCACGCATTTAGGAACTCAATGGGCAAAACCCCAGACTTCACATAGTCTGTAGATTCTCACATGATTTCACCTATTGCATGTTCCTAGGTGACTGAAAATTCTTCTACTGCTAATTGAAACTTAACCTATGTCTTCTGTATCAGAGAACTTTCTTGCATCGCTGATTCTTTCAAATAACAGTAAAAGATTTATCAGGCATGAGTGCCATTTCAAAATCCATTCTCTATTATTTGTCCAAATGTACACTAATTCTAATCTTTAGTGTAATTTGTTCCTACTAGTTTGCACAGCTTGAAATGTCACACACAGTGACAGTGATTCCTGGTTCCTTTCAGGATCCTGTAGTAAAGCCTGCCTCACGGTTGCCACTTCTCATTCTTCTGATGCTGATTATATCTGAAGGAGTAAGTTAAATACCACAATTCATGATGTGACAATTTCACACTGAAATTGCTTTACAACTTTATTTATTCCTTGCACTTTATTTGCTCATTTCATTGATTTGTTCTTAAACCTGTCTTATTGATACTGAGACCATTCCTTCAGATTGTCTCTTTGGCAGTGTGAGAACCTCCCTAAGTGCTTCCATGAGGAAAGCTGATGTGAGGAACAAATTAATGTTCAGCCTTGATCTCCTCTATTACATGCACCTTTTCTATGCCTTGATTATATCACCCATAGATTTCTAGTCACAAGGAAATGTGGCTAATGTAGCAGGTTTTTATATTGTGGCCTGTATTTTATTTTATTGCTTTTTCTTTGTGTTTCTCTAGACTGTTTTTAAATACAACTTCTTGTTTTGGTAGCCTTTTCCACCTTATTCCTTTTTGAAACTTCTTTGTGCTACTCTTTCAACATCCCAGTACTTAATGATCTCTTAAAATCTTCTTATAATCTGATACACAGCTTCTCTGAAACCGTGCTGTCTTTATCAGTATTCTGGTCACTTATAACCATTTCATCCTCTTGACAGCTTCTTTGATTTTCCATCTTTAACCATTTCATCCTCTTGACAGCTTCTTTGATTTTCCATCTTTTTTTTTCCTCCCAATAACTATTTGAATTAATGAACTATATTTTTTATTTGAGCTGTTCTAAAGTGTGAACACTACAGTAGAATTCTTGTGCATATATTTTGTTCAGATTTTGCTGTCTCTGAGCATGTTATGATCTCTGCATGAGTCATCCTTCAGTAGTAATATTTTGACTTAGAGATTTTGCAGGATTTGTGATTCAGCTAATTACTTCTTTTGTGGAGTCTCTTACTAGCTATGTCAGAGAATGACTATTTGTTTTGACCACGACTGTTCTGTCTATACCTCTCAACTATATGACTCATCCAAAAGACAGGCAAAGCATTGGGCATGCCACACTCATCAACACTAAATGCCATATTGCCATTATAATTAGCCAACACTTATTTTTATTTACATATTAAGCAAATAAGACAAAATTTGCATGGGATTTATTTTGTGTGCATACACAGTTTCCTAGAGTTTTTTCAGTTTGAACACTACTGCTCCAGTCATTCACTATCTAAAATCAGGTGCTCTTAAGAGTTTGGAGGCTCCTCAGGAGACTCTGGCTTCTTAGTGCTAACAGAAGATGACTGCATTGTCTGGGATGGGTTACACTGCATACTCGCCCTATCTGCCTCCAGGTCCCTGCTCTCAAAATTATCAGTTTGTTGGAAAGGAATGGGGATTCTGCAGTTAGCTCATTTGAAAGCAGAAGGCTTCAAAGACTATAAGAAACTATTTATAAAGAAAGGGTACATCTTTTTGGTATAGAGGCTCTGCATGGAAAAAAGATAGACTCGGTGCTTGCTGTTTGTCAAGAGAGGTCTGATGGACTCAGAGCAGGAAGGAAAGTAAAAGGGCAGCCAATTCTTTTATCCTAGGGATAGCACTCCACTTTTGTCACTCATTTGTCTGGATCCTTAAGAGGCAGGCTGTTTCAAAATAGCACTGTAAAAAGCCAATTCCCTGTTAAACATTATGAGGCAATATTCTTGCTTATAAGAAAGCTCTTCAGGTGTCCAGAATGACTTAATGCCTGTATAGTGACCCAAAGCACGGCTCTCATTTCTAGCTGGCAGAGAAGAGTCTGGTCCTATGTACATTTGGGATCTCTGAATAGTTTGGATAAGAGGCAGTGACAGTGACTTTGACAGGAGAAACATGGAACTCAAAGGATTTTAGGTTTCTGCTGAGAGGAGTGGGAATGAAACTGGGACCTTATCAGTTTAAGCATGATTTTAGGGATAATTGGTGTCCTAATAGCAGAGGAAAAAGTTAGAGGTGACCGTGGCCATACACCTGCTAGGGAGAAGCTCAGTCTTCTGAGTTGGACTCAATAGAATAGAATAGAATCAACCAGCTTGGAAGAGACCTCAAAGATCATCCAGGCCAACCTAGCATCCAGCCCCAGCCAGTCAACTAGACCATAGCACTAAGTGCCTCATCCAGTCTTCTCTTGAACACCTCCAGGGACGGTGACTCCACCACCTCCCTGGGCAGCCCATTCCAATGCCAATCACTCACTCTGGCAAGAACTTCCTCCTAACATCCAGCCTATACTTCCCTCGGCACAACTTGAGACTGTGTCCCCTTGTTCTGTTGCTGGTTGCCTGGCAGAAGAGACCAACCCCCACCTGGCTACAACCTCCCTTCAGGTAGTTGTAGACAGCAATGAGGTCACCCCTGTTGTCCCTTAAGAAGCATGACCATGTCCATACTGCCTATCAAGAGGCATCCTGGCCCAGCCTATCTTATTTGTGATTGTATGCTTGCTAACCTGCACAAAAAACATGCCAGTGAGCGCTTGGCACCAAATCAGTACAATTGATTATGGATCAGCTCTGGAGATTCTGTTTTGGCCTGGTATAATTTGCTGATAGAGTTATGACCTTACGATGACAGCTCAGTGCTAACAGAACAGCCTTTACCATTTTTCAACTCTGTTATGGGAATGTCAACATTTTCCTTGGCAAAACTGAGTCTTAGCTTGTTTCCTACTAGTGTCTGTCACTTGCTATCAAAGGCTTTTTAGTTCTGGATCAAAGATTGTACAGAACTAATAACTGATTTCAAATTCTAGTCGCTGGCTGATATCTGTTGCTCTGGTAGCAGAGTCGGACATAAAGACATGACTCAGTCAGCACTTGAGAGTGGGGCATTGCTTAGATAAATGCTTCGTTATGAACCTTTGTGCAGCATGCCTTTAGAAGAGCCTTCCTACCTAAGGAGAGCAGCTTATCCTTGATGTTTTTGGATGCCTCAATGGGCTTTTAATTACATAGTTATGTGGTGTGGAGGAGTTCTAGAAGGCCACAGGTCCTTTGGCTGTGTAATTATGACTTGATTACAACCGTAGCTTTCCTTTTATTTTTTATATTTCTCTTTTTGTTGAAAGGCAGAAGTCTTTCACTTGTACAAAGTCTCTTCAGAAGTCTTGGAGAGGAAAATAAGCATTTTAGGATGTATCCTACAAAGGAACAGTCAAGAACTGTGGACTCCAAATTCATTAAATGGGCACTCCATTCTTCACTACTTGTTTAAACTCTCCTCAGAAGTCTTGGAGAGGAAAATAAGCATTTTAGGGTGAATCCTACAAAGGAACAGTCAAGAACCGTGTACTCCAAATTCATTAAATGAAACTCCATTTTTCATTATGCTGGCCTTCTTAATGAAAATGTTTTTAATGTAACTTGCAAGTATAAATCTTTTACCACCTCATGGCTGAAGATTTGCTTTCATCTGAATATGTTTCTTCCCATCTGATAAGGCAGATGCTCCAACCTTTGGGAAGGAGGAATGGGATAAAATGTCAAGCTAAGGGAAGATATTTTGCTGCTTAGGCCTTGTTCTTTCTAGCCATGTTGTGCTTCTTCTCACCTCTGACACCTTCATGTCATTCCCTGGGCACTGCTCTGTCCTTTCCTAGGCCAGAGGCAAAAGCACAATAGATGGAGATATTTCCTGTCTACTCCACGGTCCCCTCCAATGGGCACCACTCTTTCTTTGTCCTTGATGGATGCATGCAGATCTTTTTTTAAGGTGACCCCTAGCTCAGTTTACAAGACACATCCAGCAACCTCAGCTGCATCATTTTAAGCTACTTTCATAGTAAGCTTCTCTTTTATCCATACAGATTGCCTAAGCATATTGCACTTGTGAAGAGTGTTATTAAATGTACATAGCCTAAATCTTATATATAAATTTAATAGCATATCAAGTTTCTACTCTGCATTCTTTAACCCTGCTGCACACTGAGGATGGGTAGTTGAGACAGCACCTCTTTCTCAGTCCCAGCTAGGCAAGCTGCCCCTCTGGACTGCAATCACACAAGGAACTCAGCAGCACTGCTGCTGTTATCTATATCTGTTGTGAGAAAGGTTGCCCATTTTCTGTGGGACAGACATAAGATACAAGGATGTAATTCATTCATTTAAATGTTTGATTTCAATCACAGACCCTTCCAGTGAGAACGTACTTTTTTCCGCCTCCCTTTTCCTTGCTCATCAACAAGTTATCTATTTTAGAATTACCTCCTTGCCTTCATTTAGAGCTTAGGCCACAATTCATCATGGCAGACTTCACTGTAAGAATTCTGAAAATCACAGATGTACTAAATTGACAACTTAATAGTCCATTTTTTGGTTGGCTGGTAGTTAATGGAGAATTTTTTTCTTTATTGGGTAATCTGATTTGTCTGAAATGAGAAGGGAGATTGTAGCCAGGTGAGGGTTTGTCTCTTCTCCCAGACAACCAGCAGTAGAACAAGGGGACACAGTCTCAAGTTGTGCCGGGGGAAGTATAGGCTGGATGTTAGGAGGAAGTTCTTGCCAGAGTGAGTGATTGGCATTGGAATGGGCTGCTCAGGGAGGTGGTGGAGTCACTGTCCTTGGAGGTGTTCAAGAAAAGCCTGGATGAGGCACTTAGTGCCATGGTCTAGTTGAGTGGCTAGGGCTGGGTGCTAGGTTGGACTGGATGATCTTGGAGGTCTCTTCCAACCTGGTTGATTCTATGATCTGTGCTGATTAAATTCTCTAAAACTATACTTTTCCAAGTGAACTTTTACAGTTACTGTCAAAATTCAGCGTACAGTCTCTGATGTTCGCCAGTAAGACTTTCCCTACCTACATGGGTCAAGTTAACAGCATGTTGCCCTTCCTTGTTTTACAGTTACTGTTTTGAGGAGCCCAGAAATGAATATACAGCATGAAAGAAGAGTTGTGGCTGTGCATAGAGCGTGACTTAATGAACTCACCCACACTGCAGTTAAACTACTAGCAAAATGAAAACAGCAAAGCCCACACACTCAGACTGATAGTCCAGCATCTATTTTTGTGGTGGTAGTAAACAGGTGTCAGTGATGAGGTTCTGGCACATAAAACTGACTCCTGCCATTTTTTTGTCTACAGTCTGTGTTGAAAGTAGGTCAGGCAGCATGACATCTGAAGTTTGGGTTTTTTTAATGAAACATGTTATAAAAAGTTTTCAACTCTACTCAGCGCAGCCCCCATGGAATTGACTTGTCTAACAAACATCCTGCTAATATGTCAACTGCTTTGTTTTATTTTTCTGCCATGTCTTTTCCCACGGGTATGTGATCTGCCAAGACAAAACCTGGTGTCATTCGTCCTGTGCTGGTGAAAGGAAAGAGTGCACAGCAGCAAGAGGAGCCCTATCAGCCTAATCCTTTTAAAAAGTACCTTGAAGAAATCAGTGATCAAGATATTGAGCAGGTGAGTAACAGTCTGTGGAGGGTTCTTTTTTTTTGGTAGCCTCAGCTAATTTCCTTAAAGATTATTGAATAATCTTAGATTCATATTTTAACCTGGTCTCTTCTTTTTTTGCAAAGTAAGGTGATTTTCTGAGGAGCACCTGCCCTGTATCAGGAACAGTGTGGCCAGTAGGACAAGGGAGGTTATTCTTTCCCTGTACTCAACCCTGGTCAGGCCACACCTTGAGTCCTGTGTCCAGTTCTGGGCTCCTCAATTCACGAGAGATGTTGAGGTGCTGGAAGGTGTCCAGAGAAGGGCGACAAAGCTGGTGAGGGGCCTGGAACACAAACCCTATGAGGAGAGGCTGAGGGAGCTGGGGTTGTTTAGCCTGGAGAAGAGGAGGCTCAGGGGGGACCTCATTGCTGTCTACAACTGCCTGAAGGGTGGTTGTAGCCAAGTGGAGGTTGGTCTCTTCTGCCAGGCAACCAGCAACAGAACAAGGGGACACAGTCTCAAGTTGTGCTGAGGGAAGTATAGGCTGGATGTTAGGAGGAAGTTGTTGCCAGAGAGAGTGATTGGCATTGGAATGGGCTGCCCAGGGAGGTGGTGGAGTTGCTGTGCCTGGAGGTGTTCAAGAATAGCCTGGATGAGGCACTTAGTGCCATGGTCTAGTTGACTGGCTAGGGCTGGGTGCTAGGCTGGACTGGATGATCTTGGAGGTCTCTTCCAACCTGGTTGATTCTATGAGTCTATGACCATTTCCTTTGTAAACAAAAATAGTAATTTTTGCTTTAACAGACAGTTGTTCTCATTGTGATAATGCACACTAATGGATAGAGACACAGACAGATTTTTAAACTAGTGAAGATTGTCTGGAAATGACTTAGAACAGTTCACACACAGTTCTTTTTATCTGTGCTCTGGGTACACTGTATAAAGATTTACATGGGTGCCAATAAAATGTACAAGCCAGGGAATAATCCCATTTTATTTTTTGGGATTTGTTCCCCATATTTTCTTATGCCACTTTTTATTCCCCTTCCCTGAGGACAGGTAGAACTTGTAGCACTGGTTATTCAGTAGGTAATTCCCATCAAACATTCCTTACAGTGTATTATTTCTGGATTTCTAATCTGAGAATAGGAAGCTTCCCACACTTTTAGATGACCCTACTGGAGATGGAAATTTCTACATCACAAGAAGAAAAAAAAATCTTTTGCTAGCCTGAAGTTGTGCCGGGGGAAGTATAGGCTGGATGTTAGGAGGAAGTTCTTGCCAGAGAGAGTGACTGACATTGGAATGGGCTGCCCAGGGAGGTGGTGGAGTCACCGTCCCTGGGGGTGTTCAAGAAAAGCCTGGATGAGACACTTAGTGCTATGGTCTAGATGACTGGCTGAGGCTGGATGCTAGGTTGGCCTGGATGATCTTGGAGGTCTCTTCCAAACTGGTTGATTCTATTTTAGTCTATTCTACATTTCAGTAATGTTTCAGGAATTTTGCAAAGGTGCTCTAATTTGTTCAGAAAGGCATCAAATATAACTCTCAAGTGGTGCTGATATGATGGCTTCATGAAAGTTTTCATTTGAAACTGGTGAACCAATACTTTTTTTTGAGGGGGGGTGGTGTAAATAGGGCACTTTGATTCAGAGTGTAATGAAAACAACTCATAATGAATGATAGTGAATTTATGTGCTTGCAAATAACAAGAATGTGCATAGGCTCCTTTGTCATTAAAATGATAAACCACTGTGCACAATGGAAGGGCAAGATAAGAATGAAACAGTGAGATATTAGCTGTGCTTGGCATGAAGCTTTGAGGCCAGTTTGCCAAGTGTGGGGCTGTTGTCTCTGAGAAGGAGCAGCAGGAGACATGTGGCTGTGAAGCATCGGGTGCTCGATCCCCTTGAAGCTACTCTTGATGCCGACAGGCTCTGAGCCGCTGGTTTGCTCACACTCTTTCAGTGGGGAACTCATTGCAGCTCTTGTCACACATTTTCCGGATCTTGAACTCAAAGGCATAACACACAGGAGAGTTTCTGGTTTAGCCTCAGCCAAGCGGGTGAGACTTTGGGATGTATTGTGTCAGCGACCTGGATAAAACGTAGGATTTGTGCCAAAACCTGGGTACGTCTCCTTAATTCTACTCTAAATGTTTTTTTCCCTTGGGTGCGTGGCTCACTGGCTGTCTCTCCAGCCATCCATAACACATAGGGTCACTGTCCACACGGTCAACATCGAACTCACGTTTCAATTACGAGTTGTATTTTGCTCTGTCTTCCACTAGAGGGCACAATCCGCTGCCACAAATTCTTGCAGTGGTTTAATATACGCTACTGAGAACCCACAGGATGGATGTGCGACAGTGACTGGAGTTGATTCTCTCCGCAATTTCTTTTAAAAACCACCTGAGACAAGTATGCCATCAGAAAATGGGAAATGGAATCTGGGAAAACCCAGAATAAGCCACTGTTTTATCCCAGGTTGTGCTAGGTATGATGAGCTCCTTAGTTTAGTATCGTTTAACTTGTTGGTCCAGGGTGTAAAAAAAGTAACAGATGTTTCTATCTGAAATTATCTATTGAAAGGATGCGGTGGTGTTCTTTAGGCAGACTGAACCCTCTGCCAAGTTGGGTTTGTATGAAGCACTCCCAGGTAACAGAATCTTCTTAGACAATGGAATTACACAAAGGAAGTTGAAAGGTAAAGCTGTGGAGGTCTTGTAGATTATAACCTGTGCTAGTTTGAAGCTAGCTAGAATGTTTTGGTGAGAAGGACTAGATTACAGGCTGCTTCTTAAACAGAGACGTTGCTGGTTCTGTTGTCACTGTCCTTGTCATATCCCTTGTTCTTTCCTCCCCTACTGTCCCTCCCAGGCATCAGACATTGCTGCAGCTGTACTCCTTGCTATTGAATAATTATATGAGTTGATCATTTTTATTATTAAAAAAAGGTTAGCTTTCCTTTTGATTGGAATAAAACAGCTCAGGAAGGTGGACTTGAGCACAACTATTGAAATGATGGGTAGCTTGAGATAATATTTAGCTTCATGGTTAACTTCAGGCTATGTCTCTGCTGTGAGCCCCTCCAACCTTTAATAAAGGACTGTGTAGAGTGGAACAGTAGAACTCTGCAACTGAAATATTGTGTCCAATTTTGGTCCCTGTAATTCAAAACACATGTGGATAGACTGGGGAGATTTCAAAGCAGGGGACCCAAGATGATCAAACAGTTGGAGAACTTGTCCTATGAGGAAAGACAGAAGGAGTTAGGTTAAGACATTAGGAGTTAGGCTCAGAGAGAGCCTCATCACAATATTCCAGTACTTAAAAGGGTGGCTACAAAGAGAATGGTGGCTTTCTCTTCACAGGGAGCCATATGGAGAAGACAAGACACAACAGGTACAACTCACATTGGGAGAGGTTTCATCTTATATGAAACAATTTTTAAGTTGTTTTTTACAGTAAGAACAACCAACCACTGAGAAAAACTTTCCCAGGGATATGATGGAGTCCCCATCACTGGAGGTTTTCCAGATGCATTTGGACAGGGTATGTGCTAGTTTGAAGCAAGCTAGAATGTTTTGGTGAGAAGAGCTAGATTACAGGCTGTGAAAGGAAAACAGTGGTGATGTCTACTTTGCTCATAGGCTTGCTGAGATGTATAAGAACAAGAAAGAAAAACATAGATTGGCTAGTCTTGCTTCTGCTGCTGGCAAGCTTGAGGCTGTATCTCTCTTCTAACCTCACCCTCTGTTTCTTTAAATAGTCCACTGTGCTTCCTAACCCCCCCCGACCAAACCTCCATTCTTCCTTGGGACTGGAGGGGGAAGGTGGAAGGGTGGTTGAGAGCCCCTCCTGGGGACTCAGGTTTCTGGGAGGGCTGCTGTGTTTCTGTATTCCCTTTTCCCTTGTATATTTCTGTCTATAACTGTATATACTGTAAATATCTGCTTGTATATTGTGCTAGCTGTAAATATAAGCCTCATTCATAGTTCCNAAAGGAAGCAGTGTTGAATGTGCGGGGGGGGGGGGGGGAGGGGGGGGGGGGGGGTGGGGGGGGGGGGGGGGGGGGGAACACACAAACCATCACAGGGTACTAGATAGCCTGACCTACATGCCTTTTGCCATGAACGTTTGGACCCTTCCAGCTTGGGCCGATTTATGGTGTTATGATTCATACAGAGGCACAATTAACGTGAATATCTGTCAGAGCAGAGAGCATTACAGTTTGGGAAATCGACTGTTATTTTGAAGAAGAAAGGAATGACCTGTCCTAGTGAAAAGGTGGTGGATGAGTGGGTGTAGCTCTCTCTGCTGGGGACTGCCTCTCAGTTCCTGTTGATTTTCAAAGCACCTTTTTTTTTTCTGTCAGCAGGGGCTTGGCACACAATTTATGTGCATCCCCGTGAAAATCTCCCTGCCAGTTAAATATTTGCCAGCACAGGCTTGAAAATGTGTTGGCTTTTTGCAAGAGGTATGAGAAATACTTAAAAACCTATTCTTTCTGTGCCTGATCAGACATTACTTAAAAGACTGAAGTTTGGAGCTTGCAAGGAATAAGCTTTCTTTAATGGCCAACTTCGGGCTGAAACTAATGTAATTTTTTTCCCCTGGATCTAAATAGAGTTTTCTCAAAATGACTGAATGTTGTTTTGTTGTAATTTCAAGCCTTCCATAATCACTTGCAGGTATGCAGCCTGATAGGTAAGAAGAATCCTTAAAGGAGATTTTATTATTTTGTAAGTGAAATCAATGTTGTCTTCTACTCGTTGGAGATTGGATTCGATTAATAGTAGCATAGTATGAATTGACATTCTGTGAATGAGGCATCCTTTCAAGGTTGCCATGGAAAAGGGCTTTTCTCCCAGACATCATCTCAGCTCCTTTTATTTCTAGAAGAAAGTTCTGCCTCTGTTTTGAACTTTGATACTTAAATTCTGTACTCATGTAGGTGTATTGCAGTTGATCAGCCTTCTGCTGTCTTAGACCCAGAACAATTGCTTTAGCACAGAAGAATAAATCAGAAGCAAACAAGGCAGTTCATGAGTGCTGTGCCTCAAATTGGACCTCCTCATTGGGAAGATACTAATGCTTAATATTGTTGTGTTTTCTTTGTGTGTTCTTGTATTTCATTGCTTGGGCTCAGTGAAATATTTTAGTCATAATGTACTTTAGATGTAATTTTTAGCACTTTGGAATTGATTTAATGTCGCCTGCAGAAAATGTCTCTACATGTCTTGCTCAGTTCATCTCTAAAGATGCTTTCTGCAAAGCCATTAAATTTGCATCAGAATATGAAGATAGCTTAGGCTCAACAGGAGACACAGCAAGATGTCTGTCATGGAGGCAGGGAATTAATGTGGCTGAGTCAGGAATTATAAACATAGAATTATTTTATTTTCCTGAACCCCCCGCCCCCAAACTATATCCAAAACTAGTTTAGCTTTATTGGGAAAAAAATTCACAGGATGCTGTGGGCAAATTTAAGAAGTTAGAAAATGGAAAAGGCTAAGCTACAAACACAGCTAAAAATCAGGCTGAGCAGAGAATTAAAGGAACAGCAGGCTTTACTTGTGGAGGTGAGATGGGTATTCGGTCATGATCATAGGATGTTAGGGGTTGGAAGGCACCCAATGAGATCATTGGGTCATGTTCATAGGATGTTAGGGGTTGGAAGGGACCCAACGAGATCATCGAGTCCAACCCCCTTGCCAGAGCAGGACAATCCTATCTAACACAGATCACAGAGGAACACATCCAGACAGGCCTTGAATGTCTCCAGAGAAGGACCTTCAGTCTTCAAGTCTTCAAGTAAAGCCTGGATGAGGCACTTAGTGCCATGGTCTAATTGAGTGGCTAGGGCTGGGTGCTAGGTTGGACTGGATGATCTCGGAGGTCTCTTCCAACCTGGTTGATTATTCTATTCTATTCTATTCTATTCTATTCTATTCTATTCTTTTTCTAAGCAGTGACTCAGTTTCTGTGAGTCTGTACACAGTTCACAGTCAATATGCTGCAGGAAATTTCAAATGCTTGCACTGTTGGAAATTCAGAATTTTTCTTTCCAATGCTAATAGAAAAATAAAAATCTTTTAATATCCCCCAAATCAGCATGCATCATTTGGGTTATATCAACTAACTCCACATGTATAGTTCCACTCCATGTGATTAGAAGGCACTTTTCTCCTCTGCTTTCTTATTTTATGGGGGTATATGCTGTGGTTCTCGTGCCTCATGTCTTCATTATGGACCTGGTATTCTTGCTGGACACCAGCTCCTGTAATCATCTGTAGTGAAATTAGTCCTCTGAGGAGATTGCAGACTCTGATTCACTCACTACATAAAATAGAGGCACTTACTGTGATTGCCCTCAAGTCCACTGGTAGTGAAATACATTTTAGTATACATCCAAGCCACTAAATATAATATTCCAGTAATGGATGAGATTTCTCATGCTTAAACACTTGATTTTAATTTTCTCAATGGCTAGTGAGAGTTTGAATGAGAGATCTGCCCTCTACTCTGCCCTGCTGAGACCTCATCTTGAATACTGTGTTCAGTGTTGGGCTCCCCAGTTTAAGAGGGACAGGGATCTGCTGGAAAGGGTCCAGTGGAGGACTACGAGGATGATGAGGGGACAGGAGGGCATGGCTTATGAGGAGAGGCTGAAGGACCTGGGGCTTTTTAGTCTGGAGAAAAGAAGACTTAGAGGGGATTTGATAAATGTTTATATGTATCTGAAGGCTGCCAGGAGAGGGGGGGGACAGGCTCTGTTCACTTGCTTCCTGGGATAGGACAAGGAGCAATGGGTGCAAGTTGTAGCAAAAGAGGTTCTGCCTCAACACAAGGGGGAACTTCTTTACTGTAAGGGTCACAGAGCACTGGAACAGGCTTCCCAGGGAGGTCGTGGAGTCTCCTCTGGAGACATTCAAGGCCTGTCTGGATGTGTTCCTCTGTGATCTGTGTTAGATAGGATTGTCCTGCTCTGGCAGGGGAGTTGGACTCGATGATCTCTTTGGGTCCCTTCCAAACCCTAACATCCTATGATCCCATGATCAAAATGTTTTGCAGAAAGCTGCTGGTATTTTTAATTAAAAAACCCATTTTGGCAGAAAATCCTAAGTCAATTTCATTGTACACTGGCCCTGCATGAAACATTGAAAGTGGCCTGGGAAAAGACAGCCAAAGGTAAATTAATGCACTCCACTTAGAGATAAGGACTGGATGATCTTGGAGGTCTCTTCCAACCTGGTTGATTCTATGATTCTATGATTACTCCAGCCTCTGGTATTCAGGTACAAATCCTTCAATCTCACTCCCCTCTGGTGCCCTCCAGGACTCTGTCCTGTGGGAATGTGTCAGTGCACCATGTTTGTGTGTGAGTTGTCCCTCTTGTGAAGGTACTTATCAGTACCTGCAGAGAGTTTTTTAGTCTTAAAAGTTAAAAATGCACAGTAAAGCCTACTAGTGATATGTGGATCAGTCAGGATGTTTTACTGTACACGCAGCTGAAGGCACATTATAGATCTTGGTTGTGATCACCCTTTCTGCTTTACATTCCCTTTTATAGGGAGGTGAAAGGTGCAGAAGAATGGAGTGTTTCACTGATTGAGTCCTTAAAATGGATTTTATACTGTGTCATTTCAGAGAGACTGCAGCATCATAATTAAAAGTTGTCGCTCTATCTTTTGTCTCCCCTTAGTGGAATGTAGTCCTTGCTCTGCTGCTGCTGGTGTTTTACCATTTATTTGTGCCCTGTATTTCACATTCTTATTTTTGTTTATAAAACACATACACTTGTCATGCATGTATAAATAAACATGGTTAGGCATTGGGAAATCTGTATTTTTTCCTGTTGTGAAGGAATGACTCCATGGTTCATAAGAATCTAGAGTCCCCAGTTTATTTTCAAAGCAAATAAAAGACTAGCTTGAAATAATAGTGCATACAGGAATGCTCTCTGCTTGCTACAGTTGAAACATTATTTCCAATGTACATAATCTCTCACTGCCTCTGAAGAGTTTTTAAACCTGTGTCTCAATTAGCAAAGGTTGCAAACCCTCTAGAGAGTTACTTAGATTAGTAAAAAAAGTCTTTATATTGAGAGCACCTCAGAAATCTTTTTGTTAGTTCAGAGGCAGCTGTGATTCATAGCACAATAAAGATAAACTGACCTTTTTAAAGTCAAATATGTCTTGCTGATTACAGAGGAAAATGAACAAAGGTCTAACTAAGGTATTATATAACTACCTCTTTTTAAAGCCTTGTTTGGGCTATGTATATAGTTTCCCTTTGGACTTACATACTACAAATATTTATACATTGTCAGGATATCCTTATAGAATGGAATAGAATCAACCAGGGTGGAAGAGACCTCCAAGATCATCCAGTCCAACCTAGCACCCAGCCCTAGCCAGTCAACTAGACCATAGCACTGAGTGCCTCATCCAGTCTTTCCTTGAACACCCCCAGGGACGGTGACTCCACCACCTCCCTGGGCAGCCCATTCCAACAGCAAATCTCTGCTCTATGGTTTGTGGCTTTTTTTTTTTTTTTGGGGGGGGTGTGTGTTGATTTTGTTTGTTTGGTGTGTTTTTTTTGGTTTGGGTTTTTTTTTGGGGGGGTGGGTTGTTGTTTTTTGTTGTTGGGTTTGGGTTTTTTTTCAGCCAAAAAATGCAGATTTGTCTAGTTTGCTCTTTCACTGTTCTGAGAAATAACAACTAGCATGTTACCAGATAACTGAGTGGCACCTGGAAAATGTAAGAAATATTAATTAACCTTTCAAGAGAGATGCAGAATTTTATAACTGGCAAAAGAATCAAGAATAGAAATTATAAAAGCAGTGTTGTCATCTTCTACCATCAATAGATACAATTCTTTTACGCTTCTGGAAGAAAATAGGGCTTCTTTCCAGCTGCTCTGACCTGGAGATGAAAGATTGCCAGTGACAGAGCTTGGTGAGGTCTCACTAAGACAACCCACCTGTAAAAAGTACATAGTCCAAGGTGTATTCACATTTCAGTTCTTGTGGTCACAGGCACATTCTTATATGACTCTGAGGGGTGATAGTCACACAATGTCTAGTAAGGAAGATTAAATCCCACCTTATTCTGCACACTTTGCATATTGGTACTTGGAAGTTGACTGTCTTGTACTCTCATGTTGATTGCTCATCTTTGCAGAGATGTGATCATACTCTGTGAAGATCTTTGCCCTGTGCTTAGGGCTGCAAGTTGTACTATGATTCAGAGGAAAGGATGAGTTTTATAAGGTGGGCTGTCTGTCCTGTTAAATACCAAACACTCTGGTCTGACCACCACACAGAGAAGACAAAATTGAGATGCCAATGCCTTACTTTAGTATTTGTCCAGACAGTGAGAGATGTGATTACAGTGCTCATCTCACCTTGCAGAGATTCACTGTTATCTCTCTTCCAAAAGAGTCCAGTCTTTACCTATGGAGGTGGAAAAAACAAGTGCTCTGGGACAGCAAGCTTAGTAAGGCGTGTAGGGCTCGTGTGGTGTGCATTCAATAACACAAAAGTCACATTTGTAAGGAGAAATCAGGGAGGAAAGAATAAAACTCTGTAGCATATTGACTAAACTTTTGGAGGACAGGCACAGAATCTTTTTCACAGCAAGGCTGACTTGTTTCAGAATGTTGCCTACAGCTCATTATAATTAAGGTGAAGTCACACAGACCAAGGCTCTTGGCTTCTCTGCAGCTGGCAGAGGCAGAGCAGTACAATTCTAGGGGAAAAGCCAGCACCCTCATTTCACAGACCTGCAAGACTAAGAGTTATTTCAGTAGAAAGGATGTAACAGCTATATGCTCCATGTTTACTACTGTGCTGCATAAAGTTCTTTCTAAGTGCGGTCACATGTGACTTCCTTAGGGCTAAACCCCACATCGTGGCAAAATTGTGTCTCTAGCTATCTGACTAGTAGAATATATATATACTTTTCAGTGATAACTTTGAGGTGCTTATGTCAGAGAAGCCTTGCAAAAACAGAGAGAATTGTATATTGTTCATTTTTTTCCTCTGCCTTACATCTGTATTAACCTTTCCCTTCTGTTATTAATTGGTGAAATCATAGAATCATAGAATGGTTTAGGTTGGAAGGGACCTCAAGGACCTCCTTGTTTGTTTCTCCAAAATTATCATTGTTAATGGTGTTTGCCCAGAAAGTACAGGTGATTTTTCCCTCTCTATGGAGACCATCAGACATGCTGGCTCTAGTTTGAAAAGAGGATGCTGTCAAAATAAAGGAAGTAAATATATTGCTTGAACAAAATAAAGATCATTAATTTTGCCAGCTCTGAGGAGGGACTTGAGACCTCAAACTCAAGGAACTAGATAAGACTGAATCATGACTCAGAGAGGCATTTCAGGTTAACATGATAGGCAATGAATACCAGCAAGAAAGGCCAGGACAAGATAATACAGTTAAAGTGCATTTTTCATTGATTGGCTCTCTGTGCAACTGGGGGAAAAGAACTGTTGCATTCATGGATCACTACTTGCCTAGGGAGCTTTTCTTTCTTGCAAGCAGTGGCCTATTCTCAAAAAGCTAGCTGCACATCAGAAAGTAAGCAAAAAAATGTTCTATACTTTTCCTCTTCTCTTTGTGCTTGACCCTTTTTACTTTGCCTGGAGTACAAAGATGCCATATTCTGGTATAGCAATATCTAACTCAGCGCTAGGGTTTATTTCAATGAAATAAGCTTGCCAAGGTACCATGGGCTTTTGATGTTTTTGTACCTGTGTATTACCAAGGTTTGCCTGTCTTTGGTAGCTACAAGAAGCTGGGTTTGGAAATAGGATTTCTGCCTCCCACATAGGCCATTAAACTACCACTTGTGTCTGTTCTGGAAAGTTGTGCTGCAGCAGTGGGGTGCTCTTAGTTCTGGAGGCTGCCTTGGTGGATGCACTGGTTGAAATGAGGAGCCAGGTGTTGCTGCTGAGCTGATTTAGGCTCTGTATGCCTTCCTTACCCTCCTTTTGCCTAAAATTATTCCTTTGTCTAAATTTAATGAATGAATAAATAAACTTATTGCCTAAAGTTATCCACTCAGCTTTTAATTTGGGGAAAAAAAAAACAAAACAAAAAGAAAAAGTTAAATGTTTCAAAGTCCTGTAACTGCTCCTCTTGTAGCTAGAGTTGATTCCTACTTCTCTGAAAATAAATCAGAGCAAATGTACAAAGGTAGAGAGAGATACACAGACAGTCCATAACATCATTGCAGAGAAAGAGAGTATATTACACTTTAGTATTCTTTATATATAGGACCAGTTCTCTGGAAATAAATCAGAGCAAATGTACAAAGGTAGAGAGAGATACACAGACAGTCCATAACATCATTGCAGAGAAAGAGAGTATATTACACTTTAGTATTCTTTATATATAGGACCAGTTTAGCAGATCATTTTGGCTTCTCAAAACCCACAATTTCAAAATGAATTTTCTTAGGGCAAGAGCAATGTTTGTTTTTAAGCAACACATGAGTTGTGAATTTATTATTTGATCTAAATGCCAAAACAATGCCTGTGATGAATTAAAAATATCACTGTGCTAATATAAGTATACCCAAGCTTGTTTTCATACATTTCTAAAACACCCAAACCCCAGTATTTTCAGCAACCTTTGCTCTAGAAAGGGTGCCTCTGTGTCACTGTATAGGAAAACCTCACAAGCTTATCATCTTAACATTGCTTGCATAAGCTCCAGAATATGTCTTGCATTTGATTTAAAATCTTACTGAAATTGGTATGGTTCTCAACTTGAGTCACATCCATCAAACTGTACTCAACACTGGTCAGGCCACACCGTGAGTACTGTGTCCAGTTTTGAGCCCCTCAATTCAAGAGAGATGTTGAGGTGCTGGAAGGTGTCCAGAGAAGAGTGACAAAGCTGGTGAAAGGTCTGGAACACAAACCCTGTGAGGAGAGGCTGAGGGAGCTGGGGTTGTGTAGTCTGGAGAAGAGGAGGCTCAGGGAGGGCCTCATTGCTGTCCACAACTACCTGAAGGGCAGCTGTAGTGAGGTGGGGGTTAGTCTCTTCTCCCAGACAACCAGCAACAGAACAAGTGGACACAGTCTCAAGTTGTGCCAGGGGAAGTATAGGCTGGATGTTAGGAGGAAGTTGTTGGCAGAGAGAGTGATTGGCATTGGAATGGGCTGCCCAGGGAGGTGGTGGACCCACCGGCCCTGGAGGTGTTCAAGAAAAGCCTGGATGAGACACTTAGTGCCATGGTCTAGTTGACTGGATAGGGCTGGGTGCTAGGTTGGACTGAATGATCTTGGAGGTCTCTTCCAACCTGGTTGATTCTATGATTCTATGAAACTTCATACTCTTAATGCAAGTCATAGGATACTCAAAACACCGGAAAATTACTGAGATCTAAAACTCCCTTCTGCACATACTAATTACTATGACACAAGAGTTTTTTTTAGTTAAATATTTGCATGATTTATGTCTATGAAATTTAAGATTGAGAAGACTTCTGGAGGAGATTTAAGATGACAGATACTCCAAGTGACAAAAATGCATTTGAAAAGAACTGCATGCATTGTCTCTTGCTAAATGTATTCTAAGACAGGTGTCCTTGCTGTGATTTTAGCTTGAGCTATCTCTTTCAGATTAGAAAGTGATTTATCACATCCCCACACTTTCAACTGTGGGAATGCCATATAACAGAAGACACAAACAAGATCTCATTGCCTTTCTGACCTTTACATAACTGAATGTATTGACTTTAATTACTGAACTTCAGTGATACTTTATACAGAAATTGAACTGATAATGGATTTCTTTTTTTCCCATTTTTAATGTCATGATCTCTCCAATCTGTGACATCTTGGCTCATCAGTCCAGTCATCCCATAGTGCCTATTCCAGAAAATGAAACACTCAGCTCTGACAAGGTAACCAGTTAACATTTAATGTGTTTAAGCATTTGCATGCTGGTTTTATCTTTCATTTATATAGCTTGTGTAGAGTTGTTGAGCAAAGATATGCTGACCTCCCAGATCTGTTGGTTTTGTTTTTTTTCTTCCAGTGCATGGACTAGATAAGCATTAATTATTTGAAATGATTAATGAAGGAAATAACAGAGATCTTTTGCAGACTATGTTGCTTATGTGAATGCAAAGTAACAATTTCCTTCCTAACCCTCTGGCCGAATCTCCATTCTTCCTTGGGACTGGGGTAAGGTTGAGAGGCGTAGGGGGAAGGTGGAAGGGCGGCTGGGAGCCCCTCCTGGGGACTCAGGTTTCTGGGAGGGCTGTTGTGTTTCTGTATTCCCTTTTACCTTGTGTGTTTCTGTCTATAACTGTATATACTGTAAATATCTGCTTGTATATTGAGCTAAGCTGTAAATATAAGCTTCATTCGTATTTCCAGAGCTGGCTGAGTCTAGTCTGGGTGATTTCCAAAGTGGGGGGGGGCAGGGAACACCCAAACCATCACAGTGTATCTGCATGTGTATGTGTGTGTGTTTATATAGCTATACATGTGTGTGTGTGTTTATATACATATATATGCAGCTGATTTTCTTGTACTTGAATATACCAGGAAAACTGCAAGAGATTTACATTGTCTTGTAAATTATGTACTGTAAAAAAATCATGCAAGACAAGGAATGCAAATTACTTAATCCTTATTTCTCATCATTTTTGCTTTGCAATTAACACATGGAGGGAGAGCTTTCCTAATGGGGAGATCTTTTTGATATGAATGCTTTTAAGAAGAAAAGATATAATTTAAGTGATGCAGTTATGATCAGTTCAGGAAGTGAAACATCTCATATTGACATAGTAAGGACAAACTATAGTGACTGACTGAGATATTTCTTAAAATGTGGGGTTGCAGTATGCTCCAAGCTCCAAAGAGACAATGATAGCAAAAGTGCAACATTTCTTTGGTTAGAAGCCAACTTGGTCTATACCAAGGCAGACAAAATACAGACTACTCTCTTCAGTAATTCCACACTCTCCCTATTTTAAGTAAACACTTTGAACAGAATTTCTATCAACCAATTCATTAAAAAGCTTAAAGGTACTCCAACATTTTGAGCATTCAAACCATGACATATAGAATAAGAATCTGTGATGAAATTGTGGTTCTGTTTATAAAGACCAAAGGAAATCAATTGGAAAGAAGAGGGCTTATCTGGGCTGTTAGCAGTACTCTTTATGTTTCCTTTGATTAACATCCTGTTTGGTGGCTGTCATTCACCACTTAGAGGCAAATGGATTAGCTTCAGAGTTAAAAAAAAAAAAAAGGTCAGATACCATTTGGTACAGCTGAGTGAGCTGAGTGCTTGTCCTGGTTCCCTGGAGCCTGTCACTAACATGTGCTTTGTAATCGACTATGATTATACAGTCAGACTGTAGTCCACTTGTATGTAGATAGAGCAGAAAGAATTGTGTCAGAGTCACCAAAAGTTAGTCAGGAAATAAGGTCAAGAGATGATATATTCTCTGTTTTCTTTGCTACAAATCAAAGACAGTCTTCCCCAATGAACTTTTCAAAGTAGTTGTACAGGGCATGACATCTGATTATTTCTCCCTGTTTTTAATCTCATTTTTAGCAGAAGAAGGTGATTGAGGGACAATCACGCTGGTTGTGTTGAGACCAAGAAATAAACACATCTAGAGATGACCTTTTTGCTTATTCTCAGTTAAGAAGGACAGATCAAAGGCATCCATTTCCCTTGAAATCTACTGTGTGAGACAGAAGCATGCAACACTGATGTTCAGAAAGAGATCAACACTTGTGCTGTCTTGGAGACAGACAAGAGAGAAACACAGAGACAGGAGCAGCTCATAGCGTTTGGGGCACTCCTCTTAGCTGCCCCAAGGGTGGTGGCTTCTTTGAGATATGCTGTTGAGCTGTCTCTGAAGAACCACCACATTTTCACCATTCTTTTGTTTGGTGTGGTTCGTTATCCAAACTTGTGTTGTGCTCCTTTCCCTTTTTAGTGCAGTGAAAAATATGAGAGGCCTTGGTTGATGATTTTTGACATCCCAGTATATTTCAGAAAGTTATATTCCTTTTTATTTAGGAACCTATCTTGAATCTAGAATATGTTTATACTGAATTTAAACTTTATGAGTTTATATAACCCAAGTTTGAGTTATGTAAACTCACAAGCAAATGAGTTTGGATGCTGAACTGATTAGCAAAAATTCAGTCAAGTTATAAGCCAACTATTACTCTTAGTGCTGTAATAAGAACCTTATATCTCTGTCCTATCATATCTGTCATATCTGTCACAGAGAGAGTGATTTGCCGTTGGGATGGGCTGCCCAGAGAGGTGGTGGAGTCAGCGTCCCTGGAGGTGTTCAAGAAAAGACTGGATGGGGCACTTAGTGCCATGGTCTAGTTGAGTGGCTAGGGCTGGGTGCTAGGTTGGACTGGATGATCTTGGAGGTCTCTTCCAACCTGGTTGATTCTATTCTATTCTATTCTATTCTATTCTATTCTGCCCTTACCAAAACACTCTGCTTTATCTAAAATTATGTAAAAGCTCATACTTAAATTCTCCTCCTGCAGTGTTCCTCCCTTAGAGACAACACCACGGTGAATGTCAGAATGATATATGCAGGGCCAAAAAAAGAATGGGTGGGCAGATGCTCTGTAAAATAGAAGCACCTCCACTGACCTCTAAGAAGGAGTAAGAGAATTAGAGAAGGGAAGGTGCTGCTAGCTGCTCCTTAGTGATTTGTAGTGTTTTTCACAAAGAGAAGAATTTGATGAAGGGAAAAGAAGAAAAAAATAGTTACCTGTTTATCCAGAATAGCATTCTAAATGCAACTTCTGCTTCCTCCTGCAACAGCATGATGATAATCAGACCTGCCACTTCCTTCTGAAAGCAGGAAAACAAATAAGCATTATTCTCTTCCTTACACAGTCCTTCTCTAAACCCAGCGGTTTTTAGTTGGAGAAGTCTGAAGGATACTTTTTTAAAGCCCAGCCAAAGCATTTGCCAGCAATTTCCTATGATCATCTTTTCAAGTAAATAAATGTTTGCCCAGGTTCTGGTGTGTGGATGATGTTACAATAATTATCAGAATTGCTTTGAGTCAGAAGCTTCAGAGAGAATCCAGGGCATGTGTACCCATAGAGTCACAGAAGCACATTGCATGCAGGAGCTAAATGTATGCACTTGTTACCCTTCTGCATGTATGGTTTGCAAAACCCTGCCTATTCTACAGCTACTTTAGCTTCATAGAATCTTTTGTTGCAGCTGTTTGTCTCATCTGTTTGTTATTCCTAAAAAGATATGCAGTAATTATTTCGATAGTCCTGTTCAACATCTTCATCAATGACATTGATGAGGGCACAGAGTGTCTGCTCAGCAAGTTTGCTGATGACATCAATCTGGGAGGCTTGGCTGATACAGCTGAAGGCTGTGTGGCCATCCAGACAGACCTGGACAGACTGGAGAGCTGGGCACAGAGAAACCAGATGAAGTTCAACAAGGACAAGTGCAGAGTCCTGCATCTGGGGAGGAATAACAAACTCCACCAGTACAGGCTGGGAGGTGATCTGCTGGAAAGCAGCCCTGTGGAGAGGGACCTGGGGGTCCTGGTGGCTAGCAAGTTAACCATGGCACAGCAATGTGCCCTTGTGGCCAAGAAGGCCAATGGGGTCCTGGGCTGTATTAGGAGGAGTGTGTCCAGCAGATCAAGGGAGGTTCTCCTTCCCCTCTACTCTGCTCTGGGGAGACCCCATCTTGGATACTGTGTTCAGTTTTGGGCTCCCCAGTTTAAGAGGGACAGGGATCTGCTGGAAAGGGTCCAGTGGAGGACTACGAGGATGATGAGGGGACAGGAGGGCATGGCTGATGAGGAGAGGCTGAGGGACCTGGGGCTTTTTAGTCTGGAGAAAAGAAGACTTAGAGGGGATTTGATAAATGTTTCTAAGTATCTGAAGGCTGCCAGGAGTTTGGGACAGGCTCTGCTCACTTGCTTCCTGGGATAGGACAAGGAGCAATGGGTGTAAGTTGCAGCACAAGAGGTTCTACCTCAACACAAGGGGGAACTTCTTTACTGTAAGGGTCCCAGAGCACTGGCACAGGCTCCCCAGGGAGGTCGTGGAGTCTCCTTCTCTGGAGACATTCAAGGCCTGTCTGGATGTGTTCCTCTGTGATCTGTGTTTGATAGGATTGTCCTGCTCTGACAGGGGGGTTGGGGTAGATGATCTCTTTGTGCCCCTTCCAACCCCTAACATCCTGTGATTCTATGATCAACATTCATAAAAGATCTCATCAGAAAAAGCTGATTCCATTGACTTCAGTGAGGACAGAATTTCACTGACTGTTTCTTGTGCAATGTTTGTGAGAGTTTTGGTGCAAGAAGCTCCATAATTCTTTTCTCAGTAGAGGAAGCAATTAGTGAGTGCTGCACCTCTTTAAACAATTTTAATAGGAAATTTGAAATTCAAAGATGTCAATAAGGTCCAAAGTTCTGTTATACATTGCTCTTGATCTTTATTTACTTAAGGAGTGCTCCTGGTCAGAGGTCAACATTAGTATTAATGATTGATAGATTCTACATATTAAAAAAATGCACTCCTTTTGTGAAGGTTTCCTTGTACTAAAGAATTTATCTGAGAAGTTTTATGTCAGACCAACGTTCCAACCCAAGTGGCATTCTCAGAGGAAAGTGATGTTCTTCCAGTTAAAAAACCTCTGTAATTAAACCCCAGATTCACAAAAAAACCCCAAACCTCCGAGCTTACAAGTCCCCCCTCCCATCACGACATATTGCTTTTCTAGCCGAGACTGTACTCTTTTAAAAGCAAGATTTAAACTAGCAAGAAAGAAAAGATAACTTGTAGAGCATGTGTTAAAAGAAATGTTAGAGTCTAACCATCTCCCAGGATAACACAATTATTTTATGAAGGCTTGCTAATACCTATCTAAATCAAGAGCCTTCTTGGTTGCTGTTGTATAATTTGTGTCCACATTTAGAACAGTTTTCCCAAATTCAATCACTTAGTTGTGCATTTTGCAGGCATTTAAAAAATATTTTAAGTTATAAATGAGGTCTTGCTTTTGTCCTTGGCTGCCAAATGTTTAGTCTATACTAATTAAATTTTAATGGAACAGGCTGCCCAGGGAAGTGGCAGAGTCTCCATCCCTGGAGATATTTAAAATACTTGTGGATGTGGTGCTTAGGGACACAGTTTAACAAGGGTGACTCATCAGTCTCAGTGGGATTGCGAGTTTAGAGCAAGCAGTTGGACTTGATGATATCAAAGATCTCTTCCAACTTCAACAGTTCTATGATTCTGTGACTATGATGTGGGGATGGATGAATGTAGGCTGTGCACATAGTAGAGGTCTGCCTTTATCTGTTAGGTATAAGGGTGAGCTCTAGGTCATGCTGACAGCTGCTGGTGGTGGTTAGCTATCCTGTACTGATCCGGCATTCACCTACTTTTCAGTACCTTTTCACTTTGTGAAGATCCCTGTGGAAGCAACATCAGATGTATGGTAGATACCTAATGAAACCAGAGGGAACTGAATCCAAAGTTGCTCCTACTCAAATGCCAACTCTTGTTCAAGCACCTTCTCTTGGTGCTGGGGCAGGTCTTCCTCACATGCAGCCATGCTGGGGCAAAAGATTGTGTTGCTCATTGTGCTTTCCTTGTGGACACTAGTATGGGCTCTCCAACTGCCACACTGCAGATCTGCTATTCACATTTTACTTCCAGTCTTCAATAAAATTACCATTCTGTTCTCCAGACAGAGGGGAGCTGCTATACAGTAGTCAGGCAGAGTGCCAGTGTCAGCTTTGTAGCTAGCCAGGCCTCAGAGCACACGTGTGCTGTACAGTCAACCTCTCCTCTGTTCTCACATCTGGGGTGCAGGGTGGTCTTTGCAGCACTGCTGGTTTGCAGAAGTTATGAACTACCTAATGAAGAAAGGGGTGTTAGGTAATTCATATAGAGTGCTGCACAGAATAAGCATAGAGATTAAGGCAGCAAGTAATAAGGCAAAGAGCAACAGCAATGCAGATAAAAAACAACCTCTTGGATGATGCAAATTAGAAAAACCTTTGATGTAATTTACTTCCAAACTGTAAATGGTTCCGGTTTGATCTGTGACCTTCCAGAATATTTTGGAACAAAACAAACAGTGCCTCTCTGAAACAATGGTCTCACCACTCTCAGTTTGTTTTGCCCAAGCCAAGGGCTACCCTAGGCTCTCTCCATATCATTGTAACTGTTCATTTAACTGAAAACATAATGACTCTGCAAATGAGCATTAGAAGTAGGAACAACTGCTGCTGTTGTTAAAGGAATAAGAATTGCAAATGTTAGCTGTGACAAATTCTTTCACACTCTAAATGGATGAGCTACTGAAAGGGAAGAGTAAATTGCTGTCTTCTGGTATTTATGGCTATAAAGGTAGGTCCCAACAATGTCCATTTGTAAATTCTCAAATAAACCCTTTAAACATCAGCAGACATAATTTCTGTTTACTATATGCTTTGTCACTCCTTTACATTTTACCATTCTTAATACTTTATAGGTATAACAGGAAATTTATACCTGTAACAGGTATTTGGGCAATATTTTTGAAGAGCTTCAATGATATCTCCTTGTAATCTCCTTTTATGCCTTTCACTTAATAAAAAGTTTCATTTAGAGCTTGTTGACATGAAAGAGTATATAGAGTCACCAGGCATTAACAGGGAAAAAAGCATTTTACGTATTTTTTAGGAGTTTATTTCTAATGTGGCTGAAATAAAAAGAATTACTATAGATTAGCATGAACCAGGTTGAAAGAGACCTCCAAGATCATCCGGTCCAACCTAGCACCCAGCCCTAGCCACTCAACTAGACCATGGCACTAAGTGCCTCATTCAGGCTTTTCTTGAACACCTCCAGGGACAGTGACTCCAGCACCTCCCTGGGCAGCCCATTCCAATGCCAATCACTCTCTCTGTGAAGAACTTCCTCCTAACATCCAGCCTATACTTCCCCCACCACAACTTGAGACTGTGTCCCCTTGTTCTGTTGCTGGTTGCCTGGGAGAAGAGACCAACCCCCACCTGGCTATAGCCTCCCCTCAGGTAGTTGTAGACAACAATGAGGTCCCCTCTGAGCCTCCTCTTCTCCAGGCTAAACAACCCCAGCTCCCTCAGCCTCTCCTCATAGGGTTTGTGTTCCAGGCCCCTCACCAGCCTTGTTGCCCTTCTCTGGACACCTTCCAGCACCTCAACATCTCTCTTGAATTGAGGAGCCCAGAACTGGACACAGCACTCAAGTTGTGGCTTGACCAGTG
This sequence comes from Tricholaema leucomelas, assembly GCA_013400475.1. Taxonomy (NCBI): domain Eukaryota; kingdom Metazoa; phylum Chordata; class Aves; order Piciformes; family Lybiidae; genus Tricholaema lacrymosa; species Tricholaema leucomelas. The sequence goes on from WAAF01018690.1 coordinate 221,764, forward strand.
TTGAGCACAGGAGCAGAATAACCTCCCTCATCCTACTGGCCACACTGTTCCTGATAGGTGCATTACTTAGAAGTTTACATTAAAAAGTCTGAAAGTGTGCTGTCTAAATGTGACACAGACAGAATATGAAATGTCAGTATGTTATTTAAACTGTCATGTTAATTTAATTCTATTTAGCTGTAAGAAACAGCTGTTGTATTTATTCTACTTTAAATAATGGCCTAAATACTGTGTAGCAGCTTTAGAAGAAGAGAGTTGACCTTGAATAAGTAGTCAGGACACAGCTGTAGTCTGAAGAAGGCTTTTTTATTCTTTAACACTTCACTAATGCAGAGTGATTTGCCGTTGGAATGTGCTGCCCAGGGAGGTGGTGGAGTCACCGTCCCTGGAGGGGTTCAAGAAAAGCCTGGATGAGGCACTTAGTGCCATGGTCTAGTTGACTGGCTAGGGCTGGGTGCTAGGTTGGACTGGATGATCTTGGAGGTCTCTTCCAACCTGGTTGATTCTATGATTCTATGAAGTAATTATAATCATATGATCAGACAGAACTCAGAAATAGCATTTGAACAGTCCTTTGATAAAAGATATATTTTTCTTGTGGTTAGTTACAATTTTCTCTCTTGTTGTCTGCTAGCCCTTTGCCATGCAGATCTGTGCTGTCTATAAACCCCACTTAAATAGATGGAGAGTGAAGTATCACTTAGCCTGCTCTAAAGGTTAAACAAGCCCTGTAGCCTTTCCTCGTGTTATATGCCTCACACATTGTCGTGGTCCTCCATTGAGTTTCTTTTGTTTGCTTGACAACTTTCAAGGGAGTATTCAAAAATGGAGGCTATATTCAAGACACATCCTCACCAGTGCACAGCTGATCAGAGTAACCCCACTAGGTGAAGGGTTTTGCATTTCCCTTTTTTCACAACGCTCCTGCTAGATCACTCCTCGAGTCTGGCAAAGTCCTCTGGCATAGGAGCTGTATTTCTTAATATATCAATCTCTCCCTCCCCTTCAGGTTAGTAACATCCACATGTAACATCCCCCATCAAGTTAGTAATATCAATTTTTTGAGACATGTTGGCTCTTCTACCACCCAGGTCCCCAGCAGAGATGTCACCATAGCATGCTCTGAAAGGCCATCTGGAAAAGAGACTTTGAACTGTTGACAACTGTATTTTTAGATAAATGGTTCAACCATTTATTCATCCACTCTGCAGTCCAGCTCTAGGTACCAGGTTACTGTAGGAAACTGAGTTGGAAAGAGGTGGAAGAAAAACAATATACATGCCATGTGAGTGCAAGGTTGGCCACATGCTCTGTCCTCCCAGGTTGTGATTCAGAAAGGAAGTGGAAACTCAGCATGGGTCTGTAACATCTTCTTATGTGCATTCAGCTGAGGAGATGCTTGTCTGTATGCAGCATACATCATGAAACATGTTAGTGCATGAAAACCAATTCCTAGTCCAGTAAGCACAGTTGTAAGGAAACAACAGAGGAAACTAATGGTTTCAAAAGACAAAGTGCTGTATGAAATTATCCAGCAGTTTGTAGAACTGTGCTTGCTTAACACATTGTAGATATTATTCTCCTCTCTGCTTTGTTTTCCCCTTTTAACACCCCCCCCCTTTTTTTTTTTTTCCTACAGGATGCCAATGAAAGAGGTTCTGTTTAGATATGACAGTGAGTATTGCTCATTTGTTTTACTTGACTGCAGTCACACTTTGAATATATAACTACTTTAGGGTGACAAGGCTGGTGAAAGGCCTGGAACACAAACCCTGTGAAGAGAGAGGCTGAGGGAGCTGGGGTTGTTTAGCCTGGAGAAGAGGAGGCTCGGGGGGACCTCATTGCTGTCTACAACTACCTGAAGGGAGGCTGTAGCCAGGTGGGGGTTGGTCTCTTCTCCCAGGCAACCAGCAACAGAACAAGGGGACACAGACTCAAGTTGTGCCGAGGGAAGTATAGGCTGGATGTTAGGAGGAAGTTGTTGCCAGAGAGAGTGATTGGCATTGGAATGGGCTGCCCAGGGAGGTGGTGGAGTCACCGTCCCTGGAGGTGTTCAAGAATAGCCTGGATGAGGCACTTAGTGCCATGGTCTAGTTGACTGGCTAGGGCTGGGTGCTAGGTTGGACTGGATGATCTTGGAGGTCTCTTCCAACCTGGTTGATTCTATGATTCTATGATACTTCTTCGGTGTCACTACAATGTTTTTTAATGATTTTGTTTACAGAATTGTAGGATGCTTTAGCTGTACAATTTAGTGTTTAGGTAATAAGCTGACTATGTGAAGAATCTTCTGTTAATGATTACCAATGCAGAAAAATTCCACTTCTCAGTGACAGAATAAAGTCACAATTGAACTAATTTTAAACTGAATGCAATCAAACAGTTGGTCGAAATTGAGGTATAGTCTGAAATTAGGCTGAGAAGCAATGTCATTGAAATAAGATAAATGTTATTTTATATCTGAGTACATAGCCTCACAGTCCTATGAAAATCAGTGGTTTGCTAGATTTTAAGATGTTCTTGAGAGCAGATAGAAGGTAGAACCTAACAAGGGAGGTCAGTAAATATGTGATACACAAAAGGATGAAATATTCAATGCCTTTTTAATGTATTTTTTTAGAATCTTCACACACACACACACAAAGTTAATTATGACTAAAAGTTTGTTTCAATTATTATTAAGAATTTGGGATTAGTATCATGGATAGAAAAGGAGAAAAGAGCCTGAAAGGAATACTGAAGTAAATTGGAGTATTCAGAATGGTTGTAGCCTAATGAAACTTACCATTAGAAATTGCTTAATCAAAGCAATTTCTCAAACACTGGTGATAAGCAGGATGAGTGAATTCCCACAAAACTGGAGAAGAGCAAACACTGTGTCATAGCTGAGAAAACAGGAAAGGAAAATCTAAAGAATTACAGAAAAGTCAGCTGTAGTAGCATTTCCAAGACACTGGAACAAAGTATTAAACAACCCATTTGCAGATACCTAGTGAATAGTAAGGAGACAGGAGGACTTGCAAAGGGACATATCAGAAACAAAGCCTCTCAAGTTGATCCCATTTCCTTCTCTGGCAGCAAAATTGCTGTCTACAACTACCTGAAGGGAGGTTGTAGCCAGGTGGGGGTTGGTCTCTTCTCTCAGGCAACCAGCAACATAACAAGGGGACACAGTCTCAAGTTGTGCTGGGGGAGGTCTAGGCTGGATGTTAGGAGGAAGTTCTTCACAGAGAGAATGATTTGGCATTGGAATGGGCTGCCCAGGGAGGTGGTGGAGTCACCGTCCCTGGGGGTGTTCAAGAAAAGCCTGGATGAGGCACTTGGTGCTATGGTCTGGTTGACTGGATAGGGCTGGGTGCCAGGTTGGCCTGCATGATCTTGGAGGTCTCTTCCAACCTGGCTGATTCTATTCTATTCTATTCTATTCTATTCTATTCTATTCTATTCTATTCTATTCTATTCTATTCTTAGGGGCTATGTTTGCTGCAACCTATCTTTGATGCAGTCCCACATGACATTCATAAGCAAACAAAGCAGGACTAAATTAAGTTCACATAGAGTAGATGTGCAACCGATTGGAAATCTGGACTCTGAGAGCAATCATTTGCTGCTGAGGTGGGAGAATATCTCACACATGCTTCCACAACTCTGTCTAGTGGCTCTAGCACTATAAAACGTTGCCAGCAATGGTTTACTCAATCACATGGACAGTAAGCTTGATAAATTTACAGATAATGCCCATTTGGAAGGACTTGAAAGCAGCTTGGAAGGCAGAATTAGGGTTCAAAATATGTCACTTACATTAGAGGAATGGATCAAAATCAGTGTGATAAAATTCATTGAGGACAGATGCAAGGAAATATGGAAAGCACGGAGAGAAAATGAATGGCAATAATATTGTAGAACACAACCTGAGGCTTGCAGGGAACCACAAATGGAATCTGAATTGTAGGGATGAAATTATGCCACTCCAGAGAGATGTTGAGGTGAGCGCCTATAATATAATGGAGATAATTACTCAACTTTGTATAGTATTAGTGAAGAATTAGTGAAGAACTTCTGTATGTTATGTGTGAAACAAATGGGAGATTTAGGAAAGATGTAAAGGCTTCAGTGTATTCACACAGAAGAGAAGAAATAAGGGCAGTACTGGCACAGCAGTTTGTATCTCTTCACAATGAGCTGTTATGTAGGGATTTTAGCTGCTTTTCCATTATTCCTGAGAGTAGGAGTAGAAGAATTGGGCCTGAATTTCAGAGGGAGAGATTTAGTTTGGAATTTGTATATTTGCAGCTACGGGATCATAGGACATTAGGGATTGGAAGGGACCTCCATAGATTATCGAGTCCCACCCCCCTGCCAGAGCAGGACCATAAAATCTGGCTCAGGTTGCACAAGAATGCATGCAGATGGGTCTTGAAAGTCTCCAGAGAAGGAGACTCCACAACCTCTCTGGGCAGCCTGCTCCAGTGTTCTGTGACTCTGACAGTAAAGAAGTTCTTCCTCAGGTTGAGATGGAACTTCCTGCACTGTATTTATATGCTTTACCCCTTGTCCTATTACAAGATGCAACTGAGAAGAGTTTGTCCTCTCTTTCTTGACCCCCAGCCCTCAGATATTTATAAGCATTGATTAGATCCTCTCTGTCTCTTCACTAGACCAAAAAGTCCCAGGTTCCTCAGCCTCTCCTCATAGGGCAGTGCTCCATCCCCTTAATCATCTTCATAGCCCTCCACTGGAGTCTTCTGAGTAGATTCCTGTCCCTCCTGAACTGGGGAGCCCAAAACTGAACACAATATTCCAGGTGAGGTCGCACCGGAGCAGAGTAGAGGAGGAGGAGAACCTCCCTCGATCTTCTGGCCACACTCCTCTTAATGCATCCCAAACTAAGTGAATATTGCTATAGCACAAACTGAATGGCTGAATATATCTTTAGGATCATTTTTTTCTTGTGGAACTGTGAGATACATTTATTAGCCAGATCATTTGGTTGTATGAACTCGGATCACTAATTGAGCTCAGGGTATGTTATACAGTTTATTAATCTGTGTTTTTAATGACTTGTGCTCATGAGAAAATTCTTCTTTTGCAGCCTTGAATTAGGAAGAAGAGCTAAAAGTGTGGAGTGTTTGGAGGCCTGTTGCTATACTGAGAAGGCATCTACAGCACAAATGTTATCTGAAACACCATGTTTTTCCTTTAATTGTTTGCTTCCAGTATGCTAATTGCAAAGCTGTAATAACAATCAAATGTTCTTTCCCGAGGTAATTGTATGTACTAGGATAATTAACCCCGGAGATACATATGTGAATGTGCCACACTGAAGTATCATTTCTTAAAGTGCTTGCTGGTTTAAGAGGTGCTCCATATAACACAGCATATTTTATTTAGAAATAATATAAACTTGGAAATTTAATAAAACCATATTTTTATTGCAAAGTTCATGTATTAATTGTTATTTTTAGCCCTCTGAATCTGTCCCCATGTATTTCAAATAACTGAGAACAAATGCCAGCATGATTGGGAAAGGAATATTCCCTCGCTCTTACCCTTGGTCCCATTTTTCCACCAGCACAGACATTTTTGTCTTGTGAAAGAAACACTCCAAGATTTATTCATATTTGTGATTAAACAATCAGCATGCACAGTGAGTCTTCCCTGCCATGCAATATTCACGACCCTTTTGGCCAGGCAGAGTCCATGCCAGCTGGTAAATGCAGAGTTACTTGCTGCACTCCTGGTCCTTGTGGAAAAGTCACTCCTTTCTTCTCTAGTATATGGTGTTGGTTTTTTGACCCTGAGCTACTTTCACATAATGTGGTCTGAGCCTAAATCTTAAACAATTTGCTCCCAAAATGTAGTCTAAAAGCCTAAGGAAACTGACTACCTGTGTTTGCCTGAGTCAGCTGCCTTCTCTCTGATCCCTTGATCCTCTGAACCACTACGTTCAGGGCCTTTGTGTCACAGCCCTGTCCTGTTCCTGACACGCTGCTATGTGTTGTGGTTAAGATTAATATTTTAATGAGAATTGCTATTGCTTTGATTAACATTAATGTAATGAATTAATTTATAAATTATTATCATCAGTTAAATGCCAGGGTTTGAACCGGACTAAGTGACTGAACAATCTGAGAACTGATAAGAGGCGCAGCTGCAGGGAAGCGGCCTTGGGTAGAAGCTGAGAAAGCTGCTGCCTGTAAACTGGGTGAGGCAGCCTTGAAGGGGGGCAGGCTGGTCAGCCCTGGGAACAAGTAAATGTTGTGGCTAGCTGCACAAAGGAGGATTAAGGGTGGTCATTGGTCAGGTCTGCCTCTATGCCTGTGGACAGCCCATACTCTGCTATGTGAGACTATCAGAAGTACACACCCCTGTACCGAACTCCACTAGATAAGCATCACTCTTAGCTTCAATAAACAGAATGGATTGACCTTCTATCTATCATATTGGTACAAGCTCATGTCTTTCCCGCTCCCACACGGCCCATTGAGGCCACTCAGCAGTTAAAATATTATGATTAAAAGCAGTTTAAATGGAATAGTCCTTAGGCTACTCAGCCTCTTGCACTGTTGGACCTGATGTAATTTCAATCCAGGCTGCATTTAAACCTGTGAACTCTGCAACTGTGAGAGCAGAAGAGTTCAGCAATCAGTGAGTCTCTCTCTATAGGTAAAATATACATTTTTATCTTGATATAGGGACACAAGCATGCTTCAAAATGCCAGAACAGATTAGTAGTCATATAAGGTTTGGGCTGGTTGATTTTGTCAGTGGAAAAAGTAATAGCAGCTAAGTGGTCAGCACATCCGTTAACATGACGGTGAAGAAAAAGGTAGAAAAACATTTCAGAGTGTCAAGAGGGAATGCCTGGGGACAGAGATCAGCACATGTAGGTAAATATAGCCCCCCAAAAAAATGACAATTGAAGAAAAAACCCCAAACAACAGATACAAATCCACACATATAGACACATCTGTAACTATAAAAGCATTATAAAGACTGCAGCAAGGACCTAATAATATTTCTTGTTTTCAGTAGAGCACTGAAGAAGACAAAATTCATATTTAGAACTTTTGATTCTCAAAAGCCTTGGTAAGTTTTCCTCTCCAGTTTTTCAAAGCATTTGCTTTGTTCTGGATTTTTTCCAAACACGATTTTCTTTTCCTCTTTAATTTCAATCTTGTAAAGCTCAAATCTCATCTAGCATGTCTAGCCAAGAGAGCTATTCACACGTGTGGTTTAAATGGTCTAGCGTTGTAAGAATTGAGATAGGCGGTCCTGAAATGCTTAAATTAAGAGTGGCACTGCTGGACACAATGCCAGCTCACTCACAGCTGTGAGCTGCCAAACAGCATGACAGCAGATTCCTGTGCCTTCTCCAAACATATGGAAACCAAAGTGACAGTGAGAAAATCTCTTTATTGCACTGCTTTCCTCTGGTGGGAGACTTCGACAGGCTGAGAGAGTTGGGACTCTTCAGCCTGGAGAAGAGAAGGCTTCGAGGAGACCTTATAGTGGCTTTCCAGTATCTGAAGGGAGCCTACAGGAAGGCTGGGGAGGGACTATTGACAAGGTCTGGTAATGTCAGGACGAGGGGGAATGGGTTTAAGCTGGAAGAGGGGAGATTTAGACTGGATGTTAGGAGGAAGTTCTTTACAGTGAGGCTGGTAAGACACTGGAATGGGTTGCCCAGGGAGGTTGTGGATGCTTCCTCCCTGGAGGCGTTTAAGGCCAGGCTGGATGAGGCCTTGAGCAGCCTGCTCTAGTGGGAGGTGTCCCTGCCTATGGCAGGGGGTTGGAGCTGGATGATCCTTGAGGTCCCTTCCAACCTAAACCATTCTATGATTCTATGATTCTATGTAGAAGGTAGTCACTCACAGTTTGGGAGGATAAATGTTATTCTTAGCACATAGGTGTTGTGGTAAGCCTCATAGGCCCCAAATAGGCTTATACATGTCCTGTCTTGCCTAGGCATGTTTTTCTGCTCCACCAGAGAGTCAAGCATGGAAATGGACACAAAAGGACCTGGAGCCTCTGAGTCTGGCCTGCCCAGGGTCCTGTGGTGTAAGGTACACACACTTAGCCTGTGCCTTCCTAGTGCCAGGCCTGTGCTTTTCCCAAATTAGGGAAAAGAGAGCCTGTGGCTTTGCCTAGCATGGTAAGGTTTGGCTAACTGCCATCCTCATTGGCTATTTACCACTGCCAGGAGCAGACCCTGGATGTCTGCAGGCAATTGGCCTGTGCGGCCAGCCTGACACCGTGCTGAGACTGCACAACATCTGCCTCTGCACCTGAAGGTCCTGCTTAGAAGTCCTGGACATATATACAGACAGTCCAGAAGAAGCCAGGAGACAAGGTCAGAGATTGTCTGCATCCTTTCCCCAGAAGCTGGGAAGATTCAAGCCTCAACGTCCAACAAGACAGGGTCCCCTGAAAGCATCTGGGCACTGTCTGGACTGTGGCTGGCCCCAGCAAGTGGGTAATCATAATCTGTGAGTAAATGCTTAAATGCCTCTTTGTAATTCTCTACTGCCTTCTGCCATAGAGCAGAAAGAGCTTGGGCCCTGGAAGAATAGTCTCTTCCAGTTCAAATAATGTTTCTATATTTTGCTGGTTATATTAGCTGTATATATTATCCATAGGATGTTTCCATAACCATGTAAGAACCAAAATATTATTAAAATTAGTGGTTGGGAGTGGCAGAGTTCTGAACAGCAACATTAATTTTAGAAAATATCATCTTGCATCAATTCATTTCCCCTCTGCAGCAATGGGAGAGAGAAGATATTGTGAGATAATACTTTTGATGAAACAGATTTGCTTTAAAAATTACTGTACTCTGGCCATTAATAATAAAAACTAATAAATACAAACTGTTGCAGCTGTTACAAATCAGTGGTATGGTTTGTACTGGCAGATGAATGAAATTGGCTCTGTTATTCTGGTTTCTTCCTAAACAGGCCAGGACTCACTTAGAATAGAATAGAATTTAGAATAGAATAGAATAGAATCAACTAGGTTGGAAGAGACCTCCAAGATCATCCAGGCCAACCTAGCACCCAGCCCTAGCCAGTCAACTAGACCATGGCACTAAGTGCCCCATCCAGGCTTTTCTTGCTCACCTCCAGGGACGGTGACTCCACCACCTCCCTGGGCAGCCCATTCCAATGCCAATCACTCTCTCTGTGAAGAACTTCCTCCTAACATCCAGCCTATACTTCCCCCGGCACAACTTGAGACTGTGTCCCCTTGTTCTGTTGTTGGTTGCCTGGGAGAAGAGACCAACCCCCACCTGGCTATAGCCTCCCTTCAGGTAGTTGTAGACAGCAATGAGGTTCCCCCTGAGCCTTCTCTTCTCCAGGCTAAACAACCCCAGCTCCACTTCATTTGTCTGGCACAAGGTAGCACTATGCAATATTCCCTCTGAGTCTGGGTGCAAGCCTTGATATCAGTCTGCTTGCAGCAGGCAGAAGGACAGGTGCTCTGGTCTTCTGATGGACTGGGATCTGCTACCTGTCCTTGATCATCCAGAGCCTTGTTGGTCACTGTTATCACCTGCACTCTGAAAGTGCTTAGAAATGAGAATTAGATTATGATGCCAAAAAGGCTTATTCAAACAAATCAGTGAGACTTTGGGGGAAAGGTTGTGGAATGATCCATTTCCAGGTTCAAAGAGATTCTTGGATATTTTGAAGGGTTGTGGGGTTGGTTTGTTTGTTTGTGGTTTGTTTGGTTTTATTTGCCTCTATCAGTTGTTCAGTGGTACTAATATTTGACCTCCTGCAAAATGTGTGGTGCTTTTTGAAGCTCAAGGTGAGCTAAGAGGTGGTGATGAAACAGGTACAAGTCAGATATTTTTGTGTTAAATACACAGAGTAGAACTAGGACTAGGACTCAAATGCTTAGCAGAGCTGTTGTGCTTGGAATAAGTCAGTCTTCAATAGAGAGAAAGGATCATGTTTAACTCTTTCTACATAGTCACAGGTAAGTCAGTGGCTGCTTTCAGGCACTGAACAGAAAGCTACTTTTGTTTATGAAGGAAAGCACTGAAATAAAAATCTTTACTGAACCACAATCAAATTAATTCATAGAATCATAGAATGGTTTAAGTTGGAAGGGACCTCAAAGATCATCCAGTTCCAATCCCCCGCTGTAGGCAGGGACACCTCCCACTAGAATAGGTCACTCAAGGCCTCATCCAACCTGGCCTTGAAGACCTCCAGGGAGGGAGCAGCCACAACCTCCCTGGGCAACCTGTGCCAGTGTCTCACCACCCTCATTGTAAAGAACTTCTTCCTAACATCTAATGTAAGTGTCCCCAAGTTTAAACCCATTACCCCTCATCCTGTCACTGTTGGCAGCTACTACCTACAGGGGATCTGGCTCATCTCTTTAACTGCATTATCTTGTCCCCAGCATGCTTCTGGGCAGCAGGTTGAGAGCCCTTACTAGTACCCCATTGCTGCCACACTGGTGTGTCCTCCCACACCTTGCCACACGGAAGCCTGATGACTTTAACCCCTTCCCCTTCACATCCCATTTAAAGCCTTGTCAACTAGCCCTACAATCTGCTCCACAAAGACCCTCTTTCCCCATCAAGAGAGATGTCTCCTGTCTGGTGCTGTATAGATTGTGCCATTGTCAAAGGACCCAGATTTATGGTGGTGACACCATCCGTTGAACCATGTATTAAAAGTCTGTATGCAGCTGCTTAATGCAACTCACAGGTGGTTTTTAAGCTTTTAACATGTTGCAACAATTTGGGAAAATAGATTTTATCAAATTTATGACATTTATTAAAACAAATAGAAAATAGCAATAGAACAAGGGGACACAGTCTCAAGTTGCACCAGGGGAAGTATAGGCTGGATGTTAGGAGAAAGTTCTTCACAGAGAGAGTGATTGGCATTGGAATGGGCTGCCCAGGGAGGTGGTGGAGTCACCGTCCCTGGAGGTGTTCAAGAAAAGCCTGGATGAGGCACTTAGTGCCATGGTCTGGTTGATTGGATAGGGCTGGGTGCTAGGTTGGACTGGGTGATCTTGGAGGTCTCTTCCAACCTCGTTGCTTCTATGACAAATATTGAAGGCTAAGATTTATGTCCCATCATGTGATGTACAGTGATTGCATGCTCTTGACCTTGGCCTTTCTAATGATTTCCACACAGAGGATATCTAGCAACAGAGCAAAATAAACAGCATGTACTCTGATACAATCTTCCCTCATCTGGAGTCTTCAGCTGTGATGGGAACAGTGTGGGAGGCAGGTCCAATGAAAGTACTGCTTGCAAGAAATTGTGCTAAAGACTTGAGCACTTGGATTACAAGCCTGCAAATGTAAGCATAAACACACATACACACATTTCCTCTTAATGTCTCTGCTGTTTATGGTGATGCACAAAAAACAGTTGTGCTTTCAAAGCAGCTTCCCTTTGATACTTTGATTTTCTGCAGCAGCCCTTCTACAGTCACAAAGGGAGAGATCTGCATTCCCTGGAAAACATTCTATCAGCATCTCCTCCAGTGTCTTTTGATTTCAAAAATGGGGACATAAGAGTGACTGTTTTTTTTTTTTAATCTCTGCTTTTTCAACTTTTGAGGCTGAATTTGTACTGTAACAGTTTGGATTTGAAACTATGATTCCCCCCCCCCTCCTCTCCCCCAGTTTAGTTATCTCTGCTAGCAGCTGTTAAGTTCTTTGCTTGTTGTTTTCTGAATCTTTTAAGTTTTGGCATATTTCTTTATGTCTGCTGCCCAAAACCCTGGAGATCAAGTAGTAAAGGCTTATCTCTTGATACCTGCCCTGGTTTTCTTTGTAGTTTCATTAATGCAGCCATTGCCTTTCAAAACAAGAATGAACACTCATCAATGGGGATTTATAGGGATTTTACAAATGATTGCCAAGTTTGCTCTGACTAAAGAAATGCAAACCTTAAAGGAATATCTCTGGGTAATAATGAATCCTGAGTATCACCTGTTTTGTTTCTGAACTTGCCCACAGTAACCAGTGCAAAAATGAAGCTTGTGAAGCTAGGCTAGTGTGCTAGTTTGAAGCTAGCTAGAATGTTTTGGTGAGAAGGATTAGATCACAGGCTGTGAATGAGAAACAGGATGATGTCTATTGCACTCATAGGCTTGCTGAGAGGTATAAGAACAAGAATCCAAACATAAAGGAGTCGCTCTTTGCCTGAGCTCTGGCTGCATTTTTCTCTCTAACCTCACCCTCCGTCTCTCTGATTAATCCACTTTGCTTCCTAGCCCCCCTGGCCAACCCTCCATTCTTCCTTGGGGAACAAGGCAATGTCTGGGGTAAGGTAGGGGAATGGGAGAAGGTGGAAGGGTGGTTGGGAGCCCCTCCTGGCGACTCAGGTTTCTGGGAGGGCTGTTGTGTTTCTGTATTACCTTTTTACCTTGTATATTTCTGTCTATAACTGTAGATACTGTAAATATCTGCTTGTATATTCTGCTAAGCTGTAAATATAAGATTCATTCCATTTCCAGAGCTGGCTGAGTCTAGTCTGGGTGATTTCCAAAGTGTGTGGGGACAGGGAATACCAAAACCACCACACTGGAAACAAAATTGAAATGGGAGATACAGGATAAGGTTAGCCCTGCATATCAGAAAGGAAAATGTAGATGAAATGTGATCTAACTGTTCCATAGTTTTCATAGAGGACATATTAGCTACAGCTACTCACAGAGAGAGTGATTGGCATTGGAATGGGCTGCCCAGGGAGGTGGTGCAGTCACCGTCCCTGGGAGTGTTCAGGAAAAGCCTGGATGAGGCACTTAGTGCCATGGTCTAGTTGAGTGGATAGGGCTGCGTGCTAGGTTGGACTGGATGATCTTGGAGGTCTCTTCCAACCTGGCTGATTCTATTCTATTCTATTCTATTCTATTCTATTCTATTCTATTCTATTCTATTCTATTCTATTCTATTCTATTCTATTCTATTTAACAAGGCCTTGGTCCCTGTGTACTCATTCTTCACATTGTTTTGATTTTAGGAGTTTAAAGAACTAAAATGCTGAACTGGGTATATTCTGTATATTCTGAAACCTTCACAATAAACCTCCTCACTTGCAAAGGAATGCACCCAGTGTTTCATAATGATAAATGAATAGCTGTGCCTCTGCTTCCAGTATCCCTGGCCAAACAAGTCAGTTTACAACACGTCTGACTAATAATTAACAGAGTTTTCCTAGAACACCATAGTCTGCAACTTCTGTTCAGGTTTCTTTCTAACTGAAGGGATTACATATGAAGTAAATGAACATTTACTGATAAAGTGAAGCACAGTGAGCTTAAAAATAATTTAAAAAAAAGGCTGCTAGAGGCAGAAGAATGTGGCTCAAAAGTCAGATATTGCTCTTATATTGCATTACAGCTGAAGTTTGGATGGCAAGGCATATTGACTCTAGAAGAAACTTCTCCCAGGGGCTTTACTCTGTTGAAGATGGCAGTTCTGCAAAGTGGAGCAGGATAAAAAGGAGTCTCTTTCAGGGAAGGTCCTGCAGGATAAGAGGCTGTTGCAGAGGAAGAAATGATGACTGCAGCTTCAACATTGTCTCCAAAGCAGCTATATGTTACTGTGACCAATTCTGCGCCTCAGTCTCTCCTGGCCCTGTAGACTGTTGTGGTGACTACTGGGAAGTCTGTGACCACCCTGTTGTTGAGCCCACCAGGTCAGATGAGCCTTGGCCACCTCCAGCATCAGGTAGGTATAGAGAAAATGCTCATTTGACATTAATGAGTTGGAAGTAAAATTACTGATTAGTCTCATTTGCTCATTTGACATTAATGAGTTGGAAGTAAAATTACTGATGAGTCTCTAGAGTATACACATCCTAAAAAAGTGACTAAAGACATAGTGGCCAGATGGATATGAAACTGGAGTAAGATATATCTTTTCTGTTATTTATTTCTCTTTGGGCATATATTTCTCAGAGATAACCTCATGAGTCAAAATGAGTGTAATTCCAATAATTTAAATAGAGCTTCACAGATTAATATGAGATGAATAGCAAGGTCTAATTATTTTTTATCTGACAGTACAAATGAATCATCAAGAAAACTGAGGATTGTCCTGAGTCTTACTGCTCTGGTGTGTCCTGGTTTTGATCCAGCAGAGCTTTCCTGTGAAACTGAGGATTGTCCTGTGTCTTACTGCTCTGGTGTGTCCTGGTTTTGATCCTGCAGAGCTTTCCTGTGAAACTGAGGATTGTCCTGTGTCTTACTGCTCTGGTGTGTCCTGGTTTTGATCCTGCAGAGCTTTCCTGTGAAACTGAGGATTGTCCTGTGTCTTACTGCTCTGGTGTGTGCTGGTTTTGATCCTGCAGAGCTTTCCTGTGAAACTGAGGATTGTCCTGTGTCTTACTGCTCTGGTGTGTGCTGGTTTTGATCCTGCAGAGCTTTCCTGTGAAACTGAGGATTGTCCTGTGTCTTACTGCTCTGGTGTGTGCTGGTTTTGATCCTGCAGAGCTTTCCTGTGAAACTGAGGATTGTCCTGTGTCTTACTGCTCTGGTGTGTGCTGGTTTTGATCCTGCAGAGCTTTCCTGTGAAACTGAGGATTGTCCTGTGTCTTACTGCTCTGGTGTGTGCTGGTTTTGATCCTGCAGAGCTTTCCTGTGAAACTGAGGATTGTCCTGTGTCTTACTGCTCTGGTGTGTGCTGGTTTTGATCCAGCAGAGCTTTCCTGTGAAACTGAGGATTGTCCTGTGTCTTACTGCTCTGGTGTGTGCTGGTTTTGATCCTGCAGAGCTTTCCTGTGAAACTGAGGATTGTCCTGTGTCTTACTGCTCTGGTGTGTCCTGGTTTTGATCCAGCAGAGCTTTCCTGTGAAATTGAGGATTGTCCTGAGTCTTACTGCTCTGGTGTGTCCTGGTTTTGATCCTGCAGAGCTTTCCTGTGAGACATTATTTTTTGTGCAACTGCTGAGGTGCACTGGTACATAAATTGGTACATGTTCCTAGAACAAGGATTTCTGGCATATATTTGTTTCTCATGAGTTAGCTTGTAGTGGAAGTTACTGCAGGAGTATTTATGCTCAGGCCATGTGTTTTACAAGTAGAGATTGCAAAAAAAACTATGGTGCTCCCTTAGTTCCCATACAGGCCAAGTCTCTACTGGTGGGAAAAGCTTAGAATTGTGGATTTTAAAGACAATGTAGCTTGGTATTATCAGTAGACCAAGTCAACCTGAAAATGTGGAGACTGTACCAAACTTTCAAGAAATCTAAGATAAAACCAACCAACCACACACACACACACCCCCTACTACCAAAGCTTTTAAAATGAACCATTTCTTTTCGGTACCCCTGCTGTTAGCATTCCAGCACTCAGACCACAAGCTCTTCAGGAGGCAATGCTTTTAAGACAGGCATGCAGCCAAAATCTGATAAGTAGGAGTTGACAGAAATGCTGTGTAATAAATCTGATTTTCCAAAGTGTTTCTAATCAACTAAAGGAATGTTTTTATGATTTCTGTAAGCAACAACTTTTGTTTCATGTCGATTTGGTGCAGGGATGTGTATTATTTCCCACAGATCAGGGGGTGGTTGTTGAAAGCTCTTAGGTAAACATTTAGCAGTGTCTCTGCTCCAGAGCTGACAGCTGTGGGTCTAAGCCTGGCAAAATGTTTCATGGCAATGAATCACTACATGCATGTGTGTTTACTGGTTTGTATCTCCTGGACTGCACATACCTGCCAGAGGGAGCAATTATGTTTTGTGATGGTTTGGGTGTTCCCTGTCCCCTTCAGTTTAGAAATCACCCAGACTAGACTCAGCCGGCTCTGGAAATTTGAATGAAGCTTATATTTACAGCTGGCACAATGTACAAGCAGATATTTACAGTATATACAGTTATAGACAGAAATAGACAAGGTAAAAAGGTAATACAGAAACACAACAGCCCTCCCAGAAACCTGAGTCCCCAGGAGGGGCTCCCAACCGCCCCTTCACCTTCCCCCTACCCCTCTCAACCTTACCCCAGTCCCAAGGAAGAAATGGAGGTTCAGCCAGGGGGTTAGAAAGCAAAGTAGATTAGAAAAGAAAATGGAGGGTGAGGTTAGAAGATGCAGCTCAGCCAGCAGCCCCAGTGAGAGTAGTTATCTATGTTTTGCTTTTCATTCTTATACATCTGAGCAAGCCTATGAGTGAAGTAGACATCACCACTGTTTTCCTTCCACAGCCTGTAATCTAGTCCTTCTCACCAAAACATTCTAGCTAGCTTCAAACTAGCACGTGTTTACTCTATTTAAGCTCCTTTATTTGGCCCGTGGGTGATTTTATATCTTTTTTATATCTCATGTCAAAAGTGAAAGATCTTGTGGGTCTAATCCACAAAGTGCTTCTCAGAGGGAAAGTCTGCAGCTTTTAAAAATCATAGAATCATAGAATCAACCAGGTTGGAAGAAACCTCCGAGATCATCCAGTCCAACCTAGCACCCAGCCCTATCCAGTCAGCTAGACCATGGCACTAAGTGCCCCATCCAGGCTTTTCTTGAACACTGTTTATTGGATATTTATTACATAAACTATTTTAAAAGGTAGAAGGAGAATCATAACACAGCTGAAATACAGCAGAAGGGGAAAAAAAATATGCTAAAGGAGTTTTCTAGAAGTGAACATATGAGGAATAGGCAAAAGCAAGTCTAACTGGAATGGAAAAATATCACAGTATCACAGTCTCACAGTATCATCAAGGTTGGAAGAGACCTCACAGATCATCAAGTCCAACCCTTTACCACAGAGCTCAAGGCTAGACCATGGCACCAAGTGCCACGTCCAACCTTGCCTTGAACAGCCCCAGGGACGGCGACTCCACCACCTCCCTGGGCAGCCCATTCCAGTGTCCAATGACTCTCTCAGTGAAGAACTTTCTCCTCACCTCGAGCCTAAACTTCCCCTGGTGTAGCTTGAGGCTGTGTCCTCTTGTTCTGGTGCTGGCTGCCTGAGAGAAGAGAGCAACCTCCTCCTGGCTACAACCACCCCTCAGGTAGTTGTAGACAGCAATAAGGTCTCCCCTGAGCCTCCTCTTCTCCAGGCTAAACAATCCCAGCTCCCTCAGCCTCTCCTCGTAGGGCTGTGCTCGAGGCCTCTCACCAGCCTCGTCGCCCTTCTCTGGACACGCTCAAGCATCTCAATGTCCCTTCCAAACTAGGGGGCCCAGAACTGAACACAGTACTCAAGGTGTGGTCTAACCAGTGCAGAGTACAGGGGCAGAATGACCTCCCTGCTCCTGCTGACCACACCATTGCTGATGCAGGCAAATATACAAAGAAGAACTGAATACCCAAAGAGTAAGCAAACTATGAAGCATTTTCATAAATGAAGTAAGTTTATTAGCTGGCTTCTGGTGACAGAGGCTATGCTCCCGTCTTTGGCTAAGAATGGGTTAAGCGCTAGAAGCACATACACAACAAAGTACTTTTCACCTGGAAGAGTTTGATTTTTTGATTGCCTGTGGTTTTGTTCTCAATGCTTCCTGAGTCATATTTCTTTAAATAAACCGAGAAACTGAAGTGCTTTACGTAGGCTGGAATGAGGAGCAATAAAACTGCTCAATGCTTTATTCCTGGATCCCCATTTATTCATTGACTTAGTCTACTGCAGCACTAAGCCACACTGGGACTTATTCAACCACAGCACACCTTGCTGAGGTCCAGTCTTGATTTAACTCTCTGGAAGTGATTTGACTTTGCCTTTTTGTACTCATAGTTTTTTGTGAAGTTTCAGAAGAAGTTGCACATATCCATGCCTTAGATAATGAATAGAAATCCAATTTTTTAATATTATTTATTATTGTTTTAAATTTTGTTATTAGAAGAGCTGTTTGAGCTTAGTTATTGGTTCTATTCATTATTTACATTACCTTTTTGTTTCAATTTCAACCAGCAACAGAACAAGGGGACACAGTCTCAAGTTGTGCTGGGGGAAGTATAGGCTGGATGTTAGGAGGAAGTTGTTGACAGAGAGAGTGATTGGCATTGGAATGGGCTGCCCAGGGAGGTGGTGGAGTCACCGTCCCTGGGGGTGTTCAAGACAAGCCTGGATGAGGCACTTAGTGCCATGGTCTGGTTGACTGGCTAGGGCTGGGTGCTAGGTTGGACTGGATGATCTTGGAGGTCTCTTCCAACCTGGTTGATTCTATGATTCTATGAATTACTCTGATGATATAAAAATCTCTGTCAGACTCTAAACACCAGATCTCACATGTGTGGTTTGCTAATTTCTCTTAGACTGCACATTCAGGGTCTGGCTTGCAAGTGAGTAAACCTGGAGACAATTCACTGACAGAATTATTTGCATCACTACTATTTGCAAATGAAGCAAATTGTCAGGGTACAGGAACACCTGGACTGAGAAGGAAACCTTCATTTATCAAATGCTCTTCTTTCCAGCTGTGATTATCAAAGCATATCATCTCTTTCATAAGAAATCCACCAGGCTGCATATTCACATTCCAATTTGCCATTGGAATGGGCTGCCCAGGGAGGTGGTGGAGTCACTGTCCCTGGAGGTGTTCAAGAAAAGTCTGGATGAGGCACTTAGTGCCATGGTCTAGTTGACTGGATAGGGCTGGGTGATAGTTTCGACTGGCTGATCTTGGAGGTCTCTTCCAACCTGGTTGATTCTATTCTATTCCATTAATTAGTATCTCACTTAATATACAAATATTTCAACCTAATATATTCATGACCAGAAAATCTCACAGTGTTCTGGTGCAAACAGTGTATTTTAGCTCTGCTCTCTGCCACTGATTCCTCTGGCAGCATTTCTAGCCCTCTAAATTTTAGTTTGGTTGGACAAAAGAAATGATATGGATTTAATCTTTGATTCCATGAGCATACAGTATTAGAAAGCTTCTGTCCTTATCCAGGTTTGGTTTTTCTCAGGCATGTCAGCAGGGCTCTTGTGAGGCTGTATCCTGTCACTCAGGTGCTACATCAGTACTTTCTTCCCTTGATATATTTGAAATGTCTTGCTTGGTGCCTCAGTGCAGCTGCTATCTGATGCTGGCTTTGTGGCTGACTGTGAGAAACTATGACAGTGAAGTAATTTGCTTTAGGTATTCTCTGAAAAATATCTTGGCTTTTAGCAGAAGCTGAATTAGAACAGACACTTTGGGCCTTAGCTTAGGCTGACATACCTTACCTAAGTCTGTGCTAGCTAACATAGCTTGGTTTATGACTAACAGGAAAAGATGGACCTATAATTAATTCACCAGCTCTAGTCTACCTCTGCACTTTGGTATGAAATTAGCTATGACTTAGAAGTGTATATTTCTCTTCTGTCAATAAAGGAGCTCAGGAAAAGTTCAGCCCTGGGCTTTCTTCACACTTGTGTTAGGTAAAAAAGAGTGATATAATGCTAGAGCAAAATAACACTACATTAATATGAAAGAGGGTTTAAGCTTTCTGAAAATAGAAAGGAAAACTTGGGAATTCTGCACCCAAAAACATTCAGTGGGGAAGGAACATGATCTCTAGCTACAGGCTCACCTGTGAAAACAGGCTGGAAAAGAAAGATCCTTGTGATAAATGTGCAATGTGATAAACATACAATCTTGATCCAAAACCCTTCATAGGCTTGTGGCGTATTTTACTGAAGTTTTGACATTCAAGTGCACTGGAAAAAAAAACCAGTTTGTGCAGAAGATCTTGGAATTCACAGACAGTTCTTTATGTGTGTATTAAGATTGCAACACAAAGTGAAGTGTGTCAGAGAAAAAAAAAAAAAGATACATGTATTTGTTCAGCAAAATAATCACACTTAGGGTTTTACACTGGGTTTGGAGAGCCTACGGAACAGACACTTGTATGGAAACATAGAATCATAGAATCAACCAGGTTGGAAGAGACCTCCAAGGTCATCCAGTCCAACCTAGCACCCAGCCCTAGCCACTCCACTAGACCATGGCACTAAGTGCCTCATCCAGGCTTTTCTTGAACACCCCCAGGGATGGTGACTCCACCACCTCCCTGGGCAGCCCATTCCAGTGCCAATCACTCTCTCTGGGAAGAACTTCCTCCTAACATCCAGCCTAGACTTCCCCTGGCACAACTTGAGACTGTGTCCCCTTGTTCTGTTGCTGGTTGCCTGG
>WAAF01018690.1:242016-257979 GCA_013400475.1 Tricholaema leucomelas
TCCTGGCTGCTCTCCAGCCACTCTGTCCCCAGCCTGTAGTGCTGCTTGGGGTTGTTGTGGCCAAAGTGAAAAACCCTGTAGCTGTCTGGTTTTCAACGAGGAATTAAGCTTGTGGAGAAAAAGAATATATTCCAAAAGACTTAGAATAGTTATTAAATTGTTATTAAAATAATTAAATAGTTATTAAATTTTGCAATTATTATTATTATTATTTAAATAAATAAGAATTAAAATTATGTTAGTAGTTATTGAAATAATTAAATAGTTATTAAATTCTGCAACTGAAAATGCTCATTTCTGTTTTAATTGCAATTAGAAAATTATTTTTCCTAGAAGTGTAGTACTTTAAAGTGTATTACTGGAAAATAAGCTTACTTGAAGCATTAATTTTGTTTGCATGTAGTTTTTCTTTTTAATTAGTGTTTGAATCTGTTACTGATTTTGTTTACTATGAATGATAAGGTATATGGAAGAGATAATACTACAAACTCTGTTACTGATTTTGTTTGCTATGAATGATAAAGTATATGGAAGAGATTATAATACTACAAACTGCTTTCATTACTTCAAAAAAACTGGAAATAGATGTTACTGACTTTCAACTAAATGTCACACAAAGAGTTAATTCAATGATGTGCTAGTTTGAGCCTAGCTAGAATGTTTTGGTGAGAACAACTAGATTACAGGCTGTGAAAGGAAAACAAGGCTGATGTCTACCTCACTCATAGGCTTGCTGAGATGTATAAAAACAAACATCAAAACATAGATAACTCACTTCTGCTGGGGAACTGTCTGAGCTGCATCTCTAACCTCACCCCTCTCTGCCATTTCTTTGACTAATCCACTTTGCTTCCTAACCCCCCTGGCCGAACCTCCATTCTTCCTTGGGACTGGGGTAAGGTTGAGAGGGGTAGGGGGGGAAGGTGAAGGGGCAGTTGGGAGCCCCTCCTGGGGACTCAGGTTTCTGGGAGGGCTGCTGTGTTTCTGTATTCCCTTTTACCTTGTGTATTTCTGTCTATAACTGTATATACTGTAAATATCTGCTTGTATATTGTGCCAGCTGTAAATATAAGCTTCATTCAATTTCCAGAGCCGGCTGAGTCTAGTTTGGGTGATTTCCAAAGTGTGGGGGAGCAGGGAACACCCAAACTATCACAAATAATAAGAAAAGCTTTGAATTAATTCACTTCAAAAGTGAATTTTTTTTTCTTCACACCTATATATGTTCTATTGACAGGTTGTTATAAAGATGGCCGATACTATGGAGAAGGAACAATAATTAAAGACAACTGCAATGCCTGGTAATGTTTCAGAGAACAGCAAACTGAATTTTATTTAGCATATGCCATAAAAGAGGAATTGAGGTAGTGAGCATCCTTAAATTCGTGTTAAACATGTCATTAGGTTGAAATTGTTGGGAGAGTAGTGCTGGGTTAAGGTATTGTAGAACTGGATTAGAGCCAACTTAGAAGAGTGACAAGAGGTCATAGAATCATGAAATCAGTCAGAGTTGGAAGGGACCACAAGGATCATCTAGTTCTAACCTCCTTGCCATGGGCAGGGACACTCTGCCCTAGATCAGGCTGGCCAGAGCCTCATCCAGCCTGGCCTTAAACACCTCCAGGGATGGGGCCTCAACCACCCCCCTGGGCAGCCCATTCCAGTGTGCCTTCTAATTGAGATATGAAAATGAGACTACTGAAAACTCCTCCTCGGTGGCCTAATTCTGCTAAGTCAATCTACTGGCTCTGACCTGAGACAAAACAGTTTCAGCCTAGACCAGGGCATTGACTTGAATGCAGACAAAGCAAATATGGTTGAAGTCTAGGGGTTTATGTAGGACTTCATTTCTTTGGCATTAGTGATGAGACCTTATCTTATTTCATGAAGAAAAAAGATACCTTCTACTTATATATGTATATTTATTGAGGAAAAAGATGAACTGTTTGAGCTTCCCTTTCCCTCCAATGGTACAGAAGCAGACAGTGCAGGCACAGGAGAGCTGCTGATGGCCTTGGAAGCTAGGTGCTTGAGCCACTTTCCCACTTTGTCTACTCAAAGAACAGTTCTGCACCTCGAGTGCCATGGCATCCCAGGGGCCTCCAGCAACACTTATTTAAACAGGACTGGAGCTTACACTGCCCTGGCCTTAGCTCAGGGACCTTGAAGCAAGGTGTCTACAGCCACATGATTCCTTTCTGGGTTTCCAGAGTGATACTTCCTCAAAATATCTCCTTCACAGGATATTTGTTTTTTTTTTTTTTTCTCTAGTTTAGTCTCACAAAGACAGAAATGTTTCCAATATGACTTTTCCTACAAGCTGTAAACCTTTCCACCTTGTTTCAGTTAGGATTCACTAGGTAGTGAAGTATCAAGAAGTAGAACTCTGTATTCATAAATGCTATGTGACATTCATATTGTTTACCCTATTCCCCACCCCTCCTCCTGCTATTAGAGAGGATGTTTTTTCTTTCACCATTAATTTTCTGCTCAGTGATATTCTTACCCTTGCAGCAATTGCTTCCACAGCGTCTGGAAGTGTACAAAGGAAGTGTGCCTTGTTCGCCAAGACTTAATTCAACACATCAATTCTGAGGATTATGGGTGAGAACACCTTTGTTTTAAGGTTTTGTTGTGAATCACTGCATTGGGCACTGTGTGTATGTGCAAATTACAAGGTATGCTGTCCTCTCTAGCCCTTCATTCCCCAATAACTGCACTGCAGTTTGACAGTAAATGTACATCTGTGAAGCTTTCCTACATTTCTGGCAGATTGTAGAGTTTTTCATGCTGAAAATAGTTGACATTATAAACTGCTATCTAAAACATTCTCCAAATTTAGTATCTCCCCCCTCTCCCATCAGTTATTTAGGCTATCTTCCTTTATTCTTGTCTTCATTTCTTACTTGGGATAGTTATTTTTTTTTCTTCTCTCAAGAGCATTGTTCCACATAACAAAAGCCTAGGTACTGTGGGGAGAGGATAGGATGAATGAGGACCAAGATATCAGAACTTATGGAGTCAGTGTTTCTCTTGCTACGGGCTGTCACTCCTCTCATTCAGGTACTGCAGAGTAGCTAGTGACACCCTAGCACTGAAGCTGTGCCTGAGAAGCCGGCTGGCCCTTTACTGAGACAGATAAAAGGGTCGCCCCCACTAGGAGATGAGGTGCTACATTCACTGTGGAAGCCCATCCAGTCTGTGACTCAGTGCTGAAACGTTTTTTATTACAGGGGTGACATCCAAACTGAGTTAGGATAGAGAGTTAGGTACCTACAACCCTTCATCTCTCTCTTGTCAGTGGTAATGTTTGCCACAGGGTGAGGCTGACTGGTTTGTAGCACCTCTCTTGTTCCCTGTGATCTTCCAAAGATGATGGAGAGTGGCAGATCAACATCAGCCAAATCTCTTGGCACTCATGAGTGCATCCCATTGGGGCTCCATGGGGAACCCTTTCTCTCAGTCTGGCTCTTGGTTTACAACTCAGGCAGAGTGTGTCATCTAGGATTTCTGCCGGGTTCAACAATGTCTGGTAGTGCACCAGAACTGGAAATCTATGTAACTCACTACATGAAGCCATTAAGTCTCTGTGGGTGTCTGGTCTGAACTGTAATTTGAGCATAACATCAAGCTAACAGTAATTTTTATGACTGAGCATCTTGTTTTCTGGTCCTTTGAAGCATTTCATGCTTGTCTTCTGCAGGCTGATAAAATGCCATGTTCCATCCTACACTCTTCTGAGTTAAGAGAGCCTGCTAAGTATTTTCTCATACATATTGAATACAAGACTGTGAAATGTAACTTGCAAAACATATTTTTGCACGTTACTGTAAGTGGTGCTCTTACAAAGGAGCAAAGTACTAACATCAGTTGTATCTCTAACCTGGGTTTTGCTTATTTTCCATCTGTGAGGAAGATGGAAAGCTGACAACTACAGTCAATTCTGGGGAATGACATTGGAAGAAGGTTTCAAGAAGCGCCTGGGCACATTTCCTCCATCTCATTCTCTGTTGAATATGAGAGAAACTCCAGTAAGTAGTTAATTTTTAAAATAACTTCATCAGATGGAAAAATAATCATGGAGATTTATGATATTATGACTCAAGGATCTAACTAAAAATGCTTCATGTTGAATATGAAGTTCCCAGAATAGTTCGCCAAGATGTCTTATATTAGATTCAGGCTCAAGTACTGGGTCCAGTAGCTGGGTAACAACCCCACGCCATGCTACAGGTTGGGAAAAAGTGGCTGGAAAGCTTCCTGGCAGAGAAAGACCTAGAGATGATCAACAGCCAGCTGAAAATGAGACAGCAGTGTGCTCAGGTGGTCAAGAAGCCAAGAGCATTCTGAGCTGTATCAGGAAAAGTGTGACAAGCAGGATCAGGGAAGCGATCATGGCCCTGTACTCAGCACTGGTGCATACTAATTAGTGCGGACATTCATCACATTCTCTCAGCAATATGTACGTTGTGTCTAAGCAGAGATAGGAGAAAACCACAGGCTCCAGCCTTACAGTTTATATCTGTTACACCATTCTCTAAGGTCATTCCAACCTTCCACTTTCTCTCAACTCAGCACTTACTGAGCTTGTGCACTCTCACCTGTCCATGGCTTACATGCCACTATTTCAATTTCCAATAGGTGTACCACAGTCAGACAACGCTATAGAATCACTGCATTTCATATTACTATACCAAATGTTTTACCTTCACAGAGCAAGTGATGTTCTTTTTCCTACAGTAAAATTACAACAAAAACCCCAAAACAAACACCCCCTCTCTCCCCTCCATATAAAACACATTGCTTTCTCTCAGAAACTCTGCTTCCACATTTGAAAGTTCATCAGCCTTTTTACTCTGGCCATCTAGCTTGTCTGAAGAAGTCAACTGAAATACAAGTGGGTTTTTTTGTGTTTGCTTTTCTGCTTTGGCCAGCCTGCTAGCTGCACTGCAGAGAATACATATCAAGGTTTAAAAATAGTTTGCCAGTCATTTTACTGATTGTGTTGTGCTGTCTGATGCTGGTCCATGGTGCATACTTTGAGAAATAATCGTCTAGCCTTACTATTTGTCACAGAACAGTAGTGCTTCTTGATACCAGAGCAGCAATTACTCAGACAAAAAGCTAATGTTTCTGGATACAGGTCAGTCTCGCATCTCTAAATGGCAAGACTGAGACTTAAGGAGGAATTTGTTCTGGAACTTACAATATAAGGCTACAAAATGCATTGGCAGTAGTTTAGGAATGTGTAAAGTAACTGACTCAGACCAAAGTTCTGTTTAGGATTTGGCTTTTCTTAACTACCTCATTTGCAACACTGCGAATGGTTGCCCACGTAAGTGTGTTGAACAACCTTTGCCAAATTCTGCTTCTTTGCTTGTTGACAGTGAGTTGTCTTCTCCAGAAGAAACACTGTTTGCCTGGGATTTCACTCATACGATCCATCTTCACTTTAAATCTTGTGTTTGTGCTTCCTTATTAACAACAAATATAATGATAAGTTAGCAAGTGTGATTTTCTGTGTGTCATTTGAGGTGGCAAGTCCCAGATATCTAATCAGGTTTAGAAAGAAGCAGACTTTTGAAAGTGATTGATCAAACTATTCAGATCAGTATTTTAGCAATATTTAAAAGATCATTGGCTTGTTATGGATGGGGGTAAAACTTTCCAAAACCACTCAAGTGACTTAACGCTTGCAGTGTACTTCAACAAGGACTCTGGAGTGGGTCCAGAGGAGAGCCACGAAGATGATCAGAGGGCTGCAGCAGCTCTGCTATGAGGACAGGCTGAGAGAGTTGGGGCTCTGCAGCCTGGAGAAGAGAAGGCTTTGAGGAGACCTTAGAGTGGCTTTCCAGTATCTGAAGGGAGCCTACGGGAAGGCTGGGGAGGGACTATTTACCCAGTCTAGTAATGTTAGGATGAGGGGGAATGAGTTTAAGCTGGAAGAGGGGAGATTCAGACTGGATATTAGGAGGAAGTTCTTTACAGTGAGGGTGGTAAGACACTGGAACAGGTTGCCCAGGGAGGTTGTAGATGTTTCCTCCCTGGAGGCATTTAAAGTCAGGCTGGATGAGGCCTTGAGCAGCCTGTTCTAGTGGGAGGTGTCCCTGCCTATGGCAGGGGGTTGGAGCTGGATGAACCTTGAGGTCCCTTCCAACCTAAACCATTCTATGATTCTATGATTCTATGACTCACTGCCTGCATCTAGTGTAGGAACCTAGAAGCACTTGAGACCTACTGGGTCTGAGCATATGAAAAGAATGCACCAATCTGCCTGTTGGGATCGTATCCTGAGCTTCTGTTTTTTTCCCCTCACCCACTTCTTGGCTGTGGGAAATTCAGGTGTACAAGCTGGACAGTGTGCAACGCTGTTTCCCAGTGTATGCAACAAAGGGATCTAGATACAACCAAATTTGCAATGCATCCTGAATTACTTTGTGGGATCTGGCCTCAAATGTTTAAATCATCTTAGGAAAAGGTATGTAGTATTATGAGTCAAACATGCAAGTGCAGTGAAGACACCTAGAATTAAAAGACTAAATAAATTCAAGTGAAATAAAGGAATTAAACCAGTCAGAAGACATTGTGCTTAGGGGTATAAGCCTACTTACACAAAAGAAGCATCAAGGAATGTTTTGCTTAGGAACAGATTGTTGTAATTTGCATCTTGTGTTTTCCTCTGGAACAGATACTATCCCCAGTTTGAGACAAACTGATAGGATGAATGGACTAATGTTCAAATTCTGTGTGGTCATTTCTGTTTCCCTGTGCAGCATTCCATAAAGTTCAACACTAACAAAGAAACGGGTCAATGGTTTTGATGTGTTACACATAGGGCAGAGTATTGTGGCTCTTATGTATGCAGATATTTGTGAAGAGCTTGGTGGACATAAAATAAGGCTGAGAGATTAAGATGCCAAAAAAATAAAAATGGCTTTCCAAATGGCTTTAGTGAGCAGATCATGAATTCTCATCAGCTCAACCTCAGACTTCAAAGCAGAACAAAAATCATTCATTCTGGAATGACAGTAAGTCCTGAAGATTGGAAAACCTCTGCGTAAAATACAATCAATGATTTACTGCACTGATTCTCCTTCATGGTAGCTAAAATCTCCTACCTACAGCCATGTCTCAAAGAGAATAGGGTAATAGAGACCGAACTCCACTGTTGTTTGTATGTGAAGGCTTTTCCCAAAAATGCCAACTGGGTGATAAACAGCGTGTTTCATAGGGGTGTTTCACAAGCACTGTGAGGAGGGGCTGAGGGAGCTGGGGATTGTTTAGCCTGGAGAAGAGGGGGCTCAGGGGGGACCTTATTGCTGCCTACAACTACCTGAAGGAAGGCTGTAGCCAGGTGGGGGTTGGTCTCTTCTCCCAGACAACCAGCAACAGAACAAGGGGACACAGTCTCAAGTTGTGCCGAGGGAAGTACAGGCTGGATGTTAGGAGGAAGTTGTTGCCAGAGAGAGTGATTGGCATTGGAATGGGCTGCCCAGGGAGGTGGTGGAGTCACCGTGCCTGGAGGGGTTCAAGAAAAGCCTGGATGGGGCACTTAGTGCCATGGTCTAGTTGACTGGACAGGGCTGGGTGCTAGGTGAGACTGGATGACCTTGGAGGTCTCTTCCAATCTGGTTGATTCTATGAATTGTTTGAGATAAAAATCAGAGACAAACCAGACAAGTTACTCAGGCTAGCAGTTGAGAGCTCAACTTTCCAGCTCAGCTAGTGGGGTGTCAGAACCTCTCTGCTCCCATGGGGTCCAGTGCCTTGTTAACCACCACAGGCATACTCAGGGAGCCACAAATGCAAATACTTTAAGCTTTTTCAATTTAAAAGTTAAGATTTTTTTAAAAAAATATTTATTAAGTTAAAAATGACAATAAAATCAAGACCTGAAGCATATACAGATCTCCTACCTTTTGTTTTAGGGAATCTCACTTCCAAAAGGAAAGTTTCCAGCATTTTTTGCAGCCACTTATGCATGGCCTGAGTGGATTCACGATCCTCTGGATCAGCGAAACTGTGGAGCATCTTGGGCTTTTTCAACCGCAAGTAATAACATTTGTCTCCTTTAAAAAACTATCACTGGTGGTAGATGTGTGATGAAGACTCAGACTGATTTGTAAGGAAATGATTAGAGCTCCTTGTCCACTTTTCTTCAGCAGATGAGAACACTGAAAATTGATACAGGCTTCCCTCCAACGCGTCCCAAAGTCTTACAAAGTCGGTCTAAGCTGTAGAGCTTTGTTTGCTTTGCAAACATAAGGAGATATTTTTGGTGATAGAAAGCAGAAAACTAATTGCTTAATGCACTGTATGGTAGAGTGACATTGGAGAAACCTGCATCCCTTGCTTGCACAACCACGTTTGACCTTAAAGCTCATAACGTTTTTGATAGCCATTTATACATTTATGCCTTTGCCATTGCCCAACTCTTGCCTTTCAAATAAATGAAGCATCATCTTTTCAGTATTTTATGAGAAGAGAACCCTGTAAGTGCTTAGATAAATGTGGAAGAAACGACTTTCACAATCTCTAAACAAAGAAATGTCAGTAATGCAGTTCAGCCTCATGTGCTAAACGTCTGGTTGTACGAATTGTTTGAGTCATATTCTCCAAAGCTGCTACAGTTATGGTAATTTCTCTCATGTTGCAATAAATACTAGTGAATATTGGGATATCCAAAGATAGGGGGAAAATAATCAATATTTGTGATTTGATCTGGCCAGTAGGTCCTCACAGCTGCAGGTTTCTGCAACTGCTTCTTTAAACCACAGCTGCAAGAAAAGGAGAGGATTCAAATCAGCTTATCCCAGCTCTCTGCCAAAGCCAGACTGGATATACTCTGTTACCAATGTCTTGTGGTTTGAACAGAAAAGCAAGAGAGCTTCTAACAATGTCTTGGTGGCTTTAAAAGAGAAAACCAAGAGAGCTTCTAACAATGTCTTGATGGCTTAAAAAGAGAAAACCAAGAGAGCATCTAACAATGTCTTGGTGGTTTAAAAAGAGAAAACCAAGAGAGCTTCTAACAATGTCTTGGTGGTTTAAAAAAAGAAAACCAAGAGAGCTTCTAACAATGTCTTGGTGGTTTAAAAAGAGAAAACCAAGAGAGCTTCTAACAATGTCTTGGTGGTTTAAAAAGAGAAAACGAAGAGAGCTTCTACCAGCTTTCCTGACAGATTACTCCAGAGATGAACAGAATTCCCTGAGGGACTTTTCAGATAGTCTAAACTTTCCCTTTCACAAATTCATCTTTTGATTTTAATCAGCAGAATTATTTCCATTGCTAGCATGTATGAGTTGCCTTGTTGTTTATTTGCATTGAACACTTTCAACCTGAGTTTTCAATCCTTCTTTGTAAGATTGTTACTTAATGAATAGATAAACACTGTTGTATCATTTTCTTTTCATGAGTAATTTCTATAAGTATTGGAAAACTCTTCAGTAAAAAGCTTTTACACATGTGAAAATAATTATCACATGACACCTCACAAAGGCATAAAGCACAATTGTTGTCAGCTGCTATCAGCATTGTCTCTCTTCTGAAGTCTTGTCTAAAGTTCACTGAAGCTAGTGGTGACTTTGGTGGGGCTTTGGATTTCAAGAGATGTTTCACATTTATATTTGAGTTCAATAATGAGAAGCTAACAGTAATAAAAATATCAGTGAGGCTCAAATAAGAACTAGGATTGGGGCTGACTAATTGTTTTGTTGTCACCTGTTGAAGAAAGGAGAAGTACCTTAATTTAACCCACAACTTAGTTCGTTTAGTCTGCTTTTAAATCAGTGCATAATATATTAGTACTTAGAATTACAACTGTCTTTGTGTGATAAGGGAAGGAAGTCCAATGAATCCCCTGTTTACACATATAATCATTAGCATTTCAAATCTTTTTAATGGTAAAATTAATGCTTACTTTCAGTTCTGCATTTTTCTTATCATTAGACTTTTTTTTTTTTTTAAGTTTTCAAATGTAAAATAAAATAAAATAAAAATTCCCCTTTCAAATAGAGAAAGGAAAATTGAAAAGCTCCAGTCGCAGAGAGGCGAGGGAGCATCTTCTACTGAAGTCAACCAGAGATGAAGATGTGTTTACAAGCGTGATAGAGGCTATCAGACTGAATGGTGTAAATACTTCAGCTGCTTTTTAGACATGTGGGACTTTAAGATAACCAGCAAGTCTCTGGATTTATAGTGTTGCAGCCAAGTTGCTCATGATTCTTTGCAGTTCCACAATATTCTTTTTAAAAGTCTTTTAAAATTCTTTTTTAAAGTACAGTTCCTATCAGTATTGTTTTGTAAAGGTATCTGCACAGGCAGAAAATATTAAGGCTGCATTTCAGTCCCTCTTTCACAATAACCAGCATGAAGTTGTAATTATTTGCTTTTGATAACAGAACATTTATTTAAAAACAGGTGTTGCAGCAGATAGAATAGCAATTCATTCCAAGGGTCAGTTCACAGACAACCTTTCTGCTCAGAATCTGATCTCTTGTGATACCAAGAACCAACATGGATGTAATGGTGGAAGTATTGATGGTGCTTGGAGATATCTAAAAACACACGGGTAAATATTTTATCTGTTTCTGTTGCTTGTGTTACAATTGAATTACAATTTCTGACCTTTCATAAGAGGTATTTTGCTCTGACCTGGGTCAGATTAACTCTATTACTTCATTAAGACTATCATTCTTATTTATGCCTTCTTTAAATCAACTTTATAAAGATCAGGTACTACAAACCTTTCCCAAAGAAGTGAAGACTATTTGGAAGGAGGGCTCCCGGTGAGAAAACACTACAACCACCTAGCTCCCGTTTAAGCCTCATGGCATCTAAATGTTGTCATTAGCTGTAATTCAGCAAGGCAAACAAGGATTTTATTATTTCTTTTTCCATCCAAGGCAATTCCATAAGCAGACCCAAACCTTCTATGGTTCTTGGGATGTAGGATCTCCACGTTAAACAACCTTGAGTAAGCAGCCAGTTGTATGAGACAAGATTTTGAATATTCAAAAGGATCAAACATTGTCTTTCTATGAAGCAGACTGTAATCATCCCAGTCCAAGCTTGTGCTAGAATGCAATACTATAGCAAGGTGTGTACCTAGGTCCTTCTTCCTTCAGATTGAACTAAAGCTAACAGCTCTCAAACTTCACATGAACAGCTAGAAGCTTTTTTAAGTGACACAGAGTATTTTATAGATACACAGAATGATTTAAACTGGAAATAACTTTTCAAGGTTATCTACTCCAACATTCCACTCAAAGCCTTACTAAATCTGAAATGGGATCAGACTGCTCAGGCCATGTCTCCAGTCATATTTTGAGTACCTCCAAGGACAGAGATTTCACAGACCTTCTTGCAGCAGATCACTTGGCTTGGTCATTCTCATTTTGTTCATATATCTAATGAGCTCTTTCTTTGGTACGGCTTGTGACAGCCCTGAACCCATAGTAATAAGGTTCTTCCTCCATCAGAAAACTGTTCTCAGTTCTTTTGTTACTTGCTTTCGTTTGTGGTTGGTTAGGGCTTTATGTTTGTTCATTAGGGTTTTGTTGTTGTGGTTTTCTAAGTTAAAGCAATGTGGTTAGTGGCAGTTTTCTGCAGAGGCAGTTAAAGTATGCAAGAGTCAGCTTATTTCTCAAAAGAAAGTGAAGCAGATGGAAGCTGTGTGAGCACTTGTCTGAGTTCTAGTTACATTTTTCCAGAGACTCAAATATAGTTAATAAAACCAATAACAATTTGTAGAATGACTTTCCCTCTTCCCCCTTTTTTGTCATAGAATCAACCAGGTTGGAAGAGACCTTCAAGATCATCCAGTCCAACCTAGCACCCATCCCTAGCCAGTCAACTAGACCATGGCACTAAGTGCCTCATCCAGGCTTTTCTTGAACACCTCCAGGGATGGTGACTCCACCACCTCNACCCAAATAAATAGTCTCACTTCAATTTGGAAGTTAAAAGAGAAAAACTGTAACCATAAATAAAAGGTATTTGAGGTAAGGGAGATACATAAAGGTATGGAGAAGGGAGAACAAGATGAAAAACATATATATATATACAACCAGATTGATGGCAATGAGTTTTGTCCACCCTCATGGACTGATGTCCATGTGGCAAAGCAAAGAGCAGCAGGAGCAGGCTGGTGATGATGTCAAGCAGGGAGGCAGAGCAAGAGAGAACAAAACAGGCAGCTCCTCTGTTTTTAAAGAGGCTAGAGAGGAAGTGGGAGGGGGCTGACCACTGCACCTGCAGTAATGCTCAGGCCCACCCCCAGGGAGGCGTCAGGAGGACCTGGGGTCAGGGTCAAGACCACTCCCCCAGGAGGGTTAACCCTTTACAGCACTTCATTATCAACCTAGCTGTACCCACACAGGAGTTTGTGCTGATGTATCACAGAATGTTAGGGGCTGGAAAGGACCTCAGAAGATCATCCAGCCCAAGTCCTCTGCCAGAGCAGGACTACTCTTTTTTTTTCCCCCACAGTCCAGTTTTTTTTCAATCCTGCTTCTCCCCCATCTCCCTCCTTTCCTCTCCATCTTCTATTTCCTCCCATCTTTGCCTCATCTTCCTTCTTTCCTCTCCATCTCCTTCCTTTCCCATCTTCCTCTTTTCATCTCCATCCTTTTCCTCTCCATTGCTCTTCTTTCAGCACCACCTTGCCCTTCCACCATACCTGCCCCTTTCCCACCCCACATTGCATTTCCCCCTTTTACCCCCAAACTCACAGCACCTGAGTTGTGTTGCAGCCTCCTCCCAACCCAGGTGTGGCCACTTTGCCCTCCCTGCCGACTACCCCTCTTTAATGGCTTCAGGGAAGGCAGAAGCCCTAAGGTTGCCCAACTGGGCAGAGGATCCTCCTCCTGTCACTGTTGGTGAGTCCCCATGGTGCACACCGGGTGAATGGGAGTGGGACAAAAGGCCGGGGGGCCTGGTGGCCCCCCGGTTAAGCAGATATAGGCTCCATGATCATTATAACATCACCTATGGGTGCTGGCTGGGCCTCTTTACTCAGGCTGATCTCCTCTATGTTTAGCTGCTTCTTCCTACTCACTTCTGATGAGCTTAAGTACTTGGCTGAACTTGAAGCCTGTGGGGGAGTAATAGTGCAACTGTTTTGGTTGGAAAAGCCATCCAAAATCATCAAGCCAAACCTTCAGCCCAAGGCCTTTATGGCCGTTAAACCATGTCCCAAAAGGCCATGGCTGCATATTGCTTGAAGGCTCCGGGGCTGGTGAATCCTCCACCCCCTGGGCAGCCTGTTCCAATGCCAGACTAGTCTTGCAGCAAAGAAACTATTTTTCATGTCTGACCTAAACCTCCCCTGGCATAATTTCAGGCCATCTCTTTTCATTCTATCCCCTGGTACTAGGGAGAAGAGAACAAACTCCACCTCACTGCAACCTTCTTACAAGGATTTGTAAAGAGCCATGGGCTATCCCCTCAGCCTCCTCTTCTCCAGATTAAACAATCTCAGTTCCCTCAGGCACTCCTTCCCAGCTCTGTTCTCCAAAATCTTCACTGTCTTCATTGCCTGAACACACTCCAGCCCCTCAATGCCGTTCTTGGCATGAGGGTCCTGAAACTGAACCCAGGATTTGAGGTGTGTCCTCACCAGTGCCCAGTACAGGAACACCATCCCTTCCCTGCTCCTGCTGGCCATGCCATTGCTGATCCAGGCCAGGCTCACAGAAGGTGTCAGGGATGGGGCTGGGAATGCTTGCTCAGGCCTTCTTGTGGTCCCTGTGGAACAGACAGCTCCTCAGGGCTGTTTTGAGTACTACCCACAGAGCTTAAGCAAAGATGGGAAGTTTTTCAACAGAATCATAGAATTAACCAGGTTGGAAAAGACCTTTGAGATCATTGAGTCCAACCTAACACCTTCTCATTAACTAAACCGTGGCACTAAGTGCCTCCTTTTAAACACCTCCAGGGATGGTGACTGCACCAGCCCCCAAGACAGCCCTTTCCAGGCCAATCACTCTTTCTGTGAAGAATTTTTTCCTAACATCCAGTCTACACCTGCTTTGTCAAAGCTTGAGACTCTGTCCTCTTGTTCTGTCACTGGGTTCCTGGCAGAAGAGACCAATCCCCACCTGGCTACAACCTCTTTTAAGGTAGTTGTAGAGAGCAATAAGGTCTCCGTTGAGCCTCCTCCAGGCTGAGCAACCCCACCTCCCTCAGCTGCTCCTCATAGGGCTGTGCTCCAGACCTCTCAGCAGCCTTGTTACCCTTCTCTGGACATGTTCAAGCACCTCAACATCTTTCTTAAAAGGAGGAGCCCAGAACTGGACACAGTACTCAAGGTGTGGCCTGACCAGTGTTGAGTACAGGGGCAGAATAACCTCCTTCGTCCTACTGGCCACACTGCTCCTGATCCAGGCCAGGATGCCATTGGCTCCCTTGGCCACCTGAGCACACTGCTGGCTCATCTTCAGCCTACTATCCACCAGTACCCCCAGGTCCCTCTCTGCCTGGCTGCTCTCCAGCCACTCTGTCCCCAGCCTGTAGCTCTGCATGGGGTTGTTGTGGCCAAAGTGCAGAACCCTGCACTTGGCCTTGTTAAATCTCATGGCATTAGACTGTGCCCATCTATCCAGCCTGTCCAAGTCCCTCTGCAGAGCCCTCTTGCCCTCTAACAGATCGACACATGCTCCCAACTTGGTGTCATCTGCAAACTTACTGATGGTAGACTCAATTCCCTCATCCAGATCAATAAATATCACAGGACATTAGGGGTTGGAAGGGACCTCCATAGATCGAGTCCAAATACATTAGTAGGAAGAGTGCTCCCTGACTGTACAGCACCACAGCATCAGTGTGCAAAGCAGGCTTTCAAACTGCTGCAAGCCTGGAAACGTACAGACAGGACACCCCAGCTCACCAGAGCACACCTGTGACTTGCCTTTTGTTTGATGAGCCAGTATATTACAATCATTTTTTCTCATTATCTCCATACTCTGCAAGAGGGAGGAAGCACATTGATTTTTCTCTGTGGGCCTGCAGGTTTTCACAGCAAATATTCAATGCTGTTTTAAAGCTTCTGATTTACAAAATGTGCTTATCACAGATTTTGGATAGATTTTCAGGAAAATCAGATGCTGGGCTGAAGTATTCCCTAGCAAAGCTAATGGAAGACTTTCATAAAACTCAATGAGATTAGGCCATTGCCAAGATATGATTTTTCAGACTCACTGAGCGCTCAATTAGCAGTGAAATCTGCTACAAGTGGAGTTGAATTGCTGTTTAATGCTCTCTCTCTCTTTTTCGGTCTTCCTCCTAAAAACCCCAAATCTGTGCTCTATTTCTAATTATTCTTAATTTTAGGCATTTCAGTTACAAGCCATAATTTAGGAGGAATCAGTGTGACTTGAAAACATCTGTTTTATCTGCTATGGGAATTAAAAGAACTTACAGCTTTTAAGAAAGAGGAGAAAATGCTTCAGGTTCAGGCAGTAAAAATGTTACACACACGAATGCAAATACTGCTTCTGATTGGGATGTTGGGCTCTTAGCACTTACAGGGTATATTACTGTTACTAGTTTTGGCCACCTTATCACTAATATAATATAATAACCTAATATGTAATATATAATATGGGTGTGGTGATATAATACATATACAAATATGATCGATTAATAGGATGTGTGTGGTTATATAGTTATATATTAGATTAATATATCATAGAATCAACTAGGTTGGAAGAGGCCTCCAAGGTCATCCAGTCCAACCTAGCACCCAGTCCTATCCAATCAACTGGAACTTAGGCTGGCTACAGCTGTCAAGGAGAATAAAAAATGTTTCTACAAATATATCAATGGCAAGAGAAGGGTCAAGGACAACCTCCAGTCCTTATTAGATAGAGAGGGGAACATAGTGACAAAGGATGAGGAAAAGGCAGAGGTGCTTAACACCTTCTTTGCCTCAGTCTTCAATAGTGGGACAGGTTGTCTCCAGGACA
>WAAF01018690.1:258501-284920 GCA_013400475.1 Tricholaema leucomelas
AACAAGGCCAAGTGCAGGGTTCTGCACTTTGGCCACAACAACCCCAAGCAACGCTACAGGCTAGGGACAGAGTGGCTGGAGAGCAGCCAGGCAGAGAGGGACCTGGAGGTACTGGTGGATAGTAGGCTGAAGATGAGCCAGAATGGGCTGCCCAGGGAGGTGGTGGAGTCACCGTCCCTGGGGGTGTTCAGGAAAAGACTGGATGAGGCACTTAGTGCCATGGTCTAGATGACTGGCTAGGGCTGGGTGCTAGGTTGGGCTGGATGATCTTGGAGGTATCTTCCAACCTGATTGATTCTATTCTATTCTATACTAAGTGCCCCATCCAGGCTTTTCTTGAACACCTCCAGGGATGGTGACTCCACCACCTCCCTGGGCAGCCCATTCCAATGCCAATCACTCTCTCTGTCAACAACTTCCTCCTAACATCCAGCCTACACCTCCCCCAGCACAACTTGAAACTGTGTCCCCTTGTTCTATTACTGGTTGCCTGGGAGAAGAGACCAATCCTCACCTGGCTGCAGCCTCCCTTACCAATGTCTTTATATTAATAGCATTAATATAGTATATGATATTAATAGCATAATATTTCAGATTATGTTCTCATCTCACAATTCAAACAGATACATAGAAAGAACCCACAAAAGTTTTCATTAAACAAACACATAAACACTGAGAGAGTCGTTGGCTGCTGGAATGGGCTGCCCAGGGAGGTGGTGGAGTTGCCGTCCCTGGGGCTGTTCAAGGCAGGATTGGATGTGCCATGGTCTAGCCTTGAGCTCTGTGGTAACGGGTTGGACTTGATGATCTGTGAGGTCTCTTCCAACCTTGGTAATACTGTGAGACTGTGAATTCTACCACGGAATTTATGAACAGACTGCAAATTTCCCCTGCTTCTCCCTGGATGCTGTTTGCTTTTTTGTATGCATATCTGTGTATGTGCACATGAACATATTCACCTTTATTAATCTTTTTCCTTCTTGACTCTTTTGGCAAGGACTTCTTGCTGTTTTTCATGCTTACTGTTGTGGTGATGCTTCACCATATACAAAGTTATGTTTCAGCAATTATGTTAATTGTGACTGCAGAACTAGTTAGTGAAAGAATTAAAGTGTGACTCTTAATTCAGAATGAGTCGCAGAGCTCCAATGTGCCAGTACATCATTTGGTGCCTCACTTCTAAGACAACAGAAATAAGACTCATCCTTGCAGAAACTGTGACAACTCCAAGTGGGACAATCCAACTGAAAGCAGCAGGGGAAAAAATACCAACCCCAGGAATTAATTTCTACTCTCTTGTCTCCCTCTGAGGTGTTTCTAAGTACATTGGAATAGGTGTCATATGATTGACCACCTACTCCCACCTTGCTTATGGTACATAGTGCTCTGAGGACAGAATTTGCTCACCTTAGCTGCCTTGTAGACTTGACTGTACTTAGCAACAATACCGTATTTCTTCTGGAAGTATGTGACCAGTGGTGACTAGAACAATTCTGATCATTTAGATGGACATTTTATAAGCATTATACATGCACATATACACAAACTGAAAGTCTCCTTCTACTCATCTGTAGAATAAAAGCATAACAACCTTTAAAATAGGTAATAACAACTCTTGTATATTTGGCCTACTGGAAATCTGGGAATCCAGAATACCTTCAGAAGGGATTAAAATGGATTGCCATTGAAGAGTACTAGCCTAAGCAGAAACAGTTTAACAACCTAACAACCTTAGGTGGACAGTCTCTATTCATGTAGGCAGAATTACTGCTTTCTGCAGCTTTCAGTTGTGTTGGTCTTGTTTGGGCAGATAGACGTAACCAAAAAAGACTTTCTTCTCAGGGTCAATTTTTCTGTCACCAAATACCAATGGGAAAATGCTGTATCTTATTTGGAGTAGCTGAAGCATGTCTGTACTCACCTTAGAAAGATCCTAACAACTAAGTATGCACAGGTAGACATAACTTTCCTCCATAGCGAGTGGAACTCACGTTCAGTTCTTCAGATTCAGAAGGTACAGTACTATTGGTGGGCTCCTTAAATATATATACTTTTTATAGGACTGCCTGTTTTAAAATATTCTGCTTTGGCAAACATTATGGTCTTTAAAAGATACCCCCTCAGAGGCCTGTGTGTCATTGTCACAGACATGTGCCTATTGTTTTAGAAGTATATAGCAATATAATGTAGAAAATTGGTTTAGCACAAGGGCTAAAGCCCCCACTCTGCCCACACTCCCCTTCCCATTGCTTCTTTCTTCTCTCCTTAACAGGAGATAAGAAAAGGAGGGGGAAAAATGGCAGAGGAAAAGTTTTCAGTTGATGTACACAGAATATTTTACTCCCCTGCTACAAAGGGATCAGATTACAGCAGTATAGAGAGAGAACAGAGGGGAAAGAATACGCATCCGAATCCCGCAACAGGCAAAACCGCAGCTGCCCGCTCAAGGTCTGGAGAAGCCAGAGGGTGCCAAGTCCCCCTTTCCAGGGACATAATGCCTCACAGCTGGAAATGCAGCAGTTGCAAACTCATGATTTTCATAGTGGGAAATACACATACATGCACACATACATATATATATATATATATACACACATAAATGTATACACATATGCACACATATATGGTTCAAACCACTATGGATATGTACTAGTTTGAAGCTAGAATGTTTTGGTGAGAAGAACTAGATTACAGGCTGTGAAAGGAAAACAGTGGTGATGTCTACTTCACTCATAAGCTTGCTGAGATGTAGAAGAATGAAAAGCAAAACATAGATAACCACTGGGAAGTCTCGCTTGGGACTGGGGAACTGGCTGGGCTGCATCTTACTCTCTAACCTCACCCTCCAGTTTTGACTAATCCACTTTGCTTCCTAACCCCCCTGGCCAAACCTCCATTCTTCCTTGGGACTGGGGTAAGGTTGAGAGGGGTAGGGGGAAGGTGAAGGGGCGGTTGGGAGCCCCTCCTGGGGACTCAGGTTTCTGGGAGGGCTGTTGTGTTTCTGTATTACCTTTTTACCTTATATTTTTCTGTCTATAATTGTATATACTGTAAATATCTGCTTGTATATTGTGCTAGCTGTAAATATAAAATCTCCATTCATATTTCCAGAGCCAGATGAGTCTAGTCTGGGTGATTTCCAAAGCGGGGGAGGGCAGGGAACACCCAAACTGTCACAGGATAGAAGGTCCCAATACTTCATAGAAATAATAAAACAATGAGTGGAACGTTCAGTGTGCTTTTATTTTAGTAACTCAGATCGTTAGTAAATGCATTTTAAGGATATGCTTTGTTCCTTTCACTTTACTGAAGTGAAATGGATGTTTGATTAATCAAACAGTCAAAAAGGCTGGACAATTCAGGATGAACTACTGACAAGATGTAAAATTCATTGCTTCTCTCTCTTCTTGGGTGCAATTAAGGCTATTAACCTGTGTTTCAAAGCATTATATTTACTTGAATGCCACCAGGACAATAATTATTTGTACCTAAACCTTCAAAATAATATAAGACTTTTTATCTCAACAAATGTTACAAAAGCTGTGAGCAAGCAATCCTTTTATATTGGCACAAAAATAGAAGATCTGCCTACGGCAGGGGGTTGGAGCTGGATGATCCTTGAGGTCCCTTCCAACCTAAACCATTCTATGATTCTACGTTTTAGCTAAAAGAAACAGAGGGACATGTAGACTTTCACAAGCATCCCTGTAGAAAATTTAGCTTAATCTAGAAAACTGTTCCTTTCCCTTAAACTTTCTGCTGCAAATATACTATAGCACAAGCTATTTTTTCTGAATAGATCATCATGCTAAAGGCACTGATAATTTACTGAACTTATTCAGTGCAAGCTTTCATCATGAGATGAATGTACTAGGTGACAAGTGCTGAAAGACATTTTCTTGTTGTGTTTGAAGAAGTGTAGGGAGAGGACTGCTGCAGGTGAAATGTAATGATCATGCATATGAATTGAAGCAAATTCCTGCCAGTTGATAGAATCATAGAATGGTTTAGGGTAGAAGGGACCTCAAGGATCATCCAGCTCCAACCCCCTGCCATAGGCAGGGACACCTCCTACTAGAGCAGGCTGCTCAAGGCCTCATCCAGCCTGGCCTTAAACACCTCCAGGGAGGAAGCATCCACAACCTCCCTGGGCAACCTGTGCCAGTGTCTTACCACCCTCACTGTAAAGAACTTCCTCCTAACATCCAGTCGGAATCTCCCCTCTTCCAGCTTAAACCCATTACTCCTCGTCCTGACATTACCAGACCTTGTCAATAGTCCCTCCCCAGCCTTCCTGTAGGCTCCCTTCAGATACTGGAAAGCCACTCTAAGGTCTCCTTGAAGCCTTCTCATCTCCAGGCTGAAGAGCCCCAACTCTCTCAGCCTGTCACAATCACAGTTTTTAAGAATGAGTGACTCTATACATTTACTTGAAATCTAACAGTGGTAAAATAATTAAATGCTTGAAATAAAACAGAAAAAAAAAAAAAAGAAGAGTAAGCTTCTCATCAAGTGTTTTTTGTTTGCTTGTTTGTTTGTTTTCCCCACTATCTGAACAGAGTTGTGTCCTATGCTTGTTATCCATCATTTTGGAACAGTCACCTAGAGCCAGCAGGTGAGAATCGTTGTTATGTGTCAAGTGAACATGGAAGCAACTATACAAATGGGCCATGTCCCAATGCTCTAGAAGAATCTAATCGGTTATACCGGTGTGCCTCCCACTACAGGGTCTCCTCAAAAGTAAGTTCATCTGTTTTTCTCCTTTGGCTTTTGTAAACTATGAGGCATATGGAAATATGTTCACTTTACTTAAAGACTGGAGCTGTGGATGTTTTCATTCAGGAAAAGCCTGGCTGAGGCACTTAGTGCCATGGTCTAGTTGACTGGATAGGGCTGGATGCTAGGTTGGTCTGGATGATCTTGGAGGTGTCTTCCAACCTGGTTGATTCTATTCTATTTTTTCCCCTTATATTTTTAGAGCAATTCAAATAGTTTATGGTTTCACAGTTTTATATCACCTCTTTAAAGCTGCTGTTCTGTGATTCTGTAGAAATTGGAGACTAAACAAACTATGCAGTCATAACAGTGCATTAATACTTCTGTACTGTGCATCATTACTTCTTGAGTGTATTTCTGAAGGTCCTGTTCATTTGATAAACCAAATATCCTCTAGAAGTAGAGGTACAATGGTACCTTAATTTTATATATATATATAATGATAAACTAATATTAGTTTTAATTTTGTTTAATGCAATGCATTCTATTCCCTTGGCCTCTTCGCTGCTCCTCTCACCTCCCCTCAGGAAACTCATATAATGAAAGAAATTATGGACAACGGACCAGTGCAAGGTATGGTAAGTTTGGAAGATTATGATATCCTTATTTAAATAATTAAAAAATTAAAGTTTGCTAGTAGCAAAATAATAGAAAACATAACTGCATTCCACACTAGAAAGAATGAAAAAAGAAAATGCACTGCACCTCATTCAGGGATGTTTGGTTGGCCACAACAACCCCAAGCAATGCTACAGGCTGGGGACAGAGTTGCTGGAGAGCAGCCAGGAAGAAAGGAACCTGGGGGTGCTGGTGGATAGTAGGCTGAAGATGAGCCAGCAGTGTGCCCAGGTGGCCAGGAGGGCTAATGACATCCTGGCCTGTATCAGGAACAGTGTGGCCAGTAGGACAAGGGAGGTTATTCTGCCCCTGTACTCAACACTGGTCAGGCNGTGCTAGGTTGGCCTGGATGATCTTGGAGGTCTCTTCCAACCTGGTTGATTCTATGATTCTACCATTAGTGGCCTTAAAGGCAGCTATACTGTGTCAGTCCATAATGTGTAAAATGACCTTGAGCTGGATTTACTGAACAGTTTTCACAAACTCTCTGCAATGGAAATGTGCCTTCTCCTCCCAGGTCTTTGCTCATTGATGAAATAATAATTTAAAGCTGCTGTGATGGNAGCAAGCAAAGTGCAGAGCAAAAGTGACCTAATCTTTGTTTTGCTTTTCTTCTTTACACATCTCAGCAAGACTGTGAGGGAAGTAGACACCATTGTTTTCATTTCTCAGCCTATGATATAGTTCTTCTCACCAAAACATCCCAGCTAGGGTCAAACTAGCACAGCTGTGCAGGAGGAGTTAAACCTTAGCAAAGCTCTTCTTTCTAAGGCTGGGATTGATTCCCTGGCTGGCTGAGGACAACCCTCAAAGCCTGCTGTCCTCCAAAGGGAGTGCTGCAGTAGATAAGCCATTCATGTTTGAGTGACAGTTTCCCTCTGACATATGCCATCATTTTATATGGTGCAGGAACTGAGCAATTACCACTTTCAGATACAAAAATGAAACATTAGTTTCTCAATCAATTTTCAAGTAAACAGAGTGATGCTTTATTAATGCTTTGAAAACTTTCAAATGGCCAATCCATTATTGCCCCTTTAAAACAAAAATAATCCTTTCTGTTATGTTAGTCAGCCCCAGTCAAAAGAAAAGTTAACACACTTTTGGCAATATATCAAAGTTTCGACCCTAAGAAACTTACGATTTCAGCTATCATGCTCTTGGGAAAAACCCTAATATTTACTTAGCTGACACAAGAAGAAGGTCAGGAGAAGAAACTAGGCTACATTAATCATAGAACTATTGAATAGTTTTGGCTAGACAAGACCTTTAAGATCATCAAGCCCAACCATTGCCTATCTCTACCAAATCCAATTCTGTCTTTAAGCACCACAAATATATGCCTTCTAAACACCCCCAGGGATGGGGATTCAAGCACCTCACTGAAATGTACAGTTCTTTGAGTAGCAACTATATTTAGAGGTTTGTTTCTTTATATAGCTTAGAGGCAAGTTCTTATGTAAGAGGAAATCCATATTGGAATGAATCATAATCCTTTGCATTTATATGCAGAGATTTTAAAACTCAGCATGACTGAAGTAGTTCATGCATGAGCTACAGCCAGACTTGGGAAAATTGCTACCTCTTCTGATTCATTAATAATTAGTACATTCATTTTGGAAAATGCAAAGTCTTTTTTATGTGGGAGGGAACAAAGTTGGCTGGTGAGCTGTGATCATCTCATCCTGTCCAAGTCACAGTCCATATCAGGACAAAGTCACTGAATAGATACAAATATCTCACTGCTTCAATTTGAAT
Source organism: Tricholaema leucomelas (assembly GCA_013400475.1). NCBI lineage: Eukaryota > Metazoa > Chordata > Aves > Piciformes > Lybiidae > Tricholaema lacrymosa > Tricholaema leucomelas. The sequence goes on from WAAF01018690.1 coordinate 265,654, forward strand.
TAGCATTTCTTTGTCCACCTTACACTTCATGTACCCAGTCCACCTAACTCCAAAGACTGCACCATTATTCAGCTCCTGGTTGCAGAGTGTGTAGATACAGATATACATCTAAGTATGTCATAGTCTCACAGTATTACCAAGGTTGGAAGAGACCTCATAGATCATCAAGTCCAATGCGTTACCACAGAGCTCAAGGCTAGACCATGGCACCAAGTGTCACATCCAATCCTGCCTTGAACAGCTCCAGGGATGGCGACTCCACCACCTCCCTGGGCAGCCCATTTCAGTAGCCAATGACTCTCTCACTGAAGAACTTTCTCCTCACCTCAAGGTCTTTTGCATGTATACACAAATGTATAGATAAATATGAACACACACACACACAAAATTTAGACATAATATGTAGTAATGGATAAAATTCTCTCGCATGAACTAAAGCTATCCTGGAAGACACTTCATAATGCTCCATTTAAATTCAGCAGAAATGATTTAGGTATGGTATTTCTTCACAGACAAGAAGATGTGTTTGAGTTAGAGTTGATACAGAATAAATTGTTTTCTGAAATTGAACATGTGGAGCCTGATTTCATCAAAGGATGATGTAATTTATAAATGAATCTACCTTCTCGTGTGTTAGCCTGACAATAAATGAGGTCTTCTAACTTCAGTCTTCTCATGCAAGAACTGAATTTTGCAGTCCTTGCAGTCACCACTATTTCTTTCACCCTCCTTGGGCAAAGTATCAAAACAAGATCAGAGGAAATCTTTACAGTAATTTTTGGAGTGACTACTTCCCTTCGCTTCTCCTCTGACATCCTTACCTGGACTAAAGCCAATGAGAGTGCTCTTTCCCCTTTACATTCCTTTGCACCACTTTGAAGCTCTCCCTTCACAGGCTTCTTTGCAACTCCAAAACCTTGGTACTTCACCTGGTACTTTTCCTTGCTCTGTACACTGGTGAGGCTAGAGGCTGCTGATGAGGAGGGAAACCTTCCCAAAGAAGTCTAACAAAGTTCTGAGCTTGCAGACATGAATCAAGAGTAAAAATTGTTCTATTTTCCACTCGATCAGCTGTAGTCAATATTTGTGAGTTCTGCTTCTGCAGAGAGCTCAGCAGAAGCTGTACCATTTTTTACCAAAAAACATTTACCTTTTTTTCTGTTGTTAACTGATGAAGCTGTCTCCCAGACTTGCCACCTTTGATAACATCATGGTTGCTTGTTCCCCATGTGTTGCTGTCATCATACATTATTGATGTGAGTGACCTCATTAGCAAAGTGTCTTTTTGGCCAGTTAAATAGGCTCATATCACCATATTTTCAGCTGTTCTCTTTCACTTCCTAAAATCTGTGAATGTTTTCTGTTTTCAGTCAAGTCTGGTAGAAGTCAAAATGTTGTAAAGATAGATAATTTCCTTCTGGTTTATGAAAACATTCGGTTATGGTCAAGACATTTGAAAGTGTGCCAGGCAGAAAATAAGCATGAGCTCATCTTATTGGATGCCACAACCTATGCCAGACATGTATCTCATAAATGCTCCAGCCACACAAGAATGGTTAGTGAAATTTGTGCTATGTGGAAGTCCCAAGGAACAAGACTTTAGGAAACTGGGTTTCAACAATTTTCATGTTCCAAGCTGTCTGGCAGTATAAGTCTGTTAAACACCAGAAGGTGGAGTTTAGCTTGCTAATGCTTCTTATTTGCTGGAATCTAAAGGTAATGTAGATGTTGGGAACAGTAATATTAAATGTAGTGATTCTATAGAATTGTCTGAATTTTATACACTGGAACATGAGCCGTGGACAGGTGAGAGTGCACCAGCTCAGTACTGAGTTAAGATAAAATAGGAGGTTGGAATGACCTTAGAGAATGGTGTAACAAATATAAACAACTGTAAGGCTGGAGCCTGTGGTTTTCACCTATCTCTGCTGACTTAAATTGCTTAGATGCAATGCACATAGTGTTGAGAGAATATGATGAATGTCTATGCCAATTAGTATGTGATTTCTAACACAAGTACATGCAACCAATTGCAGTTTAATACAATTTGCAGCCTTCTGATGAAAGGTATAAAAACACATGTTTGGCATGCAATAAACGGATTGGAATTGCTTGCATCAAGCGTCTCCCCATCTCTTCTGATGCCCGTGGCATGTAGACTTGGAAAATACTTTAATTTCTTTGATCTGACAGCTCACTTTATAGCAAAGCAAATGACACTAAGGTGACAGAACAACTGTTGAAAAGAAGCCCAACATTTTTCTCAAAAAAACCAAGTGAATTCTTAGGAAATAACAAATAGATGTAAAGGGCAAATTGTAACCTTCATTTGCTTGCACAAAATGTCTCATTCATCATCTCCTTGGCCTTACATTTTTATGAACATGAAGTTTTTCCCCCACAGTTAGATGAAAGTGAGGATGAACATATATACAGACAACTTAGTTTTCCATAGTGAGGTGGCAGTGTGCTTAATGAACTCTGAGTTTCAGAAAAAGGCCTATACAGCATTGCATCATATTTCACAGGCTATACCTTGTGCAGAATACTTTTCTTAGAGACGCAGGTGTTAGTACTGGGGAATTTATGCATCAAAATTGAGAGGAGATCTGTTTTATTCAATCAGATTTCACTGGAATTTGGAAAACTTATGTAAGCTTACATCAGGCAACGTTTCATCCTCTTGTACTGAAAAAGTGTCCATGATAGGGAATTTGCATGACAGGGAAACCTACTGAAATTGACAAGAAGCCTTTGAGAGAACTCATTTGGAGTATTTCCTTCAGTTCACTCACAGCAGGGAACTTCTGAGCACTTGGTGTATTTAGTGTAATTACAAAAGTACAGTCCAACACACAACAAAAACCTCACTGGTAACATGCAAAGAAGAAACAAGAATAGAAACAATATTTGCAGGCTGTGCTTGATTTCTGCTCTTGTCCTTTAGCTATAATGAAAGTGTATGAAGATTTTTTCCTTTACAAAGAGGGAATCTACAGACGCTCCCAGAAAACAGGCTCTAGATGGAAAACCCATTCAGTTAAACTTCTTGGGTGAGTAAAGCATATTCTTTCACCCTTTTCCTCTGCTAGGTAAAGCACATTATTTCACCCTTTTCTTCTGCTAGTCATGATGGTAATAAAATGTCAATGGCCAGCCTGGAACCTGAAAGTTTCATTATCAGATGTGCAACGTAGTTGTTGTTTTGCAATCACAGAATCAGACAAATGTTTGTTTTCACATATCTGGAAATTTTACACACACACAGAGTATCACACACAGTATTACCAAGGTTAGAAGAGACCTCATAGATCATCAAGTCCAACCTGTTACCACAGAGCTCAAGGCTAGATTTGAACAGCTCCAGAGCTGCACAAACCACCCAACCAAGAGTCACTGGCTACTGGAATGGGCTGCCCAGGGAGGTGGTGGAGTTGCCATCCCTGGAGCTGTTCAAGGCAAGGTTGGACGTGGCACTTGGTGCCATGGTCTAGCCTTGAGCTCTGTGGTAACAGCTTGGACTTGATGATCTATGAGGTCTCTTCCAACCTTCGTGATACTGTGAGACTGTGATACTGTGAGGGGGACAAAGGGATGACTGAGGAGGGAGAGAGTATGAAGGCTTTTAGTGTGCTGAGTTTGAAGTTGATTTAAATGAGAAATGACAGGCTGTGCAAGTAAATGATAGCAGTCTTTCTTAGCCATGCAGTCACCTGTGAGCAGAAAGCTTAGTGACTTGCCACAATGGCATTCCGTATATTCTAGGATTAATTTTATAGTGTGGGAAAACTTGTATAAGTTCACATCTAAGGTTTTCTTTGATTGTGTCCTTTTTTAGGCAGCCAAGCATCATGACCTGTCAATAGTGACTAGACAAGCATTCATTGCATAATTGCAAAAGAAGACAGAGTTCTTTTAAGCAATCAGCTGATGTATCATATATACCTAGCTACCTAAGTTGTGCAGGGCAGCTGTTGGTCATTGAACTACATCCAGCTGAAGGTCTTGGAACTTCTTTGCCCATATGTATAAAAAGTGAGGTTTAACAACTAGAAACACTGCATTTCAGTTACAACTATGCAACTATAAAAGCCCTATCACCTGACAGATGGGGACAATTTCTTGTGTGGCTCCACAAATGTTGCCACAACACTTATGTCCTCAAGCACGTCAAGTAACTTTACAAGTCACTGCCCCCTTCCACCCCCTAGCTCCATGCCTCCATTATGCAGTAAAATAGATTAGGTTCTCAGCAGCTATTTTGAGATAACAAAAGATGTTTTTTTTTTTTTTTTCCCCAGTTCTAACACTTTTGTGAAGGTATTGGATGAGATATTTCACAAACACATTCCTAGGAAACTTCAGCTGACTTGCAGAAATGTATTCTCTTCAGAGAAGAGAATCTGTCAATGAAAACAGATTTTTGCAATGTCAGGCTAAAACAACATTTGCATTAAGTTTTAATAGTCTGCAGTGGCAATTTGGCTTATGGCTAGAAAGACACCTATCTTTGTTTCATTTTCAACAGAGTCTTATTTAAACATGGAGATGTCTATCAGTTGTGCTTTGTCCATTAGGACAAGTAAGGCAAGCTGTATATTATGGCTGCTTGTTTAAAGCTACAAAGTGTGAGCACACACACTCTCACTAGTACCATCTCTTGTAACAGGTGGGGAGAATTAGCTGACAAACATGGGCAGAAACAGAAGTTTTGGGTAAGTGAATCCTTAGCACTGTGTTGTGAGGCAGGAGAAAAAAATCCCTGCAAGAGTTTTTACTAGAAAACAACTTCTTTCCTTTCATTAACTCTCTCTGTATCTATTTTTCCCCCTCTTCACTTTAATATCCTTAAATTTTCCTACACAGTTCTATTTCCTCTGTGGCAATTTTTATCCTTCTGTTCCTTGAAATATAGCATTATCTATCCCAATTTCAAAACACATTTCATTCAGTCTCCTACCTATATCTGTGGGTTTTTTCCTACATTATATTTTCTATCTCAAATCTTACTTCAATTCACAAATACTATTTTTTTTTTCCCATGAAGACTCAGTTCTTTTTGGTGCCTACAAATGAGACTCAGTAAAAGTAACCAATATTATTTTTTAAACATTTGGAAAAGACAAGCTACCTATTAAAAAAAAAAAAAAAAAGGCTGTCAAATGCTACCCAAAGCATCCAGAAAACAACTCAAAACCCACCAAACAAAAGCCAAACAACCCCCAAATGAACAATTAAAGCCATCCCAAACACTGTTTTTGAGACATTTAGACTAAGTCACATTTTATCACTGATTATGATCACCTGGTCATGACAAGGCTTGTGGTGGATAGTTTCATGGCACCTGGGGCAAAACATCTACTACCTACATGTGAAATGAAATAGCTCAATATGTCAATAACTATCTGAATGAAACCTCATTTATTTAAAGTCATCTTTTTCTTATTCTGAGTCTCTCTTTAACAGATTAGTTGGAATTGGAATTGGAATTTTGACCTTTGTTGCCTCAATGGCCATCTTCTCCATCCAGTAGCTGAATTATCTAATGATCCTCTGCTTCAATTTATCAAACTGCCTTGTAGAAATAATATTCCATTTTTATTGAATGTTGGTAATTAGATTTTGATCAAAGGAAAAAAGAAAAAAAAAAAGAATATAAGAGAAAAAAGAAGTGCTTAGAAATCAGACAAGGTTTCATTCTGGTTGTCAGTGTACCAAATCTGAGAATCTCTGGTTCTTAAAAAGGAAGCTAATGCAAAAGAATAATTTTTACCTTTTGCACCTTGCATTTTCGAGTGCTACTTTAAAATAACAAAAAATATGTACTTTTCCTCTTTGTTTTTCTTTAGATTGCTACGAATTCGTGGGGAAAATCTTGGGGAGAAAATGGTTATTTTAGGATTCTACGTGGGCAAAATGAGTGTGATATCGAGAAGCTGATTTTAGCTACTCTGGGACAGCCATAATCTTGTAGTCTAACTGTATTGTAATGTACGCTGTCTTATGTGTCTTTCTTCCCATTGTTGCATATTGAGCCTTTCTAGAGAAATAAAAATGTCTTCTCTGTCAGTTACCTTTCTATTATGGCCCATTAGGGCTTCCTGCCTTAAATCACAGTCTCACAGTATCACCAAGGTTGGAAGAGACCTCACAGATCATCAAGTCCAACCCTTCACCACAGAGCTCAAGGCTAGACCATGGCACCAAGTGCCACGTCCAATCCTGCCTTGAACAGCTCCAGGGACGGCGACTCCACCACCTCCCTGGGCAGCCCATTCCAGTAGCCAATGACTCTCTCAGTGAAGAACTTTCTCCTCACCTCGAGCCTAAATTTCCCCTGGCGCAGCTTGAGGCTGTGTCCTCTTGTTCATACACCACATGGCTCTCAGATCTCACCTGGTACAAACACTGCTTTAAACTAAAAACAAGTTGCATCCAGGACTACTGAAAACCTTGGTGTCTCACAGAGCAGGAAGTCCTCTCTTCTGTTATTTATATGGTTGATTTAATAGTGCCTGAAATAAATGGAGTTAAATTATTAGTATTAATCTCTCTTGCAATACATACTTTGGTTACAAATGACTTTAGAAATATCAAGTGCTCTTCCACAGTTGGCTTAGACAGCTCACACTGGATAAAAAAATTCCAAAGAAATGGAAGCAGTTCTGAACCTGTTGCAGAATAATTATTTCCTATTCTAGATTGTATCTTTGTATCATTATCTCTTCCAGGAAATTAATTTTTCACTAGTTGTGATAAGCAAAGGTATGATTTGTGTTGAGATAACACCAAGGGGGAGATCTGCCTCCCTAAGATAGGGAAGCAGGGAGGGAATTAGTGGGGTTGTGCCACTTATGGGGGAGGGGGACTCGTATGGCCAGGTTCTATTGTGCCTGTGCCAAAAAGTCAAGGTCAGGAGGACACACAGAGGAGGACATCAGTTTTCGTCTCTAGCGACCACAAGAGGGACCGGGGGGACTGCCAACAGCCCAGACAACGCAGGCGCAGAGGGGACCTCTGTCACATCAAGAATTCCAAGAACTCATTTACGTAATTCCAAAAACCTTGATATAAAATGTGTAAATAGGAGGGGCTGTTGTGTGCTCATTGCACCAGTTGGGAGAGCAAAGACTACTCTCGTGCCCAGCGCTGTTTGCTTTTGCTTTAACAAATAAACGTCATGTTGTCTTTGGTACGAATTGGCTTGTGCCTGAGATCATCTAGAACACTAGGAAATTCCACCAAGTCCATGCATTTGGAGTATTAAAGAAGCTACTTAATAGAATAGAATAGAATCAACCAGGTTGGAAGAGACCTCCAAGATCATCCAGGCCAACCTAGCACCCAGCCCTNCCCAGCTCCCTCAGCCTCTCCTCATAGGGTTTGTGTTCCAGGCCCCTCACCAGCTTTGTTGCCCTTCTCTGGACACGTTCCAGCACCTCAACATCTCTCTTGAATTGAGGAGACCTGAACTGGACACAGTACTCAAGGTGTGACCTGATCAGTGCTGAGTACAGGGGAAGAAGAACCTCCCTCGTCCTACTGGCCACACTGTTCCTGATACAGGCCAGGATGCCATTGGCTCTCTTGGCCACCTGGGCACACTGCTGCCTCATCTTCAGTCTGCTATCCACCAGTACCCCCAGGTCCCTTCAGCGAAAATGCATATTTCTGTTTCTATAATTACAATTGAAAGTGTATAATTTTAATAATTATTTTAATTAAAGGAAAGCAAAGTAGAATACAGTTTTCTACTTTCTATGAAGTAGAAAAGAGTTTTCTACTTTCCATGAAGTAGAAAACACGCTGGAGTGCTGGACAAAGTCTAACCACATGAAGTTCAATAAGGACAAGTGCAGGGTCTGGCATCTGAGGAGGAAAAACAGCAGGCACCAGTACAGGTTGGGGGCTGCACTGTTGGAAAGCAGCTCCACAGAGAAAGACCTTGGAAACTTGGTGGGCAGCAAGATCTGCAGGAGCCAGCAATGTGCTCTTGAGGTCAAGAGAGCCAATTGCATCCTGGGGGGCATCGAAAAAGTGTGTCCAGCAGGGGTAGAGAGGTTCTTCTCCCCCTCTACTACATGGAATACTGTGTCCAATTCTGGGCTCCCTGGTTGATTCTATGATTCTGAACCTAGTGTAGCATTTTGTTGGTTTTGCAGTTTCTTATGTTAAAACCCACATGTTCAATTCCCACAATGGTAATGGAAAACAGGCATTTAACTTCCTTTCTCTTTTTTCAACAGATGAATCTCTTTATCATATATAGAGAGAGTTCTTCAAAAGGGTTAATATAGGCTTATTGAACATCAGTAAACATTGCAATGTCTTTCAGAAAATCTTACATCTTCATTTCCATTCTCTTCAGACTCTACAGAGACACAGACATTTCATTTCAAGCTGGGATTTCTATTTTCAGAAAGGCAGTAAGTTTCATTACCAGATAAGCCATGTTGTCTGTAATTCTTTCTGAGCTGAATGGAACAGAAAGAATGAAATCTTCTCATTTGTTACTTTCTTTCAATGTGCCTTGTTTAAAATGGCACTGGTTTGTTTTATTTAACTTGGCTGCAGCTTGCCCTCAGTAATGGGAATACTAACAGACCGCTGCCTGTTTCAGAGTAAAAGCAACATTCATTCACTCATTGCATTCTTTAGCAGAAGTGTCTTGCTAAATCCCATAGCTAAATAATTGTAAGTCAGATCTCAAAGAATCAAGAGAGTGGTGTAAATCACAACTGAATTTAAAAAAGAAAGTGGGTTTTTTTTCCCTCAGTTTCCAAGGATCTTTGGTTTACATACAGATCATGTACTTCAAACCCTTTTCTGTGGCTCCAGGAGCTTTGCAATCCCTTTTAAAGCAGTAAAATCAATCTGAAACTGTTGAATATTGTGCTAGTTTGAAGCTAGCTAGAATGTTTTGGTGAGAAGAACTCGATTACAGGCTGTGAAAGGAAAACAGTGGTGATGTCTGCTTTGCTCATAGGCTTGCTGAGATGTATACAAATGTAAGTCAAAATATAAATAAAGTCACTTCTACTGCTGGCGAGCTCTGAGCGGCATCTCTCTCTCCTAACTACACCCTCTGTTTCCTTGACTAATCCACTTTGCTTAATCCCCCTGGCCGAACCTCCATTCTTCCTTGGGACTGGGGTAAGGTTGAGAGGGGTAGGGGGAAGGTGAAGGGGCGGTTGGGAGCCCCTCCTGGAGACTCAGGTTTCTGGGAGGGCTGCTGTGTTTCTGTATTCCCTTTTCCCTTGTATATTTCTGTCTATAACTGTATATACTGTAAATATCTGCTTGTATATTGTGCTAGCTGTAAATATAAGCTTCATTCAAATTTCCAGAGCCAGCTGAGTCTAGTCTGGGTGATTTCCAAAGTGCATGGGGGGCGGGGAACACCTGTTGGTTTTGGGTTGTTTTTTTCTCATAGACATGAACAAGTGACATTTCTAGTCACTGCACTCCCTTCTTTCTTGTTTAGTGAAGTCATAGAATCATAGAAACCGTCAGGGTTGGAAGGGACCATGAGGATCATCTAGTATCAGTCCCCCTGCCCTTGGCAGGGACACCCTACCCTAGATCAGGCTGCCCACAGCCTCATCCAGCCAGGCCTTGAACACCTCCAGGGAGGGGGCCTCAACCACCTCCCTGGGCAACCCATTCCAGGGTCTCAACTGTTAAATTCTCTAGGGATCCAAAATATCTATCCTTCTCCAGTAGAGTGTCACAAAGCAAAAAGCTCTTGCAAAGAACTCCAAAGCCAGCCTGAGCACCTTGACACGTGATGCCTACCCTAAAGAGTACTACTAGATGTTATAAGAATCCTTCCCATTTGATAGTGCCAAAATCAGTGCTCTGCAAGCCAGTTTATGGCATGCATAATGGATGCAGTTGCAACTATCAGGATTGTATAGGAAATGGCAGCATCCCTTTCCTCCACACATCTAGTGGCTCTCATGCCTAGGACAAGGAGATGGAGGGCTGCTGCATGCTTTGAAGGCACGCTCTTTATGCACAAGCAAACTGGCCAGCACTGCTGTGCTCACCTCCAGAAGGAGCAAAGGGCTGTCCTCTCAAAGTTGTCCAGCCAGCCAGTAACAGGATCATAGAATCATAGAATCAACCAGGTTGGAAGAGACCTCCAAGATCATCCAGTCCAACCTAGCACCCAGCCCTATCCAGTCATTTAGACTATGGCACTAAGTGCCTCATCCAGGCTTTTCTTGAACACCTCCAGGGATGGTGACTCCACCACCTGCCTGGGCAGCCCATTCCAATGGCAAGTCACTCTCTCTGTGAAGAACTTCCTCCTAACATCTCATCAGAAATAGACCAATGGGCTAGCTATACTTAGTTACACCTAGCCCATTTTAATATAACCCCTAGTTATATTAAAAGCACAATGGAAAGAAACTTACATGGATGATACTCCTCTATTTTCTGATAAAGAGTCAAATAAAAGCCAAATATTTTAATGGGCAACTTTCCCCCACTCCTCCTGGCTGTGTAGTAACAGTATTTCAGAATTTCTCAGGTGGGAAAAGACCTTCAAGATCACCCAGTAAAATCATTAGTTTCGCACTGACAAGACCCTGACTAAACCAAATCCCTCAGCACAGCATCTTATCATTAGGAATTGCTATGGTTGGAAAGGACCACCAGGACCATCCAGTCCAACCTTCATCCCAGCAGCCTTCATCACGAGACCATAGCCTCAAGCACCACATCCACTCTCCTTTCAAACACCTCCAGGGATGGCAACTCCACCACCTCCCTGGGCAGCCCGTTCAGTGCTTGGCACTCCAATCTCCTGTCAAAAATCCCTCCCAGCATTCTTGTAGACCCCTTTCAGGTCGTGTAAGATCTTTTCACCTCTCTTTCTTTCAGTGATGCTCAGAACCTGAGCTGTTTTCCCATGTGTCCTCCATGCCCCCATATTTCTAGCTCAGAGCCACAGGAGCCAAAGTGCTTCTCACTTTAGAAAGGATGTATTTGACAACCAAAATTTCAAAGAAGTATTTCTAAATGCAACTATGATTTATAAAATTAATAACAGAAGAAAGTAGACTGAGGAAAGATAATGTATTCAGCACATACTCTGCTTCTTAATGCTTCTTTCTAATGCACTTGTACTAATTTCCTGTTTATGGCAGAGGTTGGAACTAGATGATCTTTGAGGTCCCTTCCACCCAAACTATTCTATGACTCTTACTCCTGCCAAAGACAAGATGCTGCAGTAGGCAATTTGCTCTGTCCATTAAGAACATTTAAAAAACAGCACATGGGATAGTTAAGTGATCTTTCATTATGCATCTCCTGTGGCTAAGAGAAACACAGGCATTCACCCTAAGTACTGTTTTTATACCTATTAAAGCTGCATTACTCTTCTGAATAAAATGTGAGTGGGAAAACGCCATTGGCTTGGATTATGTAATTTGCTGCAGAGTGAAACAGAAGTCAAATTATGCCAAGGAATAATAGTCTAAAGATTTTGAACAAATGTGGAGCATTATTCTTCCTAATTTAAAGACATTTGTGAAGCTTTTTTGTTTCTGTAATGAAACTGCCACCAGGACAAACACATTAGAGGTAGAGAAAAAGGATAATTCATATTCAAAGAGCAGTAGCTGCCTGCATGCTATTAAGATAAGGAAACAGTGTGTTTCCAGCTGAGTGACCATACTCCCTTGTGATCCATTAAGCAAGTAGAACTTACAGCTCATGGCAGCCTACATGTAATTCCAGCAGAAAAATAAAATACTATGTCAAAACTGGGGAGCCACAGATGACCTTAGCCTAGCACTGAACAAATTCAAATGGGACTGACAGTAAGAGAGAATATTGCCTCAGACCTCAGGAATGTTTAATCAACGTGAGCTTGGGATGACAGTGTGATTCATTAGGTACCTTGTACAAGCGCTGCGCTGTACTGCATGACAAATGTTATCAAGCTTTCAGAACAACAACAACAAAAATGGTCTGAGCTAAAAAGATATATCTGAATAGCTGGGAATATGTGCTGAAGACCCAGGAATAAATGCTGGGTTTGAAACTGTACAGTATTTCAGTTGCACTATGGCTTGTAAACCATCAGATTCTTGTTTGCACTGACACTATATGCTGGCAATGGCTGTGTGTAAATGACTTTTGATTCTATTTCCTGCCTGGAATTAGTATTTCTTCTTTTTTTTTTTTTTAGTTATTTTCCTGAAAGTTTCTCTCATTCATAAAGGTGTTTCATTCTCACCTTCTTCTGACAGCAAGATTGCAAACTCTTGCTACTTCTTGCCCATTTAATGCACAGTCTTTTGTTTTAAGATTATGAAACTCACAAAATGCTTCCATAGGAATGTGGTGGTTTGGGTGTTCCCCACCCCCCCCCCACTTTGGAAATCACCCAGACTAGACTCAGCCAGCTCTGGAAATTTGAATGAAGCTTATATTTACAGTTAGCACAATATACAAGCAGATATTTACAGTATATACAGTTATAGACAGAAATATACAAGGGAAAAGGGAATACAGAAACATAACAGCCCTCCCAGAAACCTGAGTCCCCAGGAGAGGCTCCCAACCACCCCTTCACTTCCCCCTACCCCTCTCAACCTTACCCCAATCCCAAGGAAGAATGGAGGTTCGGCCAGGGGGTTAGGAAGCAAAGTGGATTAACCAGAGAGATGGCAGAGAGGCTAGAGAGAGAAAAAAAGATGCAGCTCCAAGCTCCCCAGGAGAAGAAGCAGTAGTTCCTTATCTATGTTTGGATTCTTGTTCTTATACCTCTCAGCAAGCCTATGAGTGAAGTAGACATCACCATTGTTTTTGTCTTTCGCAGCCTGTGATCTAATCCTTCTCACCAAAACATTCTAGCTAGGCTCAGACTAGCACAAGGAAGTATAAACTTCTGATGTCTTGAAAGTTTTTCTGCCAACTGCCCATTTGTTTTGTGGAAAGTTACCCACGAGTGTACCTCTGCAGGGAGTCCAGGGAACATCCTGTTGGACGGGGTCAAAAGTCTGTTCATTTCAAAATACTTGTGTTCACCTAACTACAGGACTTGTTGTCAAGTCACAGAAATGGAATTGCTTCAGCAGGATGTCTTTTTGGCAAACCCCTACTGACTATTACTTACCACTTTTGTATCTTCTAGGTGATAAGTAGACTTCTTCAGGATTTCTACTTTAATATTTCTGTGAGAATTGAAGCCTTATTGATTCGAGTAGCTTTTAGGTGTATCTTACTGATTCATCTCTCTCTTTTATTATTTCTCTAGGAATGAAACATGTCCTGATGTTATGATTGCTGTCTCCCATACAGCCAGTTTCTGAAAGTTGGTCAGAACTGAAGAAACCACAGTTCTGCAGGTGCTGCCTTAAATTCCTGAATCTAAAGCTGTTCAGCCATGTCCTGCTTGTCTGTTGTATAGATTTGTCTCTCTTCTTTGAATTGAGAGTTAGAAACCTGCTACCAACATCAAAGCCTGTCTGTCAGATGATTGTTCTAACACTTTTTTCTTGTCTATTTCTCTTTATTTTTTTTTCCTAAAGGCTTCTTCCACTTGTTCTTTCTATTTTACAGGCTAGCAATAGACTACATCTGACAGCAACACCACTGGGTTTTTTCCTTCTCTCACTGTGCAAAGGTCTAATTAGTGTAACTATGATTGTAGTTTAGACATAGGGAAAGTGTATATGTTCTTGATATACCAAATTCTACCCCTTCCTTAATAGGTGGCATTGTTCTTCATCAGTATGATCCAGATCAGAAATGATTAAATGAATGATAGCTTTGGTGCATCAAATAATGATGATTACATATGCACATTTTTGTTTCTTCTTGCTTCCTTGGCATAGTTCTTTTTTCCAGTGTAGGTGCAGTGAAAATGTTCAGTGGAGTGATGTCCTGTTTACTTCCCTTATCCTACTTCAGCAGTTTGTCAGTCTTTTAGATAAAACCTAGATAGGTTACCTACCTCTATATCTGGCATAACCCACCACCAGCCCTTGTTCTCTCTCTCCTCATCTGGTGAGAAAATCTAGGTCTGAGATCTTTTTGTCTCACTTTTTTTGTGAGAAAGACTTAACTCCTACTGAACAGTTTTCTTTATGGGAAGTAAAAACCCCAAATAACAAAACTTACCCTCTCAAGCAGCCACTACCTCTGCAGCAATGTTTCCACAGTTGTGTCCCTATGTGGCTACTGTACTAGGTCAGAGGAACGGAAGATCATTGTTACACTGATATCCTTGACCCGTCAGACTCAGTTCCTGCTGTCATGTCTCTGCTCAGGTGTCATCCATGCCACAATGTGGCAGTCATAGTAAGCCTTTCTGAGCCTCAGTAGTTCATAGTGTCATAGAATGGTTTAGATTGGAAGGGACTTCAAAGATCATCTAGTTCCAGATGCCCACCATAGGCAGGGACACCTCCTACAGGAACAGGTCAGTCAAGGTCTCATCCAACCTAGCCTTGAACACCTCCAGGGAGGGAACATCCACAACCTGCCTCAGCAACCTCTTCCAGTGTTTCACCACCCTCAGCCAGAAATGCTGATTTAGAGAACATTTCAAGTCCCAAAGCATGGGAATTCTTTTGTGGAAATGTGTAATATTCAAATGATGAGAACAACCAACAAATGTTGTCCCTGCCTGTGGTAGGGAGATTGAAGCTAGATGATCTTTAAGGTCCTTTCCAACAGAGCCATTGTATGATTATATGTTTAATAACTGCAAGGGATAGCTATTAGCCATTACTGATTATCTGCTAGAAAACAACTTCCTTATCAGTTATACCCTCATGACATAAAAGTTAACATCTCTTTACCAGGAATATCTTTACTATGTTTTGTTTTCAGATCATAAAAAAGCCTTACTGAGTTAATTTGTATCAAAGTTTCTCCAAAGAGAATTCCTATGAGCAAATGCAATTTATGTCAATGTTGTTTTCTGAAGGGTGTTTTAGTCTCTAAACTTAGGGGAAATACCTTCAGGATTTATCCATAATTTTAAATAACACAAGCATTAAAATTTCACACTGGATAGCTGATAAATGCTCCTTTATTGCAGCAGTAGAGATTACTGCATTAAGGTAATCAAAGTAAACTGTGGTTTGGAGAACAAAACAAAGAAAACTAAACGTAGCAGAACTTAAAGTCTGGGTGTGTTCAACTCCTCGTTGTAAAATAAGAGCATAACATATACAGTAGGTCTGGTTACACATTTTCTAATGTAGTAACTGATACAACACTGAGCATAGCCAAGGCAAATTCATAGTAGAATTAACAAGAGCTTGCACACAGGTCAAGCTCCCCTAGTTATTATTATTTCTTATTTCTTATCCACTGCTAATGTAAAATGCATTTTAGGAGAAGATCGGGGGGGCTCCTTCCTGCTCTCTCTCCCTGGTATCATCATCATTTGTTTTGAAATGAAAGTTCTCCAGAACATGATCTGCAGTTCATGAAGTTATAGAATGGTTTGGGTTGAAAGGAATCTCAAAGATAAGGAAAATCTAACCACTCGTATTCAGAGACACCTTCCACTATAACAGATTACTCAAAGCCTCACCCAACATGACCTGGAAGACTTCCAGGGATGGGGCACAGACATCTGACTGTGGTAACTTATTGAGGCTCACCACAGGCTGCTGAGAGTTCTCACCTTTCTTCATTCATGGACCCAAACAAGATGATTCTTTCTATAAAAGGCTTGCATGCTTCCACTGCAGGAGTGCCTGGTAGGTAGTAATTAGGTATTGCAAAGTGTGCCTGAATCCTGAGTTTAATAGGAAAGGAAACATATCAGTACAGAGGCTGTCCAGGCACTGAAGTATTGATTTGTTTTAAGCTCTAAATGCAACATCTCAATTTTACAAGTAATGTTAATCAGGAAACCATTGGGGGAAAAGGATGAACTGTTATTAAAAATCACTGAAGGATAAGAATTGAATTTGGTTTACTGAAATCAATAAAAAGACCTCTAAGCAACTGCAGGGCTTGGATGTAAGCCCTTACAACAATTACAAGCTGTGGCAACTACTTTAGTGTCTTCTGAAATGCAGAAGCACAACAAGGATTTTTCTCAGCTATTGTGAATAAGAGCAAAGAAAGCAAGCAGTAACACATACAAGCTACCAAGGGCAATATAAGATTTCAGTTGAATATGGAATTTGTCTCCAAAAGTGATCCTGAAAGTTTCTTTTTCAGCTACTGCTGGGCAGTGTAGTTATGTAGATAAGATAGGAACTTTGACTTCAATGGTCAAAACAGACTGCCAGACTCTTTAAATAACCAACAGCAGGTCTATTTCTGGTCACTCGTGGTTTCACCTTTGCTGACAGCCCTAAGGGGTCAGGTACCCAGATCCCATGCCTCATCTTGCTCTGGAGGTGGAGAGAGAGAGCTCTCCACCATGGCCCACCAGGCCACCAATCTCAGAGCTGTTGCCAGAGCCTGCTCTGTTGCACAGATGTGTACTAGGATGGGCATTCAGAGTGCTCTCTCCACCTGGGGAGGGAAAGCTGCAGTGGCCTTAGGAGAACGGTATGGATTTCTGTCATTACAGTTGGGACAGTCATTCAAGAAATAAAGAGTCCCAGAATTCAGTCCCCACTCCAACAGTATTATATATCTCACCTGGTGACTTTTCCAGTTCTGTCAGGTAAAAGAAGCACAGAGGAATGCAGCATCCATCTTCTGCTAAAGCCCAGTGACAAAAGAGATGGCAAATAGTGTCCATTGTCCTTTTTATTGCATAGATTATTATCTTCATAAGTTCAAAATTCTCAGTGATCAACGATTCCAACTGAATAATTCAATGATTCTGTGACTGGAGAGCTTATGCCCTAGTTTAGCATTCCATACCCAACATTGAAAGAGTAATTCAGAAACACTTGTCAGAAAATACTTCTAAATTTCTAAGAGGATTTCTGAATGAAATTTCTATTGCCTGATACCTAATATCTCTTTCTGATAAACACTTGTATTTTTGTTGCATCCTTAATGCTTTTTTATTGTCTGAGCAGTCTGGGGAGATTCTGAAAAATAACTGTTTGGCATTCTGTCCTAAGATGTGTCTCCTGTTGCTGTCTAAGCAGTAAATAATAGCAAAACCCAGGCATTATCTGATAACCTGGGCAGTGTGCACATGCAGCCCAGACAGCAACCCTGTGCTGGGCTGCAGCAAGAGCAGTGTGGGCAGCAGGGCAAGGGAGGGGATTCTCCCCCTTTACTCTGCTCTCCTCAGACCCCACCTGGAGTCCTGTGTGCAGTTCTGGAGCCCCCAGCACAAGAAGGACATGGAACTGCTGGAGCGGGTCCAGAGGAGAGCCACGAAGATGATCAGAGGGCTGCAGCAGCTCTGCTATGAGGACAGGCTGAGAGAGTTGGGGCTCTGCAGCCTGGAGAAGAGAAGGCTTCGAGGAGACCTTAGAGTGGCTTTCCAGTATCTGAAGGGAGCCTACAGGAAGGCTGGGGAGGGACTATTTACATGGTCTAGTAATGCCAGGATGAGGGGGAATAGGTTTAAGCTGGAAGAGGGGAGATTTAGACTGGATGTTAGGAGGAAGTTCTTTACAGTGAGGGTGGTAAGACACTGGCACAGGTTGCCCAGGGAGGTTGTGGATGCTTCCTCCCTGGAGGCGTTTAAAGCCAGGCTGGATGAGGCCTTGAGCAGCCTGCTGTAGTGGGAGGTGTCCCTGCCTATGGCAGGGGGTTGGAGCTGGATGATCCTTGAGGTCCCTTCCAACCTAAACCATTCTATGATTTTATGATTCTATAACCTATTGCCAGAAGCACCAGAGTCTGGCGACCTGGATGATATTCCCTAGGCTGCTGTGTGGCCTTTAAAAGATGTTGGAAGACTTGCATGTATAAGTTCTCCTGTGTGAAACAGGAACACCTCTGTTTTGACATGATTTCAGAAAGCTGGATGACTGTCATTTTCAAGAGCTTTTCTTTCCATGTTGTCATCTGTTGAAGACAGAGCTGAGTCCTGAAAAGCCTTTGGTAGGACCAGATCTGAGAGAGGAGTGATCTTGCATCCTCTCCAGGGTTCTGCGAGGCACAATGAGGTGATGCCTTGTGAAGCATAGTACTGCCCTGCCTCTCAAGCAAATCTGTTTCATATCTGTGAGCTTCCATTCCTTTCTCTAATCTAAGAAAACTCTTCATATTTCAGAGACATATTATGTAGGTAAGTTTAATAAATCTAGAGAGGTTATTATAGATGTATGTCTTTGACTTGGAAGACTCTAACTGTCAAAATTAATGAATGGAATGGCACAGAGTGGAATGAGAGCATGAGATGAGTGACAGAGCTACAGAGAAATGTAATTTAACAAAGTAGATGGAAGAGTACAGACCAACCTGTTCAGCTCAGGGAGCTCCTGCCAGCCAGCCTACCTCATGCTGAACACTGTTTATTGCTTAATCACTCAAGATATAACTCCACAGACTGTGTTTGCAGAACTGAGGGAAGAAATATTGAAAAATATTCCCCTGGCTTCATTTCAAAACCCAATTTTGACACCTTTTTACTACTGGCACATGTGACATTTATTTGTCAGTTCAACAATAGAGCACTGTTAAGGAAGCTCAGTATATTCCTCAACAGGCTGACAAACTGACAAGGGAAATTGCAAAAGAGAGTGGAAACAGGCAATCAGCCACAGGAGTGGCCAAGCAACAATTTTCATCAGCAAATAGGCAATGCAGCAATAACAGTCCCCTTTAGCATATTCCAGCAGGGCATTTTAGACTCTGATCCCAGGGACGACATCAGTTTCAGAACTATGGTTGTACTGGCCAAGCCTCATGCTCTGAGCAGACAGCCAACACTACTGCCTTCCATTAGGCTTGCCCTTCTCACGTTTGAGGTGATGTTGGGGTAGGCTTCACAGGCCCCAAATAGGCTTACACATGTCCTGCCTTGCCTAGGCATGTTTTTCTGCTCCACCAGAGAGGCGAGCGTGGGAAACGGACACAAAACCTGGAGCCACTGAGTCTGGCCTGCCCAGGGTCCTGTGGTGTAAGGCACACACACTTAGCCTGTGCCTGCCTAGTGCCAGGCCTGTGCTTTTCCCAAGTTAGGGAAAAGAGAGCCTGTGGCTTTGCCTAGCATGGTAAGGTTTGGCTAACTGCCATCCTGATTGGCCATTCTGGTGTCCAAAGGGCAATTAATCTCGACCCACATTGATAAAAGGAGATATGCAGGTGAACAACCTGCTTTTGCTTCCCTGCTCTTTGCCTGCTCTCTCTGCTGTGCCCAGCC
>WAAF01018690.1:291622-306921 GCA_013400475.1 Tricholaema leucomelas
ATTCTATTCTATTCTATTCTATTCTATTCTATTCTATTCTATTCTACAGCAAGTGGGTAGAACGCCTTACTCTGTCTCTTCACCTTGTAGCAATGTCTGTGAAAAGAAGCCTAAAAAGAAAGCAAAATAAAAAGGGCAGGGAATGCAGAGGCAGGTTTGCAAGTCCTGGTAGCTGAAAATTGAACAGTCATAGCTATTTATTCACCTTTTTAAAAGATATTTGGGGAATTAAAAGAAAGGCCTTTGTAAAAGATGAGAGAAAGCATTTCTATTCCATTCCTGGGATTAGATTCAGTTTTACTATTCTGTCTTTTCAGGTTGACAGATATTTATACTTTTAACGATAGTAATGAGTTTTAAAAGATGTAATTCTACCGAAATAGATGCAGAGCAATGATTGTGTTTGTGTTCAGTTGTGGGTGTGAGACAAGTGGTACTGTGCACTGAGCACTAGGAGCTTTTACTGCCTCGCTAATTCTCACTGCATGACCACAAGGCATTACTTACATAAAGATTTCCTGGCTGTTGTCATTCAAAACCAGCAGAGGTAGATTTTCTCAGGTTCAAAAATAACTTCATAGAGGTTTTGTTTTATTCTTTTTTTCCTGCTTCTACCTGCTGCTGTAAGATAATCCTTGGAGTGAAGTGAGTGGGTAAAACAGAATGTGCATTCAAAGAGATACAACTGAAGTGTTCCTGTCACATCTGTCTCATGATCTTTACTTTTGAAGCATCTGATGACTGATTTATGCTCTAGATGGAGTATCTCAGTACTAAATTAAGTGGGATTTTATTAAACACCATAATAGAATCAATATCTGTATCAATTCTTATGGTGAAGGCAATCATCTTATAAGCAGCTGCCAATGGTTTTGTGTTAGCTGGGAGCCTGTCATGGTCTTGCATTTAAATGAAAGCAATTAGCTGTTTGTCTGCATTCAGTTTGCCAGCTGTCATATAATGATACACGGCACTGCTGATAATGAAGCCTGCCTTGTAAGAATAATTTTGATGGCAGACCCTCAGCTGTCACCCCACTCTTATAAAGCTCATGCAGTTTCATTACTGAGCTCTCCCTTTTCATGTGTCACTTTCCAAACTCCCATCATGCACATGACTGAAACTGAAAGGAACATCACCTGTGTGCACTCAGCCACCTGTATGCACACAGACACCTGTATGCACACATACAGGTGGCTGCTTTCCATCAGTCTTTCTTGGGTGACATGTCTTGAAATTAAATGTACTGGCTTGAATCATTTCTCCTTGATGCTTTCTTTGCTCCAGCATCATGAGTGTGTGCATGAATAACAGTTTGTATCCCTTGACAACACCTGAGTTAGAACAGCACTTGTGGTCAAGGGCAGCAGAAAGAGCAGCAAGGAAATTATTCCAGTGGGCACAATTGTGCCGTTTGTGGACTAGTAAAGTGGGTGCTTGTGTTGCAAGAGATGGTCTTCAGTGATGTCACTTTGCTTGCTATAACCCCTATCAGCTTTTCTGCTGTGCTTTAGAAAGATGGTCTGTCTGCTGCATTATCTCTTGACAGCTTTAATCTCTTGAAGGGAGGAAATGCAGATAAGAAAAAGAGTTAGGTGTCTTAGCTACTTCTGAGCTGGGATTCAAGTAAGCTTTTGAAAGATAGGTTCTCCTTTTCCTTGTTCTTCTTTTTCTTCACTAACTGTGACTTGTTATGACTTCAGAAAGAGGACAGATCTGTAGTCCTTGCTGCCTTCCTATCTCTAAATGGCTAATTCTGCACCAACAGTACCTGGAGACTTGTTTGTTTACTCCTGCAGGAATCAATACTGCAGCAATGAGCCTGAAATTAATTTTCTCTTGTAGGCATAATGAATTGATATCAGTTCCATGTGGTATTCAACTAGAAAGAATTGTGTGATGGTTTGGGGTGTCCCCCGCCCCCCCACTTTGGAAATCACCCAGACTAGACTCAGCTGGCTCTGGAAATTTGAATGAAGCTTATATTTACAGCTGGCACAATTTACAAGCAGATAGTTACAGTATATACAGTTATAGACAGAAATATACAAGGGAAAAAGTAATACAGACACAACTCCCCTCCCAGAAACCTGAGTCCCCAGGAGGGGCTCTCAACCACCCCTCACCTTCCCTCTACCCCTCTCAATCTCACCCCAGTCCTAAGGAAGAATGGAGGTTTGGCCAAGAGGATTAAGAAGCAAAGGTGAAATCAGTCAAAGCAAATGGAAGGTGAGGTTAGAAAGCAAGATGGAGTTCAGCCATCAGCCTCAGCTCTCCCCATCAGGCAAAGAGCTGAGAGAACAGCCCAGCACGAAGTGAGGGAGCAAAGTGCAGAGCAAAGTGACCTAATTTTTTGCTTTGCTTTTCTTCTTTACACATCTCAGCAAGACTGTGAGCAAAGTAGACCTCACCATTGTTTTTCATTTCTCAGCCTATTATCTAGTTCTTTTCACCAAAACATCCTAGCTAGGCTCAAACTAGCACAAATTGTTTCCATATTCTTCATCTGCTCTAGCACTCCACCACATTTGTTGAATAAACTGCATGCTGTGGATTTTGTCTCAAGGCAAATGTTAACATTTTCTGTGGACACAAAAAAGCAAATCAGTCATATAGTAAAGGTTTTATGAATAGGTCTAATTATGAGCAGCTACAGTAAAATTACAAACAGATTAGCTGGAGATATTTTACTGCTTTCTCCAAGAAGTGCATAGTGAAACTTAGAAATCATAGAATCATAGAATCAACCAAGGTGGAAGAGACCTCCAAGATCATCCAGTCCAACCTAGCACCCAGCCCTGGCCAGTCAACTAGACCATGGCACTAAGTGCCTCATCCAGGCTTTTCTTGAACCCCCCCAGGGACGGTGACTCCACCACCTCCCTGGGCAGCCCATTCCAATGCCAATCACTCTCTCTGCCAACAACTTCCTCCTAACATCCAGCCTATACTTCCCCTGGCACAACTTGAGGCTGTGTCCCCTTGTCCTGTTGCTGGTTGCCTGGGAGAAGAGACCAACCCCCACCTGGCTACAGCCTCCCTTCAGGTAGTTGTAGACAGCAGTGAGGTCCCCCCTGAGCCTCTTCTTCTCCAGGCTAAACACCCCCAGCTCCCTCAGCCTCTCCTCACAGGGTTTGTGTTCCAGGCCCTACACCAGCCTTGTTGCCCTTATCTGGACACCTTCCAGCACCTCAACATCTCTCTTGAGGGCAGCTGAGTCAATTATACAAAGCAAAAACTGCTTGCAGAATTGTCTCCTCTCAGCAACTTTCCTTCTCTAGAATCTCCCTGTCTGCTAGTTGCCCACGTTTTTAATGGTCTCTTTCAAGATTGTGCTCTGAAGCATGCTTGGGATCTTACCATAAGGGAAACAATTAACTAAATACTAATTTTCCCAGGCTTGCATTCTAGTTCACAATAATTGCTACTTTAGGGTAATAGATAGATAGATAACATATAATATGTGACCATGGGATGGATATATATATATATGTATGAAGATAGTGTAATATGATGTCCTATTTATTTGTAAACTGTCTTTCTGGAAATGGATGTTTTATTTTGTCCCTGGTTAGGGTGGATCCCTCCCCTGGTAGAATAAACTCACATTTTTTTGGAAAGTCAAGGAAAGATGAAATTGTATTTCTTATAGCATAACAGTGTAAAGAGATATCAACTACTAGAGAAAAAAAAAATATAATAACCTTAAGAGAGATGGGGAAGGGGTCAAGCGGTGGCAAAGCAGCAGCAGCAGCCAAAACAGCAGCCAGGGAAGACAGCAGGCAGGTGCAGCTTAAGCAGCATAAGCCAGCAAAGGGAAAGAACAAACTGTGCTTCTAGAAATAAAGCTCTAGATGCTCCTATGAAATGACATTAACTTATCCATTGTTGCCATTCTATGGCCTATCCTTGGAATGTTCACCTCTCTCCACAGGAATTGAGTGCACCCTCAGCAAGTTTGCAGATGACACCAAGCTGTGTGGCACAGTTGACTTGCTGGGGGGCAGGGATGCCATCCAGAGGGACCTGGACAGGCTGGAGAGGTGGGCCCAGGCCAACCTCATGACGTTTAACAAGGCCAAGTGTAAGGTCCTGCACCTGGGTCGGTGCAATCCCAGGCACAGATCCAGGCTGGGTGATGAATGGCTGAGAGCAGCCCTGAGGAGAAGGACCTGGGGGTCTGGGTCGACGAGAAGCTCAACATGAGCCGGCAGTGTGCACATGCAGCCCAGACAGCCAACCGAGTGCTGGGCTGCATCAAGAGAAGTGTGGCCAGCAGGGCAAGGGAGGTGATTCTCCCCCTTTACTCTGCTCTCGTCAGACCCCACCTGGAGTACTGTGTGCAGTTCTGGAGCCCCCAACACAAGAAGGACATGGAACTGCTGGAGCGGGTCCAGAGGAGAGCCACGAAGATGATCAGAGGGCTGCAGCAGCTCTGCTATGAGGACAGGCTGAGAGAGTTGGGGCTCTTCAGCCTGGAGAAGAGAAGGCTTCGAGGAGACCTTAGAGTGGCTTTCCACTATCTGAAGGGAGCCTACAGGAAGGCTGGGGAGGGACTATTGACAAGGTCTGGGAATGTTAGGACGAGGGGGAATGGGTTTAAGCTGGAAGAGGGGAGATTTAGACTGGATGTTAGGAGGAAGTTCTTTACAGTGAGGGTGGTAAGACACTGGCACAGGTTGCCCAGGGAGGTTGTGGATGCTTCCTCCCTGGAGGCGTTTAAGGCCAGGCTGGATGAGGCCTTGAGCAGCCTGCTCTAGTGGGAGGTGTCCCTGCCTATGGCAGGGGGTTGGAGCTGGATGATCCTTGAGGTCCCTTCCAACCTAAACCATTCTATGATTCTATGATTCTATGTCTGAGCTAGAAAATCAGCTCAAACTGCCACACATTTATTTCATTCCCATGAATAGCAGCCTTCCCACAATAGAGTTCCGTATTATATGTAGTAAATACAGTTCAAGCCTGCATAGGAAGAACTTAAATTTAAGTGAAAATACAATTTTCTTTTGAGTTTTGCTTCTTTTTTTACAGCATTTAATTTTTGTTTCATAGACAATTACTAAGCCAAACAGGTTGAATGAATTCACTCAGGATGCACACTGCAGTGTTGTTTGCTCAGACAACAGTAAGCATTACAAAACACAATTTAGTGTCTTCCATACACACGCAGTTCACAGTCCTTTGTTTCTTAAGTCTGTTAGACTTACCATTGAATACATAAAACTAGATTGACTCACCTGTTTGTTTTTCTGAAAATACTGAGATCTGCTTTGACAGAAAATAGAAAACCTTTTAAGTCCATCAGCAATATTTGCTTTTAAGGCAATTGAGAACCTGAGATTCAAGGAATTTCATTCCCAACACTTGAAATAGTGTGCTAGTNACTGTGAATATCTGCTCGTAAATTGTGCCAGCTGTAAATATAAGCTTCATTCAAATTTCCAGAGCCGGCTGAGTCTAGTCTGGGCAATTTCTAAAAGTGTGGGGGGGCGGGGGACACCCAAACCATCACAAATAGTCAATAGAATCAACCAGATTGGAAGAGACCTCCAAGATCATCCAGTCCAACCCATCACCCAGCCCTGGCCAAGGTGAGAAACCAGTTAGGTACTGCGTTGAGGAAAATGCTACTTAGATTCATACATGTTTTAACATATGTTACTGAAGAAGATAAAGCTACAAACACTGAAAAAAAATATTGTGAACTGAGAGGAAAAAACAAAGCCATGAAATTCTTAGTCAAGTATTTTGGACTAGATTTTAATAGTTTGAATTAAGATATTGAATCATGACTCAGCTTGAAATACACTGATGCTTTTTAGTTACTAACGTCAAATGGAAAAGAAAGTCTTTGCTGTTGCTAAGTGATGAGAATCCAGATGTTATAATTCATCTTCTAAATAAAGATTGGGTAGGGGTCTGGAAAGCAGCATAAATTAAATGAAGAAACAGAACAGGAAGAGAAAGAAAAAGGGGGAGGCAACATCTGTCTGAAGAACAGATGAAGACAGAGTGTTCCCTAATGTCTGGCTTACTCTTTGCTCTTCTGTAACAGAGCACATTCCTGTTACAAGAAAGCCCTGCTAGAGTCCCTCTAGCAAAAAAAAAAACACTAGCTGGGCTAAAAGGTAAGTATAAAGAAACTTCAGTTTAGTGAATAAAAGGTATGGGTTATGGAAATAGTAAGAGGAATTATCTTAATCAAAATGATGAAACTGATGTCTGTATTCCAGCACTCATGCATTTTAAATGGCACATAAACATGTATGAATGATACTTTTGTGAAGCTTAAGCTCTCCTGTATTTCTGTGCTTCCTCTGAACACTGGTTCTGATATCATGACTGCTACTTTTTAGTCAGGTGAAGACGTTAAGCACATTCTTGCACAGTTGTGTAGGAAGGGAAAACAGCACATCTTCATTCAGACAACATATTTTCTCTTCAGTATACTGGTGTCTAATTTGAACACCTTGGAGTATCTGCTCTCCCATCTAAATGTTTTGTCACAATTCTTTTTAGGTGCTTAAATCTTTGTAATGTGCAGATTTCTGCTGTATTGGAAGCTGCTAACATTCCCAATGACAATTCTGACTAGATTGTTCCTTTTCTTTCAATATTATTTGAATAGAAATTGCAGTAAATGGACATAAAGAAGAAGAAAAACAACTGCAAAATTATCTCCACTCTGTTTCAGACTTGATAGGCACCCTTACATAGTTGCAAGGATGAGAACTACTAAAAATTGATTTTGACTATATGATGACCATTAAAAACCCTTAAATTCTCATGGAATTGAAGTCTTCATGAAATGTAAGAGTCTTCTATATGCAGAGGTGCTATGTAATAATGCTCATGATTCACTAAAAGTGCAGTAATGTTGCAAGCGTTTCATTATCATCACCTCCGTGCAGATTTGCTCACATCCACTGTGGCTATAAGACACAGCATGAATCAGACTCTAAGACTTGGTTGTACTGTATTGCTGGAGTTTTTCCAGTTGAGTGTTAAAAAAGGTACTGAGCTATTCATCAGAATGGCAACAGTAGATGTCCTGTGTGAAATTCTACTGCCATCAGCGTTAATGATAAGATTTCTACTGACTTCAAGCTAGATTTCACTTATCTTTCAATTAGCATCTATGTGGATAGCTTTTAATGAGACTGAAAAATTAAACCTTAAGGAGACTATGGAGACATTCAAAGCAGCTTCTTCTCTTGGCCTCTTCATCGTTATAGACTCTTCTGAAGGATTTCTGGGATGAGAGGAAGAAAAATAGAGGGATGGGGGAAGAGAGGGAGAGTAAGCTGGGGTTGTTTAGCCTGGAGAAGAGGAGGCTCAAGGGGGACCTCATTGCTGTCTACAAGTACCTGAAGGGAGGCTGTAGCCAGGTGGGGAGTTGATCTCTTCTCCCAGGCAACCAGCAACAGAACAAGGGGACACAGCCTCAAGTTGTGCCAGGGGGAGGTATAGGCTGGATGTTGGGAGGAAGTTGTTGGCAGAGAGAGTGATTGGCATTGGAATGGGCTCCCCAGGGAGGTGGTGGAGTCACCGTCCCTGGAGGTGTTCAGGAAAAGCCTGGATGAGACATTTAGTGCCATGGTCTAGTTGACTGGCTAGGGCTGGGTGCTAGGTTGGACTGGATGAGCTTGGAGGTCTCTTCCAATCTGGTTTATGATTCTATGTTCCTGTAAGGCACTAGGTTTGGCCTTGTTTGTGTGCTTGCTTTCTTTAAAATTCTTATCTTAAGCTACTTAGGCAGCACTGAGTCACAGTTCTGCACACAGCATTTCTGAAGAGGCTGGCTTTTAAAAGACAAACTTCTTGCAGACTTTCAGTCTCATTTAAGAAAATTTTATTTCCTGTGGTATCCTTGGAGAATGCACAACACCAGTAATCATATGGTCTCTCTCTGCACCACTTGAAACTATATTTTATTTATTATTGTTTTAAAATAGCAGCATCTTCAACTGAACATTTTTTTCCCTGAGTTACTCTTTAAATGCTTAGTATTATTCCCTGGTTTTCTCTGAGCAGAAGGACAATCTGTCATCTAGTGTCAGCCAACGTAGCCTTTCCTCAGGAAGCAGTATCAGGAGACTGCAGTTTCATGCTTCTTTGCTTAGTCTTCCCTGCATCTGCAAATTCTTCCTTCTTTCTTTCCTTTTAAAGCAATTTTTCTTGTCTTCTTTTGGGGGGGCTTTCAGAAAGAACCTTCATAAAAGCTTTTCCCCAGCACAGAGATAAGCTGATTAATGGGAGGGAAGGTTTTCTTCTCCGAGACCAAAGCATTTTGCTAGGCAAGCTCAGGAGAGCTCTTAAGAAAGAAAAAGCTCAGTTGCAGATGACCTGAAACCTATGCAGGAAAGAGACATTAGATTTCTTGCCTAAGTAGATAAACACCTCCTAACAACTTCAGTGGTCTTTAGATTAGTCTTTAGTCTGCATTTAGCTTGTTTAATGGACCATAAAGGTCTCATCAATCCAATCCCAACTAAAGTCTAGAAAGATTCAAACAGTGTGCAGCCAGCACTTTTAGGAAATCTCCCTACCATAATGCCCTGCACCAAGTAAATAAAATACTGATGTCCCAAACCAGAATATTCTTCAGATATTCCCCATCTTCCATATTTTGTTAAACACTCACCATTGTAAAGTTTCATGGCATAAGATGAAAGGCTCTTTATTCATCTAAATTATCTCATCCATACTAGTAGTTTAGCATGAACGGAGATTTCACGGTGGTTTTGTTCTTCAGTTTTGGGCTGTTGCTGTTTTGTTCTGGTTTTGTTGGTTTTGTGGTTTCTTTTGGGGGCTTTTTGTTGTTTATTTGATTGGGGTTTTTAAAATTTAATTTCTGGAGGAAGAATTATTAACTTGTACTGTTGCTACTTTCAAAATAGTTTTGCTGATCAATGTTAAATTATTCCTCTTTTGCTGCATTTTACAAACCTGTCAGAGATTGAACAGATTTAAACAGATACACAGGAGATGGCAGAAGCAGCACACAAAATTTGGATGCTGTGCTTGGTATGCTTTATAACACTTGGTGGAGCAGAAGAGAGTTTAAAGAGAGCACCCTAATTAGTCTGGGACACACGATGAAGAACTTTGGAAACTAGAAAGAGAGGAAAGGAAAGCCTGGATGAGGCACTTAGTGCTATGGTCTAGATGACTGGCTAGGGCTGGGTGCTAGGTTGGACTGGATGATCTTGGAGGTCTCTTCCAACCTGGTTAATTCTATTCTATTCTGTTCTGTTCTGTTCTATTCTATTCTGTTCTGTTCTATACTATTCTAGAAATTTCCACTGCTCAGCCAGTTTCCACCATAGCCTTTACCTCCTTGCATTACTTGTTGCAATGTGTGTCTTGGTTGAAGTTTAAATTTCCCAGAGATTCAAAATATAGCTATCAGAACCAATGCAATAAGGTAGAGGGGTGGAAAGGAGGTGGAAAGGTGGTTAGGAGCCCCTCTTGGGGGATACTGAAGTATCTACAGATCTTAACTAAGCTCAGACTTCAGTTCTATGATATATGCAAGATTCATTTAATCAATTTAATTTACTAAAAACATCCACTATATCATTATTAAGGACAACACCATAAATTACTGAGAAAAATGAAGCTTTGATAACTAATATTTAATAACTTTATGTGACAATTGACTAATAGAAAAGGTTCTGAGCTGATTTGCCTGTATGCTTAGCTATTCAAGGGAAACCAACAGCTAACTCAAGGCATCTAAATTTCAATATGTAGCTTAAATGCCTCCATAAAAAATCTTTTCCCTGTGGGGAAAATAACTGACTTCCATTTTTTGATTCATGAACATAAATACAGTGGAATTTTAGATGCATGAAGGATAATGCAAGTCATAGTTTTTTTGTCTGAGAGCATGACAGACTGAGATTATTCTACTTTACTCTTTTTTCTAAGGAAAAGGGGGCAGTAAAAATAATAACACTCTTGCTGAGTTGGAGATGAAAATACATAAGGGTTTGTGCTAGTTTGAGCCTAGCTAGAATGTTTTTGGTGAGAAGAACTGGATTATAGGCTGTGGAAGGAAAACAGGGCTGATGTCTACCTCACTCATAGGCTTGCTGAGATGTATAAAGACAAAATTTTGTAGCCAGGAGGAGGTTGCTCTCTTCTCTCAGGCGGCCAGCACCAGAACAAGAGGACACAGCCTCAGGCTGCGCCAGGGGAATGAATGGGCTGCCCAGGGAGGTGGTGGAGTCGCCCTCCCTGGGGCTGTTCAAGGCAGGATTGGACGTGGCACTTGGTGCCATGGTCTAGCCTTGAGCTCTGTGGTAACGGCTTGGACTTGATGATCTATGAGGTCTCTCCCAACCTTGGTGATACTGTGAGACTGTGAAAAATCAAAACACAGAGAACTCATTTCTGCTGGGGAACTGGCTGAGCAGCATCTCTAACCTCATCCCTGTCTGCCGTTTCTTTCACTAATCCACTTTGCTTCCTAACTCCTTGGCCGAACCTCCATTCTTCCTTGGGACTGGGGTAAGGTTGAGAGGGGTAGGGGGAAGGTGAAGGGGCAGTTGGGAGCCCCTCCTGGGGACTCAGGTTTCTGGGAGGGCTGTTGTGTTTCTGTATTCCCTTTTCCCTTGTCTATTTCTGTCTATAACTGTACATACTGCAAATATCTGCTTGTATATTGTGCCAGCTGTAAATATAAGCTTCATTCAATTTCCAGAGCCGGCTGAGTCTAGTCTGGGTGATTTCCAAAGTGGGGGGGGAGGGGGGGGCAGAGAACACCCAAACCATCACAAGGTTGTATTTAAAGATGTGCAAGAAAATATATGGCATACTTGAATCCTTAACACCTAATACAGATACAGGATACATGAGAATTCCACCCCCCTCCCCGCCCAAAACCTTGTTTCCAACCAAACCTAAAACCACCACCAAAACTCCAGTGCTCATTTTCTGCCATCCCTCATTGTGTCCCATGTAGGCCTGAGCAGACACTTAATCTGTGTCTTAGATCCCTGGGTCAACAGATTGCCACTGGCAGGAGGATTTCCCACCTGAAACAGAGAGAGGATGAGGCTGCCCACTATTTGCTATTACTGATTGGAGCTGCATTGTTTTCTCTTGATGTAGTATGTCTGCTTCAAGCTCACTTTTATTTGTAGGTCTATGAATATTTCAATAGTTTTAATTCTGATAAGACTCAACTGCCTTTTTTTATACTGCCTTATGTTGTCCCCTGTATTTGCAGACTTTGACTTGAAAGTGTAGTAAAACACTTTATGAAATAAAAATATAGCACATCTTGACACTAGTCTAAATATCTGACTGTGCAAGGATGAGGAAATAATACACCATCTGAATTTGAATATTATACTTATTAGTTCTGGGCAGGTCAGTTACCACAAGGGCTGTAATTGACACCTTCTCTCATTCAATAAAAAGGGACTCTGCTGACTTCTTTCATCAGCAGGTTTATTTGCTTGTTGTTTGACACTTGCTATTTTCTGCCACCACAGAACAAAAAGTTCTCATAGGATGGCTTCTCTCATACCTATTGGTATTAAACATATTGCAAAGTAACTTCCTTTCCTTTTCTCAGCTTGCCAAATCAGCCAAAATTATACTCTTTGAGGTGCTTCAGACAGTTATTTCTTAGGATAATAGATCCTTTTTCAGAGAGAAAACCTACTGAAATTAGTGTGCCTATGAGAAAGAGCTCCTCTGGCTTTGGGGTGCACAATCTGACTCTGTATGTCTCTAACATCCCTAATAATGTAACAAAAATAGAATAGAATCAACCAGGTTGGAAGAGACCTCCAAGATCATCCAGTCCAACCTATCACACAGCCCTAGCCAGTCAATTAGACCATGGCACTAAATCCATCAACATTCTTCCACTTCAAGTACATGTAATTGAAAATGCAACTTTCCTTCTTTCTTCATGCCCTTTTTTTTCTAACTCCATTATAACATTATAGATCTTGGAACTAAGAAAGCCAAATGTTTAGCTCAAAGTAGCTCAAAGTTTAGGTTACTCTCTATAACAATTTTGCAGGGTTGTGAAAAGATTAACTATTTAAATTGCTACTGTCCATTCTGGATGTTAGGAGGAAGTTGTTGCCAGAGCGAGCGATTGGCATGGGAATGGGCTGCCCAGGGAGGTGGTGGAGTCACCGTCCCTGGAGGTGTTCAGGAAAAGCCTGGATGAGGCACTTAGTGCCATGGTCTGGTTGACTGGCTAGGGCTGGGTGCTAGGTTGGCCTGGATGATCTTGGAGGTCTCTTCCAACCTGGTTGATTCTATGATATGATATGATTCTATAATAAGAAGGGCAATAGATATCTTACTGGAAAAATCTTCTGTTACATACATGAATGGCATCTTTCTCATTGCTCTCATCTCTGCTGCAAATGGCTGGTTGGTGCCTGCTGGCTATACATGCAGCTCTGATGTTGCTTCTTGATTTTCCAGAACCTCAGCTGCAGCTACACTTTCTTTAGTTACAGCCATTTTGATGATCACAGAACTCCTTTCTTACCTGAGCCTGGGGATGCAGAAACAACCCTGCACACTGTGCAAAAGCTTTGGGTGCTTAACATCAACCTATTTCTATTGGTGAGGACTCTTGGCTATTTAACAATTGACAGTGCTTTAACATTTTTGCTCTTTCGACTAGGAAGGAGAAATCATATCATGGGTTGACGTGCTTGACTTTGTGACCTTATCCTGATACCAGAAAAAAAAAATGCTTGGGGGAAACGATCACTTTTCCTCTTCAAAAATAACTAAAAGTAGAGGTCATAGGTCCAGTAGACTCTATTTGCAGTGAATTCATTCTGAAGTGTGTAGTTTCATCCAAGATGTAAAGATAAAGAAAGCAAGGACAAGTCTGGGTGCTTGCCAAGGTATATAGAAATATTCTGCTCTTTACACCAAGATCTGTATCAAAGTTGCTCCACCACTGCTGTACATTCATTATAAACAGGATATTCTTCTGCTAATCTGTATAGGGTCATCACTTTGTGGGTGGAGGCTCAAAGCCAGGGTTGTATTGCCCTTGCTGCTGTGCAATTTTAACAGGAATATAATGTTGGTACAGAAATGACTGCTCATATACATATTTTTCTTACATATAGGAATCTTGCATTGAAGAGATATTCATAGCTATTGTTCCTGGATGAGGCACTTAGTGCCATGGTCTAGATGACTGGATGGGACTGGATACTAGGTTGGACTGGATGATCTTGGAGGTCTCTTCCAACCTGGTTGATTCTATTCTATTCTATTCTAATCTGATCTTATGCAATTTGATCTTTATACTTATTCAATAAACAACATTAGAAGCATGTTTAAAGGTTTATACTGAATGCAGGAGGTGGGGCTGATGCATGACTTTCAGCCAGCATAAAGGCAATGCTGAGACAAGTTATGTAAATGGGCACATGACCTATGCAGAGGCTTGTAAGAATTATGTCTTTGCATGGTCTTGAAGAGGAGTGAAAGTGTGGAAGCATTTTTATTCCTCTTGTAGGGAGATATTTAGGATATTTGCAGGACCCAGAGCAGCCTAAAACAGAAAAAAACCCACTATCCAATCACACAATCTTGTTTTATGAAGCCACAGAATAACCCACTTGCCATCTACCATCAGCCATGAAGACCTGTTTTTTCTGTTCATGTCTATGTCCCAGCTCCTTCCCAAAGAGCAGTGGGGGAGTGTTTTGCTCCCACTGATTCTCAAACATCACCGATGAACTCCTCTGTTGTCTCATTTTGTCTTCTGTGGTGACAAGAAGCCACTTGCACACAGCCATGAGGAAGTGTGCTATAGTGCCACCTCTTCTTCAACTCCATTATAACATCGTATCAGTCCTGCCTATATTAATCTCAGCTTTTCATCTTGTACCCTTAATGATTACATAACCTTGGGAATTCTTGTCCATCCTCTTCTGAGTTGTGATCCTAATGATTTTAAACTGAGAGAGGGTAGATGTAGATTAGACACTAAAAAGAAATTTCTTCAATGTGGGGGTGGTGAGACTCTGAAACAGCTTGTCCTGAAAAATTGTGGATGGGTCAGGCTGGGCGAAGCTTTGAGCAGCCTGGTCTGGTGGAAGGTGTTCCTGCCCATGGCAGGGCAGTTGGAACTATATGATCTTTATGGTCTCTGCCACCCCAAACCATTCTGAAGTTGTGTTCTATAATCTCTGTGATCACATATATCCATATTCATAAAACAGCCTATTATGAAGCCCTGAGGGCAAGTGATGTAGAGCAGCTTGCCACAGCTAAACTCCCTTCCCTGATCCAATCCATCCAGCTCTGTCCACACTGAATATTGAACATAATTCCAGTTCCTCAGACATTTCCTGGGCTCTGTCTGATAGCTGCTACAACCCTAAAACTAGTTCTCTCATGCCTGGAAGCCCACTAGGAATTGAGCAATATAGATTAATAGGAACTGTGCTGAGCTGGTGGCCTGGTCCTATTACTTCAGCAACTGCACATGTCTTTGGGCTTCCTGCATGTCCTTCCCTGTTTTGGGTCTCCAGGCTAGTCCAGAGCATTAGCTGCTTCAATGCATGTTCTTTAGTCTTTTGGGTCTCCAGGCTAGTCCATAGTATCAGCCACTTCAATGTATGTTCTTTAGTCTTTTGGGCCTCTAGGCTAGTCCATAGTATTAGCTCCTTCAATACCTTTGAGAAAGGATATGTGCAGAGTAGATGCATCTCTGGTTTTACTATTCTAACCCTCTAATTTTACCTTTTTATTCTTGCCTGTTGTCTCATAAATCACTTAGTTTAGTGCCACTGTTTCTTATAAAGTAGGAGATCTTTTTATTTCCTGATAATGATGCATTGGTCAGAGGTGCATGATCAGAGAGTGTTGAAATACTCTACATGCATAAAAGGATTATTTTTTTTTCCTAGAAAATCCTTCCAGCTTCTGATTATTCATGGCTAGTTTATTTTGAAAATCAGAATGTTTTAATCTTCAGCAGTAGGCTAATCTTCCATTTATTCCCTTGCTTGAATTTGTCTCTTCCTCTCTATTATCTCCCATCAATGAGTTCTATGTTTTATTCTGCATTGTGTGTTAAATATATATATTCTTTCTAGCTATAAATCTGTTAGCACATCATCTCATTAGTTGTCCCCATGATATTGCAACACGTTGTGAGATATCCTTCCCTAATCACTTCCTCCAAATCTCTGCTGTTTATGACTTTTCAGGTGTTTATCACAATCTTAGAAGAGAAGAGAAGAGAAGAGAAGAGAAGAGAAGAGAAGAGAAGAGAAGAGAAGAGAAGA
>WAAF01018692.1:0-27268 GCA_013400475.1 Tricholaema leucomelas
CACTCTCTCGGCTCGGCAGCCAAAATGGCTGCCAATATTTTTCAGCAAAGCTAAATTTACAAGCGTATATACAAAGGATATTTACATATATTTACAATTTAGAACTAATACAGAAATCAAATACAGAAATCAAATCTTCCCCTCCACCCAGAGAAAAAAAGTCCAGAAGGGGCCAGTATGAACCTCTCTCTCACCAAACAGAAAGTAACCATCAAAGCTTACATGTTATCTGCTCAGTTGAGGTTAGAGGAGTAGATAAGAGAGAGAGGCAAAGAGAGCCAGCGCCAAAGAGCAAAGAACAAATTGTTCATATATTGGCTTTTTATGCCTCTCAACAAACCAATGAATTATACAGACTTTACTGTTATTATTCTTTTTCAATTGTTGTGGTAGGCCTGATAGGCCCAAAATAGGCTTACACATGTCCTACCTTGCCTAGGCATGATTTCTGCTCCATCAGAGGGGCAAGCATGGGTAATGGACACAAAAGAGCCTGGAGCCACTGAGTCTGTCCTGCCCAGGGTCCTGTGGTGTAAGGTACACACACTTAGCTTGTGCCTGCCTAGTGCAAGGCCTGTGCTTTTCCCAAACTAGGGAAAAGCAAGCCTGTGGCTTTGCCTAATATGGTATGGTTTGGCTAACTGCCATCCTGATTGGCTATTCTTGTGTCCAAGGGGCAATTAATCTTGGACCACACTGACAAAAGGAAATACACAGGTGAGCAACCTGCTTTTGCTTCACTGCTTTGCTCCCCTGCTCTCTGCTGCGCCCAGCTGTGCTGCTCTTGCACACTGCCTTATTGCTTGCCTGCTAAACTCCACTGCCGCGAGTTACCAGGAGCAGACCCTGGATGTCTGCGTGTGATCGGCCTGTGTGGCCAGTGTGACGTTGTGCTGAGACTGCACAACATCTGCCTTCTGCACCTGAAGTCCTGCTTAGAATTCCTGGACATATACACAGATCATCCAGAAGAAGCCAGGAGACAAGGTCAGAGATTGTCTGCGTCCTTTCCCCAGAAGCCAGGAAGATTCAAGCCGCAACATCCAACAAGACAGAGTCCCCTGAAAGCATTTGGGCATTGTCTGGACTGTGGCTAGCCCCCACGAGTGGGTAATAATAATTTGTGAGTTAATTGTTCTTCACAGCATCCAATTAGTTAGCTAAGGAATCATGCACTCTGCATGCATCCAGCAGCTGTTTGTAGAACAGTGGTTGCAACACCATCACTTCTAGAAGGAAAGAGGACTGTAAAGAAAGGCATTACACAATGCATAGAAGATTGCTGCTGTGCTGGGGAATAAGCAGCAACAGGTCTGTTGAGCTCATAGCAGTTAGGAGGTAATGTAGCAATGCAGAGACAGTAAAGTTAAAGGGAAAGGTGTAATAAAACGGCCTGTGAAGATAACTACCTCTGTGACATTTAAAACTTACTCTAGTATATGTAATTCTTATTTCAATTAATTTTCTTGCATAATAAATTATGTACTCTGTTCTGTCTGATTTGTTTTTCTAACACCTAGACTGTATTTTCCTGTTGATGTTTGTCAGAGCCTGTAATAGATGTGCTGAAGTTTTGCTGCTGCTACTGGTGACTTGTATTAATACTTTAAAACCAAAACACTCTGAAAATTGTTTTCAGATTGAGTTTTGCTTATCCCTTGCAGACAAATTCATCAATCTAGGTATTTGAAATCCAAAATCAAATACCATAACCTTCTGCTCAGACAGCAAACCATTTTGCTAGTCTTTTGGCAAGTCCAAGTGATCACACAGCATGATGTGTCCAGTTCTGGGCCCCCCAGTTTAAGAGGGACATTGAGATGCTTGAACGTGTCCAGAGAAGTGCAACGAGGCTGGNTGGGCTGCCCAGGGAGGTGGTGGAGTCGCCGTCCCTGGAGCTGTTCAAGGCAGGATTGGACGTGGCACTTGGTGCCATGGTCTAGCCTTGAGCTCTGTGGTAACGGCTTGGACTTGATGATCTATGAGATCTCTTCCAACCTTGGTGGTACTGTGAGACTGTGATGTAAGGTGGTTTTGAGA
Organism: Tricholaema leucomelas; assembly: GCA_013400475.1. Lineage (NCBI taxonomy): Eukaryota > Metazoa > Chordata > Aves > Piciformes > Lybiidae > Tricholaema lacrymosa > Tricholaema leucomelas. Next base: position 2,041 of record WAAF01018692.1, read on the forward strand.
AAAGTGCAGAGCAAGGATATTCTAGATTCCATGATTTTAAAGGTCACAAATCCCATTATATCTTCATGATACTTCAGTCCAAAACATGCATCTGCTATGTTTATTTTACACAGGGATGGGACTTGAATTACCATGGCTTCTCTTCCTATCTGTTGTGATGCTTTTCCCAAGAATCTAAGGGCATCCTGCTATGTGCTAGTTTGAAGCTAGCTAGAATGTTTTGGTGAGAATAACTAGATTACAGGCTGTGAAAGGAAAAGAAGGGTGATGTCTACTTCATTCATAGGCTTGCTGAGAGATACAAGAACAAGAATCCAAACATAGATAGGGCACTTCTGCTAGAGAGCTCCGAGCTGTGTTTCTCTCTCCAGCCTCTCTGCCATTTCTCTGATTAATCCACTTTGCTTCCTAACCCCCTGGCCAAACCTCCATTCTTCCTTGGGACTGGGATAAGGTTGAGAGGGACGGGAGAAGGTGGAAGGGTGGTTGGAAGCCCCTCCTGGGGACTCAGGTTTCTGGGAGGGCTGTTGTGCTTCTGTATTACCTTTTACTTTGTATATTTCTGTGTGTAACTGTATATACTGTAAATATCTGCTTGTATATTGTGCTAAGCTGTAAATATAAGCTTCATTCAATTTCCAGAGCTGGCTGAGTCTAGTCTGGGTGATTTCCAAAGTGGGGGGGTGGGGAACATCCAAGCCATCACATGCTATTATAAAAACTCGATATCCAAGAAAGAGACTTCTGAGATGCTTCTTAAAGAAGTTTAATCCAAGTGAATTTATTCTTCTAGGATAGACAGAGAGAAAGGTAGGGTCCTCCAAGGCAATTCAAAGCATTTATCATTGAGAGCTTCATTTGAACAGATATGAGATTCAGCTTCATTAGAGAAAAACAGACCAGCAAAGCCTTTCTACTTCTCTGGATACATTAAATGAAGCAATTTGTACTTCCCAGTATTTTTTTTTCCCCTATAAAACATGATTTACAAATTTCATTGTGTATCACTGCTGACTAGCCTGCTTATATCAGTGTCTGTGCTGAAATGAGACCAGTATCTAATTCTCAGATTTCAGAAATGCATTCATATAATAGCCCCAATCCTTCCTGAAAAATACACATTTATGTGGGAGCACAAACATATAAAGGTTATAAAGGTTATAAACTCCAAGGGCTTTATTCACTTTATCAAGATCATAGCAGGAGCTCCTACTCATTCAACTCTTTGCTTTTATCTACAGGTGTGTCTTATTTGCTTTATTTCAGTAGCACTTTTGTTTCCAGGTCTGTGATTTTGTATCTGCCTCTAGTAAGACATACAAGGTGCAAATGATTCTCCCTTAGCAAGCTCAACCATCAAAAGTCAAAAAAGCAATGACCAAATGTACATTTGAACATGAAACCAAGATTCTCCTAAAAACTAACTTGAGAAAATTAAACAGTGGATTATTGTTTTTAATCAACTCTACTGGCTATTCACATTCAAATATTAAACTTCTGTTTGGTGAAGGGTCTAGAACACAAGTTTTATGAACAACAGCTGAGAGAACTGGAGCTGTTTAGCCTGGAAAAAAAAAGAGGCTCAAGGGGGATCTTATCACTTTCTGCAAGTACCTGAAATGAGGAAGTACCAAAGTGGTGTCAGTCTCTGCTCCCAAGTAAGAAGTGATAGGATAAGAGGAAGCAGTCTCAAGTTACTGGATGAATTCTAGATGGGATGTCAGGAAAAAAATCCTTACCAAAATGGTTATCAAGAATTGGAACAGGCTGTGCAAGGAAATGGAGATATCCCTGGAGATATTTAAAATGTGGCTAGCAGGTTGAGGGAACTGCTTCTCCTAGAGTACTGTGTCCAGCTCTGGAGCCCTCAGCACAGGAAAGACCATTAACTTCTTGAAGAGGATCCAGAGAAGAGCCACAAAAGTGATCAGTGGGCTGGAGTATCTCTCCTGTGACAAAAGGCTAACAGATCATAGAATCACAGATTCTAACAGATTTGGGGTTGTTCTGCCTGGAGAAGAGAATACTTAAAGACGGCCTATAAGAAAGATTTGCTGCAACAGGACAAGAGCTAATAGTTTTAAACTAAAAGGGGATGGACTTAGAACAGCTCCAAGGAAGACTGTGGAGAGACACTTGAACAAGTTGCCCAGAGGGATGGTAGACAACCCTTTACTTCAAGGTCAGGTTGGACGGGGCTCTTGGGAGACACGTCTCTGAAGATGCCAATGACAGAGGCACTGGACTAAATGACCTTTAAAGGTGCTTTCCAGTCCAAACTTTCTATGATACATCAATTGGCATTTAAGACTATTACAGACAAAACTGCCAATTAGGGTAGAGGTAGTGCAGGTCTGTGGTGGATAGAGACTAAGAAGTATATGCCAACACATGGCCTAACTCTAGCCCAAACATTCATTGCCTTTCTAATCTGAGAATGTCACCCAACCCCAAATCAAAATTAAAAGAAAGACAACAGGCTTTTTTAACTCTAAAACATCCTCTGAGCTTTTTCTGCTACCTGAAAAATGGTCAGGACCTTCAGTTTTCACCATATGAGACTGAATGGAATCCTGAAGACAAGTTTCTTTCTACACTTGCATCTTCCTTCAATCACATCTGTTCAAGATGGACCTAGTAATAATGATTATACTCTGTTTCTGTCCTGAACCTTGACCCAGTCTAAAACTGAGCATACTGTTGTGGTGCTTCACTTTGGCCACAACAACCCCATGCAGAGATATAGGCTGGGGTCGGAGTGGCTGGAGAGCAGCCAAACAGAAAGGGATCTGGGGGTGCTGATTGATACCCGCCTGAACATGAGCCAGCAGTGTGCCCAGGTGGCCAAGAGAGCCAATGGCATCCTGGCCTGCATCAGGAATGGTGTGGCCAGCAGGAGCAGAGAGGTCATTCTGCCCCTGTACTCTGCACTGGTTAGACCACACCTTGAGTACTGTGTCCAGTTCTGGGCCCCTCAATTTAAGAAGTACATTGAGATGCTTGAATGTGTCCAGAGAAGAGCAACGAGGCTGGGGAGAGGCCTCGAGCACAGCCCTACGAGAAGAGGCTGAGGGAGCTGGGATTGTTTAGCCTGGAGAAGAGGAGGCTCAGGGCAGACCTTATTGCTGTCTACAACTACCTGAGGGGTGGTTGTGGCCAGGAGGAGGTTGCTCTCTTCTCTCAGACGGCCAGCACCAGAACAAGAGGACACAGCCTCAAGCTGCACCAGGGGAAATTCAGGCTTGAGGTGAGGAGAAAGTTCTTCACTGAGAGAGTCACTGGCTGCTGGAATGGGCTGCCCAGGGAGGTGGTGGAGTTGCCGTCCCTGGAGCTGTTCAAGGCAGGATTGGACGTGGCACTTGGTGCCATGGTCTAGCCTTGAGCTCTGTGGTAACGGCTTGGACTTGATGATCTATGAGGTCTCTTCCAACCTTGGTGATACTGTGACACTGTGATACTGTGATACCCTTGGCACACATCAGTGCCACAGTTAGAAACAAAGCAAAGATAAGTGCATGATAAGGTGTTCACTTACTTTTGTGATGTCTTCAACACCTAATATCAAACTCAGCACTTTCTCTGACACAAAAACTCATCTTTAATCTTTAACAGCAAGAGAAATTGGATCAACATTACAACATGAACAAGAAACCCCAGCCAGCCTTACACAGTGCTGCAGTCCAACGGCTTTCACAGGAAGAAACAAATAAACCAACCATTCAGCCATGGCCATCCCACACCCTAATGAAGATGTTATTGGCTAGAAATAAACTGCAAAACTAAACAAGGTGATCTCATTTCTAAGCTAGGCCTGGATCCATAAAGCAGCATTGTTTCATAGAACAGCTATCATGGGTGCTAACATCCAGAGGAAAGTTCTGGCCATAGCATCCGTCATTCCTCCAGCCCATGACATGGGCCAGCCTGTGCTGGGACCTGACCAGGTTGTCCTATGATCACTCAAAGCAGATACAATGCCAAGCCAGCCAGCACTTAACTCCTTTGTCTGAGCTTTGTTCCCAGGTGTTACTTCATACTTGGATTTTTGTGTGAAACAGTTATGTGTCTTCATAATTCCTCCCATTTCTTGGGGAATTGGTCTCCTTCCTTTGTTTAATGAGTGAGATTCCCACACCCCCTCTTCAATACACCTTTCTGTCATTGTATCCAATGCCCTGAGCTTTGTTTGCTGCCTCAGTCCTGAAACTGTCACCTGCTTCTTCCAACCAATATCAGAACCATAGTTCATTTTTTCGGTGTGTGTTTGAGAATACAGCTCAGAAACAGCACATAAGACACAGCCACACAGAATGCTTCAATTTGTGCTCATAAAGATGAGCAGAATAATTTCTTTCACAGAAAATTACTGATGGTCCTGATGAAATACCACACCAAGCTGGAAAGGTGATGTGTGTGTTTACAGCAGAATGAAATCTTATTTGGGCCACCTCCTGGCATTTCTAGAGCTAAAGTCTCAAATTACGCAGTAAAGGACACCACCACCAAGGTCATTTCATCACTGCTCTGCTTTGTGAACTTGGGCACTAGCCAAAGTGAGCTGAATTTACTGTCTGTAATAAAACTAAGCTATAAGGAAATACCTTCTACTTGAGCAACAGCTCCACAAAAGCATAGATTGGGACATAGATTACCTGACACACTGACAATATAAGGGCTGAGGGAGTTGGAAATGCCTCTGAATTTTCATCTGTCTTTCCTGTGCCACTCTGTGTCGGTGGCTTTGGGGTTTTACCAGACTTGTGCAGACATTTCATGAGGGACAGAAAGGTGTCACAGTCTCCAACACCAGCGTGAGGGCGGTTTCCACAAAATAGCCTCCTGCCTCTCAACCTTGGTCTTTTAAAATGGTCTGCAAAACAGCTTTAATACATTAGTGGCTGAGATTCATGTTGTTAAATAACCAGAGGCTAAAGATCATCCCCTCAAAGAGGGCGGTTTTATGGCAGGTTTCCATGCAATTCTGCCCTGTACTGGCACTGGTGAGGCCTCGCCTCAAGCACTGTCTCTCACCGTGAGAGAGATACTGAGGTGCTGGAGTGGGTCCAGAGGAGAGTGACAAGACTGGGGAAAGGACTGGAAGGGAAGACCGATGAGGAGAGGCTGAGGGAGCTGGGCTTGGTTAGCCTGGAGAAGAGACTCAGAGGGGACCCTATCACACCCTATATCTACCTGAAGAGAAGTTGTACTAAGGAGGGGGTCAGGTTCTTCTCCCAGGCAACCTGTCACAAGACAAGGGGGCATGGCCTGAAGCTGTGCCAGGCAAGGTTTAGGTTGTATGTTAGGAAGCACTTGCTGGTGGAAAAGATAATTAGGCACTGTAATGGACTGCCCAGGGAGGTGGTGGAGATGCTGCCCCTAGAGGTGTTTAAGGAAAGCTTGGATGTGGCACTTAGTGTCATGGTCTGGTCAATGTGGTAGTGTTAGGTCATAGGCTGGACTTGATGATCTCAGAGGTCTATTCCAGCCTCAATAATTCTGTGATTCTGTGATCTCAAGCTCCTCATTTCCCTGCAGGCAATAATTACCTGCTAATAATTACCTCCCCTCCCCTAAATTCACCACCTCTGCTTTCTTAGCACCTGCTTTGGCCTTTCAGGCATTAATTTGCTTTTCATAGAATCATAGAATGGTTTAGGTTGGAAGGGACCTCAAGGATCATCCAGCTCCAACCCCCTGCCATAGGCAGGGACACCTCCCACTAGAGCAGGCTGCTCAAGGCCTCATCCAGCCTGGCCTTAAACACCTCCAGGGAGGAAGCATCCACAACCTCCCTGGGCAATCTGTGCCAGTGTCTTACCTCCCTCACTGTGAAGAACTTCCTCCTAACATCCAGTCTAAATCTCCCCTCTGCCAGTTTAAACCCATTCCCCCTCGTCCTGACATTTCGTGGCAGAGCCTCATTATACTCAGGCTCTATTTGGTTTCAGTTTACTGTTTCTGGTCTGAAGAGATGCACTCCTATGTGACCTGTGCTAGGTTCTGTAGTCCTGCTCGTGCAGGGGGGTTGGACTCGATTATCTATGGAGGTCCCTCCCAGCCCCTAGCATCCTGTGATCCTATGAACCGATGTGCCAGAGAGCGTCTCTGGTTTTCCACCTGTGGCCAGTGCTGCCACTTCAACGTAAAACTCATTCAGATGGAACTGAGACCGTGGCACCTACAGCAGCAGTAATACGATTCCCTCTCTTCTTACATACAAACCTGTAGTTTCCTCCCTCGCTTGCTGTCTCGCTAATAGCCAGCAGGCTGCAGGCTGTGCTAAGGGAATAGTTTTCTCCATCAGAAAAAGGCTGTTTGCAGCGAGCTGCATTTTCCCGACGGCAATACAAGACCTTTGTGTCTGCCCTCTGCTGAGAAGCAAAACCAGGAAAAATACATGTTTCAGCATCAAAACAATGGAGCAATTTGTCACCGTGCACAGCATCCCATGCCCTACCAAGACCTAGCTCAGGCAGTTTTAAACATCCCCAAGTAACAACTTCTTGATCCCAGGAAGATGGCACAGGAACTTTCCTCCTTACATTAGATACTTTCTTCTAGCAGTAAGAAATATCCCATGGTAATGTCAGCAGAATAATGATTGAGCCTTTCCAAAATGTGATGAAACAGGGTCACGTGTAGGAATGATGCCTTCGCCCTCCGCGTTTCCAGTGAACATGCTGACCCCAAGCTCATGGGGACTGCCTGAAAGATGAGTGAAATCCAGCTCTTGGGTTTGGGTTTGGTTTTTTTTTCTTTTAAAGCAACGAAAAGAAATGTTCAAATCGTGATGAGCAACTCATTTATATTCTTACTAAACTTTGGAACCGGTGATATTTTGCACTGACACAGATGCAGATCAAAAGTTGGAGGAAAACATGATGTGGTTCAAGCCAGTAAGGTGTGGTTTTACAGCTAGTGGAAACAGACACACTAGTAATGCTCCAGCCCCAGCCATACCTCTCTCATGAATGCATCATCAACTCAACAGCAAGCATGCTGAGAAAGATCCTAAGGAAACGTAACATTGCTTTTTGTAGAGTTGGCTTTCATATCCAGAAACAAAACATTTGGCCACACATGAGGCACAGAAAGCAAGAGCACAGACTGAAATGACAGCCATGCCTACACGAAAACTATTATTTCATGGCCTCTTCACAGTCGTGTGTTGCAGGGGTTAAAAAGGGAATCATCACTTGGTGAAAATGAAGCCATGGCTTTGCGGGAAGCTGAGCCAATCTAATGCTTCCTCCTGCTTCTGCAGCTCTTCTTCCTTCTGCTTCTGCCTACACAACCCAGCTGCCTCCCTGTGGAGGCTCTGGCAGGCATGAAAACTCTCCATAAGCCAATTTTATTCACTGTCACAGCAGACAGCTATCCAGCTTGCCGTGTCTGTTCCTTGCTACCTGACAGAGGTGCCAAATGTTGATCATCTGCTCGAGGCAAGCAGTGGGAGCATGTAGGAGCCTGGGGGAACAGACAGGGACAAGGACATTCTTTCTTCATTTCTATTTTAGACAAAGTCTTAGGAAAAACACCTTTACAGTGTTTCTGTCTGTCTGCCCTGGCTAGATGAACTGAAACTCTTTTTGACAAAGATCCCAATCCTCATTTAATTGAAACAGTCTTCTTGGTGAGCTAAAAACTAATTCCAGACCTGTGAGAAGAAATCATCCTTCCATAAGGGTGGCTGCAACAACCAATTAAAGAGAACTAGCTAATTTAACAACAGTTTCAATATTGCCAACTAGCCCTCAGTCAAACTCTTCATTGACTCTTCCTGATTCCTGATCTAGGGTAGGGTGTCCCTGATTCCTGATCTAGGGTAGGGATCCTTGTGGTCCCTTTCAACCCTGACTGATTCTATGACTCTAATATTATTCAATATTAGTCCCTAGGGGAAATTGCTTCTTTAAAGGAGCAGCAAATCTTTCTTTTATTATATAGCAGTAAACTGAAAAATTCAGTTTAAAAGAACAAAAAAAGCTGAGCAATATTCTCTCATTTCAGTGTTTTGTTGACAAGTGCAAACATAAGGCTCACATTCTGCAAGATGTGTGTTATCATTCCATTAAAATGTCACATGTGTGGGCAACAAGCAGAAAAAGGCAGAGCTGAGTGCAAACATTCTGCTTTGAGTTTGAAACCAGTGGGTAGGAAAAGGAAAGAAAAAACAAAAGAAGAAAAACAGAAAGGGAAAAAAAAAAAAGAGAAAATAAAAGCTACTTAGCAGATAAACTGCCAAACTGTAATTTCCATATGCCTTCCTGGTGCTGCAAGCTCTGTCCCTGCCTAACACATATCCTTGCAAATACTTGTCAGTGCCTGGCTTGCCCTGATTAGGTAATGGAACAGGCATCCCTATTCTTCCTTTTGGCCGGTCCTCATCACTGGTAGCTTTGCACCAGAGCTCTCAGTTTGTACCTATGGCATTTTGACAGGTGAGTTATTTTGCTAACCATTCATGAATTGACTTGCCTGCATCTTTTCTAGACTAGTGCCAGTGTTTCTTTAAATGAGAGTGTGAGAGCCTGACCTTAACTCAGAGCTTTTCTGGGTTTTGGGTTTTTTTTTTGTTTGTTTGTTTAGTTTTGATTTTGTTTGGGGGTTTTTGTTTTGTTTTGTATTAGTTCATAATGAAGCCAGTTCTCAAAAAAATACAAGGATGAGGCAACCCAAGCAGATCAAAATGGGTTAAATCTTCAAGCCATCAAGGAAATACTGACTGACATCTTAAAACTGCTGCTTTGAATGCCCCACATAAAACAGGAAATACCACTGTGGCTCTACAGCAAGAAAACCATGTAACAGAAAGGCACATCTTATACAAAGGAAGTAAGCACAGGCCCTCATTTCAGCTGGTCACTTCTGTACCATCAAAAAAATGAAACAACAAAAAAAGCCCAAAGGCCAAACTTCAACCACGTGGAGTTGCTTACATAGAAGTATGCTTACATGGTCTCCCTTGTTGCTTTAAGAGTTAAAAAATATAAGTGTTTTTATATTAAGTCTGTAGTAGAGATGTAAGCTTACAGGCTCACGCAATAGGTGCAGTGTGTTCATGTCTTGCTTAGAAAGTACTTTAAATTCTGAAATTTCTCATAGAATCTCATAGAATCAACTAGGTTGGAAGAGACCTCCAAGAACATCCAGTCCAATCTATCACCCAGCCTTATCCAATCAAATACCACCTCTTTTTTCTTCGTTCCCTCCTTGGCCATACCAAACCAGCCTTTTCTCTCAATAAGAAGGTTTACTCCAAAAATAAAGTTATTTTCAAACAAAAAAGTGATAGCAAACTATTTTTTCCTGTTTATTCCTGTTTCAGGTGAAATACAGTACTGAGGACATCATCCAAACTACTGATTTATTGTCCCTACAGGTAGCCATTCCTATCTTAGAAAAATAAATGTGATCCCACTTCACTCTGGTAGCTTGTGAGATTGATGCCACCATGTCCTGGAGTCCTGTGTGCCCCAAAATTCCTCTCCCTCTGTGGTTTGAATGGGAGAGGAAAAGGCGCAAAAAGACCTGTTCTCCTCCTGCCCTGCAGGTGTGAAGGGGGGAGCAAGGGACCCTTCCGTCACGAAGGGTACCTTGTGCAGGGCCCGCGCTGGGATCGGCTGGGGATTGGCTGTGGTCTTCACACATAGGAATTGGTAACTCTGCTCTTTGTCTAGGAAGGGTATAAATACTGGGGGGACTTCCTGCCTTGGGGTTCCCACCTTGGAGTTCGTTCCTGCCTTGGAGTTCTCCTCTACCTGGATAGCTTCTGCACAAGGAGCCAGCCCCTGACGCTCCGAAAGACAAGCTCCTGAGGGACAGGGCTGTCGCCACTTTGGACAGCTTCCACCTTAAGCACTCCCTTTATGCAGCTTTATGTCCCTTAATGACCCTCGGAGGCTTCTGAAAGACAGCAAAGGGACAAGCATCTGAACCGCCCTTCCATTCAGCCAGCCTGACTCATCTGTGAGTAATTTTGGCTCAGCCTTATCTTGATAGTGGGGGACGCTATATTTAATAGCTGAAGCCTTTTCCAACTTCTGACTTCCAAAATAGTCAAATCTACCTATGGTATCCATGTAGATCTTCTCAACCAACTGAACCTGCTAATTAAAACTCAATTAATTTCTGTATATAGTTTTGGGGGCAGGTTTTCAGGAAAATAAAATAACTCTATTTTTATATAAGTTCCTCACTTGGCCACATTAATTCCCTGCCTCCATAACACACCAAAACAGAGAGTTGTTTTGTTGTTGGTTTTTTTTTTTCAGAAAAGCTACCAAAGAAGCCTTCAGAAACAGCTGAGATGAGATATTGTCAGGTATTGTCATCAGTTACTTAAAAATCTGCATAGCTGGACTTCCAGCAGCAACACCAGGAAGTGTGGCTGACAGAGGAATAATTGTGCAGGTGCACATGTCTGCGGACACTTTCTCCTGAAAAAGTACATCAGCCCAATAAGGCAGACAGATGACCACTTTTGGACATACACTAGGAATGCAAAGTTTTCCTACACTATGAGACAGTCCTACAGGCCTTCCAAATTCAGGCCAGCAGACACTGTTTACCCCAAGTATCACTGAGCAGAGCACAGAGCGGTCCAAGTTTCTCCTGCTGAGGAGGCGCCAACGCTTCATTCATTAGTTGTAGCTGTTTGCGGCAGAGGGGGATTCTGCCGCCTACGCCGGTTGGTGGCGAAGGGGAGAAATTAGTTGGTGCGAGGTAATATTTATAAAAATATATATTTATTAAACCCAATATTCTGAACTCTCATCACCCCCAACCACTATATTTAATATTAATAGGATCCTCTTCACAGTTATGGGTGGACCTTATGGGTATACTAACACAATATGGCTTATTAATAACTATATTACAATAACTAGCAGACAACTATTAACAGACTATTAACAGAGAGAGAAGTTCTACCTGCAGCAAGTACCACTTGGGGTCAATATACCATTTGCCCAGCAGGGTGAGCTGAAACACTTTCTGCTCTATGGCAGGAGACTACAGATATTACAAATAGTACAGAGGTATTAAAGCTTTTACTAACAATTCTGATCAGTTATCAATAATCCTCAATCACCCTCTGGGGCTACGTCAACAGCCTATTTACCTAATGTCCAAACCTCAGGGGATCTTTGCCTGTGGACTGTGAGGCTGGAAATCTTCCCAGCTTCAGGGGAAAGGAAATCTTCCCAGCTCTAGGGGAGATGAATAATCCTCCCGGCTTCTGGAGTCTTCCCAGCTATCTGGGGAAATGAATACAGTCTCTGACCTCGTTCTCCTGGCCAGGATGCTTTGTCTGCCTTGTCTCCTGGCTCCTTCTGGATGCTTTGTCCAGGAACTGGTCCGGGGACTGCTGGCAGGACCTTAGGTGCAGGAGAAGACGCCGTGCAGTCTGAGCACGGTTCTCATGCTGGCTGGCAGGCTGATTGCGTGTGCAGATAGGAGGGTCTGCTCCTGGTATCTTGCAGCAATGGCTTTTACCAGATAATGAGGGCAGCGGGCATGCAAGGTGTGCACAGATGCCTGGGAAGTCTGAGCTCCTTAGATATACAGACAATGCAGGACCAAATCCTGATTAGCTCACCACAGCTGGCTGGGAGATTCTGTCTCCATAATATCAGCATATCAGATGTGCCTGAGTGTAAGTGATCATGAGTAGGGGGGGCCCAAGCATGGGGCCTGAGCGTGAGTGTAAGTGCACGCTGGTGAAGCAAGAGTGTGTGAGTCAGAGCTAGCGAGAGCATGCAGAAGCTTGCAGAAGCATGCAGAAGCTTGCAGAAGCATGCAGAAGCTAGCATGCACAAGAAGCAATGGAAGGGGAAGAGAAGAAAAAGAAGCTGTGGGCCTGAGATCAATTGCCTAATTGGCCACTAGTGACCAATCAGATTTGGCAGTCAGCCAAACAATACCATAATAGGCTAAACCACTTGCCTGGTACCTCCAAATATGGAGAGAGCATAGGCTTGGCCACATGCTGACAGCGTGGGCTTATGCAACATGTTTACAACCCGGACCTTTAGGCAGGTCAGACTCTATGGCACCTAGGCCTATTGTACCTTTTTGTGCCTTTAATGTGTTTACCCCTGGTTTGGGCTTGTTTACCCCTGGTTTGGGCTTGTTTACCCCTGGTTCAGGGAGGAAAACATGTTTGGGCAGGCAAGGCAAAGTAAGACATAAAATAAGCCTATTTTTGGGCCTACAGGCCCTCCACAACACTGTTGTCTTGTGCACACTTCTTTCTCTAGTTGTGAATTACATGTTCCTATGCAGCCCTTTGTGATGAATCCAGTACCAGGTGAGAAGTGTCATGTTAATTAACAATGCTGAAAACTTAATCTTGTTTTACTACAATTTTCACATCTTCTGCACCGTCCATTTTTTTTGGGTCTAAATAGTAGCTGAAAGGAATGGAGACAGACTCACAATATTACACTTGTATAAAGTCCATACATCTGTTTTCTTGAACACACACAGTTTTGTTAAAGTTTTAACTGCATTAAAGTAACTCCATTCAAGAATTTTCTATCACTTCCTAAGAGGGCAATAACAGCCCTTTCTTACTAGGGGTTCCAGAACCTCAGTAGTTCAACAATAATCATTTAGCAACCACCTGAATGAGCCATTGAAAAGCTATTTTAGGCTACATAATCCGTCAAAACCAATAGTAGACTTTGAACAGTCCAAGGACATTTGTCTGTGTCTATATTTGGGAAACCTCTTTTGTATATACTTATACAAGTATAGTGTGAAAAGGGCCAACATAGCATGTGTAGGCCACACAGTGCTTTCCTTCATATAATGCAAATCTCCTTCAGCAAATGGAGCTGACTAGGACTCTGCTCAGAGCTGCAAGGCACTGACTTGTCTAGTCCAGTTCGCTAGGCCACTTGAGAATTTGTTTTTAAGACCTAAGTGAAAATGCTCTTGGGAAAAAAAAAAAAAAAAAAAGGTGTTTATATGCTTTTATTTGATGAGAAACTTGCACTTGCAAAACAAGGAAGCAAACAAAAAAAATGCATCTGCAATTTGACCTCAATTATTTATCAATGATGTAGCATCAGATGGCTAAAACTGAGATGGATCAAGCAGATTAATCTCTACATTCCTAATTCCCACTGTGCTCTCAGCTGTTATTTGATACATGTCAAATCCAGGGGCTCTCTCTCCCACCTACACATCTATTTTGAAGAAAGTCAATTAGAAACAGAGTACTCAGTGATGTTCACTGTCCAGAGGGTCTTGTAGGAATGGTCAAAGATTTAAAACCAAAATAAAAACCACAAAAAAACCCACAGCCCCCCAAAAACCCCACCAAACAAACTTAAAATGGGCTCAATTTTTAAGATGCAGTTGCTCTGAGCGATTTCAATACTTGTTGCTATTTCAATTTGTATCAGCTTCCAATTAGAATGAGTGAACTGATGAAATCATGGCTCATACAATGATCTCGTGAACGCAATAGCTTTTGAACCAGCACGGGTTTTGTGTCTGCTTCCCCACTTAGTCACTGTCACCTGCTTCCAGGTCTTGAGTGTCATTCGATTCCTACCAGTAGATTAGCCCCAGTTAAGTCCTGAACCAGTATCAGTCCTTACCCTTATACTCCTAAACCCTTTCATACCTAAGGCAGTAATGCTATCTCCAAGCACAGTCCTGTTTCTGCATTCAAACAGCCCTCATTTCCACTAACCCTCTTCCATTAAAGCCTGCATCAAAGGAGCCTACAGTCTTCCTTCTGTTTCCCCTTTCTTAAAGTTCAATATCTCCTCCTCAGTTCCTGTACTCAGTACAGCCTTAACTGCCAATTTTTAATGCTTTGGGATTTAGTTCCTTGTCTTTATTTTAAAAGGTAAGCTGCCAAGTGTTAAAAATGCAATATCACAGTCAGACTTACCACTACACAGGTGTAAATGATTTCACATATTCCCACTAACACTATTAGCTTCTGGTTTCTTAGTCAAGCTATGAAAAAACAGGTAATATATAGAGACAGATGAATATGGCTGCATCGTGTCCAGAGAAGGGCAACAAGGCTGGTGAAGGGCCTGGAACATAAACCCTATGAAGAGAGGCTGAAGGAGCTGGGGTTGCTTAGCCTGGAGAAGAGGAGGCTCAGGGCAGACCTCATTGCTGTCTACAACTACCTGAAGGGAGGTTGTAGCCAGGTGGGGGTTGGTCTCTTCTCTCAGACAACCAGCAATAGGACAAGGGAACACAGTCTCAAGTTGTGCCAGGACAGGTCTAGGCTGGATGTTATGAGGAAGTTGTTGGCAGAGAGAGTGATTGGCATTGGAATGGGCTGCCCAGGGAGGTGGTGGAGTCACCGTCCCTGGGGGTGTTCAGGAAAAGCCTGGATGAGGCACTTAGTGCCATGGTCTGGTTGACTGGATAGGACTGGGTTGGAGTGGATGATCTATGAGGTCTCTTCCAACCTAGTTGATTTTATTCTATTCTATCTGTCTAACATATTTTACTTTGAAAGATTAACTGTGTTGAAAACTAGTGACAAATAATATCTTTACCAACCAGCTAACAGAAATGCAGGTTCCCACAATCCCTGTAGTGGCATTAATTCTAGAATAGTGAGCTAATTCTTCTTTCTCAGAATTCAGCACTCTATAATATCATTTTCTCATACTTTTACACATGCAGAAGGTGGGAGGGCAAAAAAAAAACACCAACCAATTAAGCCAAACAGTTCTGATTTTCTTCATCTAAAACTCAAAGCTGGAAGGACAGAAGAAAAGGTTGCAGTTGATGTTCCAGTGTAATTTCAGCTGTAGAGGCATTATGTGATTTGTAATGGAATATAAAACAGAGAGGCATTTCAAGCCAACCCGTAAGCACTCTCATCTGGGTAGGTCTGGTCCATGTGTGCTTTCCTATATTAGGAAACTCAGCATAAATAAAACATATATATACAGTACATAAGTCACATTCATACAAACCATAAAACGACATCTATTTACAAAAATATTTGCAGCTATTTTTACACTTCTGAGTCCACATGAGGGATTTAATTATTTAGCTCTTGTCCTGTGAACTTGATCCTTTTCCTAAGCAGGAATCTGAGATGAACTTGTACCAAATGTCAAAAAATAACAAAGAGGGAAAAAAATCTTACCAGAAACTCAGCCAAGTTCGTAAGTAAAGTTGAAATCTGTCAAAGCATCAGCTGTCCCACTGGAGACTAAACTAGCAAACACTGACAGAACTTCTCTTCTTCATGTGAGAAGACAATAATTCAGTTTGGTCCATAAATAAATTTGAAACTCACAAAACATGAGGAAGAGCACAAAAGGGGGTGCCTGACAGCTATCTGCAGTATAAACCATGCATATTTACAATTGTATTTGACTCCATTTAAATCAGTAGGGTGGTGACATTGAACAAAGTAGAGATGAAAAGGCATACATCAGGTTCCCTTACAGCATAAAATGGTAGGGAGTAGACTACATCTGTTGGAATCGGTTTAGTTTCCTTTAACTGTACATTATGTGATTAAGAGAACCCCAAAGATGTCACATTTATACTGTGCATATTATAGAGCTCTGTGGCTTCCAGAAGCTGGACATATTTATACTTCTCCAAAGACAGCAAAAGTTTCTTCACTGCTTCATAGAATTGTCTTCTTAGCTATGCAGCCCAGGTTCAGGCACAGTTAGTTTTTTGCTTTTCTTCTTGGTTTGGCCTATTGGCCATTTTCACAGGAGCTCTGCAGGAGGAATGGAAGCTTTGGAGAAGGGCTTGTTTCCTTTAGAAGGAAAGTCAAACTGCAGCATTTTAAATGCCTATACACAAAGACCCATGGGGAAAAATGAACCATGGCCTCAGATAGCACTTTCAATGATAGGCTGTGGAGTCATCTCTTGCTCCTCGCTGTTTTCTGTGAATGCACCCTGCACCTCCTGATGCTGATAAATATCTTGGACCAGCATGATGTTTGTGTTTCTCCACTCTCTGTACTTCATTGCCGTCAACTTCGGGTCTTCTAGCAACTGGTTAATTGTAGCCAGATCATGTTCTTTGCACTAGGGAGACAACAAGTGGTTATTTCCCACAGAAACTGTTGAACTCATTGTTAATTACTGAAACATTCTGGGAACATTAGAGAGCCATGTCAGAAGTAGGTAGGAAATTTTCCACCCTCCTGGCAACTTGTTCCCATTCTTAGAACATAATCATTCAAAGTTAAGTCCACAGCAGAAATTTGTTTCAGCTGAAAGCAAAATTATGATTTCATGTAGATTTGTTGTTTTGTAGGCTCTTTAGCAGAACTCCATGAGAGGATTAATGTGAAAACTAGACATTGCTATGTTGTCTCACACCAAGATAGTACTTGCACGAAGCCACGTACAGCAGCATTTATTTCTGTGCTTCACACTATTTCCAGCTTTCTCAAAAAAATACTTATTCCCAGACACATTCCCTTCCAACTGTTTCTGTCTCTTCTCTGGGAGCTAGACAAAATAATTTTAGATATAATTGATGCACTGGCAGTAGAGTGGCTGGAGCAGACATGACTGTTGATAGATACAATGGCAGCTGCTACTAATAAAGCTTGTCTTTAAGACAAGAGCAGCTCAGACTATTGCAAGCACCCTGGTTCAATTGTAAGGCAGGAAGAGTCATTGATATAGGGACATATGACTCTTTATGTCACAGAATCACAGAATGATTGAGGTCTGAAGGAATCTCTGAAGGTCATATGTTCTGAAAGCCTGCCTCAAGCACAGCTACCTAGAACTCTTTGCTTAGGATTTCTTAATGGAGGTACTTTGCTGCTCTAACAACCCATGACTGGTTTTGGCTTGCTCCATCCCTGTCAGTCTGTATGTGAAAGCAAAGGAATGGTTCTATCCACCTTCTCCTGTTGCCACTGTCATGCCTGAGGACACTCTGTGCTAGTGATTACCTTGAAAACACTCCCACACATTAACAACACTTCCATATCCCACATCCATATCGCTCTACTACTCTAATAAACTATCAATTCCTTTAATCCTTGTGATGCCTAAGCTGCTGGTTTACACAGGTACTACCTTAGGGGCCTAGTGCCAGCCAATGTCAGAAGGCTTTTGGAATTGGTAAGTACACTTAGCCTAAGAGAAGAGGATGAGGTGGAGAGACAGAAGAGAGAGAAGACTTTTTAAAATGGACAACATTGGTGACAAAAAACCATGCCATGGATTTCTTCCTCTATCAGTAAATCTATTTCTCCCATTCATTAAGACTGTGATGCATTTGCACACAGCTTCCATCTCCTCCAAACTATCCAAAGAATGCTTTGTTAATGATATGTTATGGCAGCACCATTCATCTGTTACTAAAATGTGGAGTCAGAAGTCTAAAATTGGAATTGCACTGAATCTTGCATAAATGACTTCCCAATCTAATAGGAATTTAATTAAAGCATGGTAAATATGGAGCAGAAGCAACATACTCCTGATTTTTAAGTCACCAATAGATCATCACCTCTGGTATGAGGACAGGCTGAGATTCTCCCCCTTTACTCTGCTCTCCTCAGACCCCACCTGGACTACTGTGTGTAGTTCTGGAGCCCCCAGCACAAGGACATGGAACTGCTGGAGCGAGTCCAGAGGAGAGCCATGAAGATGATCAGAGGGCTGCAGCAGCTCTGCTATGAGGACAGGCTGAGAGAGTTGGGGCTCTGCAGCCTGGAGAAGAGAAGGCTTCGAGGAGACCTTAGAGTGGCTTTCCAGTATCTGAAGGGAGCCTACAGGAAGGCTGGGGAAGGACTATTGACAAGGTCTGGTAATGTCAGGACGAGGGGGAATGGGTTTAAGCTGGAAGAGGGGAGATTTAGACTGGATGTTAGGAGGAAGTTCTTTACAGTGAGGGTGGTGAGACACTGGCACAGGTTGCCCAGGGAGGTTGTGGATGCTTCCTCCCTGCAGGTGTTTAAGGCCAGGCTGGATGAGGCCTTGAGCAACCTGCTCTAATGGGAGGTGTCCCTGCCTATGTCAGGGGGTTGGAGCTGGATGATCCTTGAGGTCCCTTCCAACCTAAACCATTCTATGATTCTATGATCTTTTCAAATTATCTTGAGTCTCATGTCAAGCATAAAGAAAAATTACTTTAAAACTGCATAATCCCACTGGACACTTCCCTACTGCAGGCTTTTGCCTTTCAGGCTAACTCAAACACTGCTCTGTGCAGAATTTTGTTGCTGTCTGTGAGAAAAATCTCAGTGTTGTATTTGTCTTGTCAATACTTCAGTTTTCTAGTTCGAGGAAAGTTAAAAATAAAAAGGCAAACCAACACATTTCATACATTATGAACACTCCTGAACTTGTTTTTCCATATTAGACAGGTGTTAGATGAGCCTAAGGTTAAAGCCACTGCTTTCACAGGACTCCCATGCTAAATCACTGCAAACTATCCTTGCTGTTGCCTGGCAGTAAGGCTTCCATTCAGCTCTGCAAGACACAATTCCATTTTGTGCTGACTGGTTCTTGCATTCATTTGGGAGGCTCCTGTTAGAGAAAACTTTGCAATATGTTTTCCTGTATTTCTGTATTTCCTGTCCCATAAACCAGGCATTTTTAAACTAACTTTCTATTATACTGTAGGCTCACTTCACTGATGGTGCAGCTGAATGCTGCTGTAGTCAGTACCATGTTACTGAACGTTCTTTGATACTGAGGAGAGACTTTGCCAGCTCTTGTACAGAGCCAGGAGGAGTGCTTACACTTCCACCTGTGTTTCCAACTACATCTTCAGGAATCCTAACACAAGCTGAGGTGCCTAAGCCATGTCTCCCATTACAACTAATAATCAAGTCAACAGCTGTGCTAATAGATTTTTTCACTTGCATTTCTCCATCTTACAATGCCTGAAGCCAAATGCACACACTTGAAACATGATACTAAATTCCTGGTTCTGTGCATACCGAAAGAAACAAGTGAAGCCTCCAGTTTGCATTTATTCTTTCTTCTCCTAGCAGTTTCAGTAGTTAGGACAATTAAGCTTTCTGTTCTCAGTACCAGAAGCAGGATTTGAAATTCCATGACACTTTGTGACAGCAAGTAAGCAGCCTTATAAATACTCACATTCCAGACAGATTTCTTTGCCCTTTCACGGGATGTCCCTTGAACCTCTCCTCCCTGCCAAGTTCATGATACGTTTCCAACATATAAGCAGGATGCTTTTGCTATTAAAAATATTTTAGTTACAGGAGGTCTTCACAATAGCTTTGGCACATCCTGTGCATTCTCCAGTAATCACACAAGGAAAACTTTTTTTGGCTCAGGGTCATTTTCATGTCCTTTATCAATGTACTACTTCTGCTCTTCCTTTTTTAAGGCTCCCCTGGTTAGTGCATGCAGCTGAGCTTGCAAGTTTCCCAGATAACTAAGTGAAGCTTTCTGTATTAATTTTTCCAAGTGGGCTGGAAGTTCTGCAAGGAGAGTCCCTTCTGAGCTGTTGCCTCTGCTTCTAGTTCAAACTAACGAAACACAGACCACTATTCAGGTTGAAGTAGAAAACCATTTCAAACACTTACCCAAATTCCCTGGAGTTTTAAGGAAATGCATAATTAGAGTTTGGCTGAAGGCTAATTGTTTTTTTTCAGCCAAACTGATCGTTCCTCTCAAGCTTTTTTTTTTTTTTTGGCTGACTCTGTGACCTCACCTTTAATGTGCTGTTCAGCATTCTGATTTTGTGCAGTTTCTCATTAATGGAGGGGTTTTTGCTGCGTTTGATAAAAGACTTCCTAAGCTCCTTCTTTGTTGACAGACGACGGTCACCAATGGGAGACAGGCTTGCTTGTTCCAGTGACTTGTAAAGTCGCTCCATCTCATCATCGTCATCGCATTTTTCCCCATCTGCACATAAAAGAATGAATTTAAATGAATGTGGCAGCAAATAGCAGAAATGTCAAATTTGGTTATCAGGAAGTCTCTTAACCGAGTCAAAAAGTAACAGCATTAGAATTAAAACCAGGAGCAATTTTACTGGTAATTTATAGGGTATTAATGCATGTGAGAAAGACACACTACCGAACTCAGGTCTTTTAAAGAGCCAGGTTGTGACCCAGATACAAGCATGCATTTCCACTGATTGAGTGCTGCTTTAACTCTCTGAATATATCACAGAATCACAGTGCAGTAGGGGTCGGAAGAGACCTCTGAATATCATGTAGTCCTGTCCCCCTGCTAAAGCAGACTTTGAACAACTGTCAGTAATGCTACATGTGGGGAAAAAAAAATAACATTTGATAGAATCTACACTCATTTGCCTTCCCCTAAATGCTGCACACATTGGATTACATTACTACTTGGCAACTCACAGGTCAAATTCTGTTTAATCTACTGATTCCTCACCATATTTTGGTGATTATTGAAACCAGAGTTTTTTTTTAAAGAGTGAAAAAATGAACAATAAAATTAAACATAGGAACATTCCAAGGGCCTCAAGAGAAAAATCCCTGGAAAACACATTAAAGCAGGAGCACTTAGGGCACATAATGACTGAGCTTCACAGAGTGTAGCACAAAATTTGTTTGTGGTACCTCACAACAAATCCTTGATTATCTCCACCTTAATTATTCTAATGAGTCCCAGGCTTAAGTATCATGGTACATGACAGGGAGGACATGAAATAAAAAGCTAGTAAATACCTGAGAGCAAGATAGCATAAAATAAGATAAAAATTGAAGCAAAGATATTTTGCAGAATAAGACAAGCAAAGTCAGGAAGTAAAAATGTACCAGGCATACACAGGGGTGTTTTGGCAGAAGGTCACTGTCAGCGACAGACTCTGCAACTTGCTTCTTTTTCCTCAGCCCATGTTACAGACTTCTCTATGTAAATGTCTGCTAAAGAAAAATCTTGAAGCTATTGGTGTCTTCAGGGTGCTAATGAGTCCTTCAAGACCCACTGGCATGACATCTGGTTTTATCTGGCTGGGAACATTGGGGTGATACTTCTCAACTGCACTCCTCTGTGTGCCCGTCCAATTGCTGTTTGTTGGCTTTTTTCTTTTAATGAAGAGTTAAACAATGACTTTCCTGAATCATTTTTGGAACAAAAGGAAGAAATCCTTTTGCTCAACCATGCCAAAGCAAAGAGGCTTCTCTGACACAGCACACTTAGGCTGCTGCTTATCTTTTCTGTGTTTTAAAAGGTACAGCATCCTCCTACACCCACCTTCTTTCTAAATATTTAGGCCATGAGAAAGGTTTGTGTTGTGCTGCAAATAATTCACTGCCTTCCCTGTGCCGCTGGCTCTGGTTTTACCTATTTAGTCATTATAAAAAGCCTGCTGTAACTTGGCAAGAACTATATATAACTTCTAACATTGGTAGAGTGCTGGGGGAGGAAAAGGAGGACTGTTGCATATTTACAAGCTGCAGGAAATAGAAAAAAATGCAAGTGCAAGGCATAATAGACGGCAGTAGTATTTCCTGAAAACTGTTGGCTCATACCATGAGACCTGTAATTGTAACTAGCTTCCTGCCTACTTTCTTGGGACACTACAGCTGTTTGTTTCATTAGTCTGCTTCTGCAAAGGACAGGCTCAGTTCTACTGTAGATATCATCCATCTGGACTGTGCAAAGTATCACTTAGAGATATGAACTGTCAGCCCTCAGGTATCCAAGAAAAAAGTATGTAAGGAGCAAAGGGGAAAAAAAAGACTTGATCCTGCAACCAGCCACAGAACAAAGGGACACAGTCTCAAGTTGTGCCGGGGGAAGTATAGGCTGGATGTTAGGAGGAAGTTGTTGGCAGAGAGAGTGATTAGCATTGGAATGGGCTGCCCAGGGAGGTGGTGGAGTCGCTGTCCCTGAAGGTGTTCAAGAAAAGACTGGATGAAGTATTTAGTGCTATGATCTAGATGACTGGATAGGGCTGGGTGCTAGGTTGGACTGGATGATTTTGGAGGTCTCTTCCAACCTGGTTGATTCTATGATTCTATGTTCAGCAACTTTAAAAAACAGTCAAACTAGAAGGGACATAAAGGTCCTTTCTCCAGAGACTAAGTCATGTTACTCCTCAGTGTCCAGAAAGAGTTAACAACGTAGCAAACATGAGGATACTCCCTCACTGAGTACTTTTCTTCAGCGTAAGTGCTCTTATATCTTCCTTGCTCTTGCGGGTGAAGGTAAGTAGAACAATAATACTCAGCACAGAAAAAGATGGTGCCAAAGTCAGAAAAGCCCAGCAAAAGGCTCCAAAATGATGCACTTGATCAGCAATGGGCACTCAGCTCCTGCATTGTTTCAAGATTTTAACCTTACATTCATCTTACTTCATATTTTTCTACCATTCCCACCCCCAAAGGATTGAGCAGGATCCGTGTGATGAGTGGAAATCACTCCCAAAGTAAACTCACCGGACTAACTCAGAAGCTTTGGAAGCAAAATGAAGCTATTTAGAAGCAAGGTAATATCCAAAAGCATGACATACAGTGCATATGTAAAAAATACATTTACAATTATTTACAACTCAGAAATAACACAAAACCCCCTCGAATCGTCCCCCCATCCCTCTGGACAAGGGAACAAGGGAATAGGTCTCCTCTCAGAGAGAAATCAGGCCCCACTGCTGCAATGTACTTAGCCACACACAAAAGTCTCAGCCAAGGTCAGCGCAGCCATACATAGAGATTAGGCAGCAGCCAGAGGAAAAAAAAAGATAAAAGAAAGGGAAGAAGTTTGTGCAGCAGACTTTGTATGAATTAACAATCCCATGCAATGATGTAGATTTACCTATTCTTTTTCTTTTGTATCCAATACATTATTTTATTTACTTTTTATTATTCACCATCTCTGGAATTTTCCTATTGCTCAGTTATAATTAAGACACTAAGCTAAAGCGTTAATTTTAAACCACCACAGTCAGTGAATTTCAGAGGAAGTGTCCAGATTGAGTGGACAAAGGGAATGACAGTGAAGCAGCTAAAAGGGATTTCAGGAAACACTTCAAAAACAAGGATGAGTGAAACCTACAGACTATGTAGAGCCAGATATGATTTACATAGTAATTTTGTCTCCATCTTTGTTTACACTGATGAGCAGCAAACTTGTCCTAATATCCTGCCTTTTCATAGAAGCAGATACTGTTGCTATTGACAAAGAGTATATCTACCAATTGATCTCTATGAAGTGAGGACAGACTGCCTCATACTTATCTGAGTTTTTATCTTTAATGTACCTTTAATGTACCTTTAGTGTTAGGATTTCCCCTAAGCCAAGCTCAGAAAGCAAAAGCCAGGATTTTGTAGGCTCGAAGCTGCTTCTGAGCACACTAGATTGAAGCTGCAATCTGAAGGAGGGAGAGGCAGTGAAGGAAAGGGAGAGACATTATGCCTAGCAATCAATGAATAAGACTCTGACAAAATTATCTGTAATAAGAGAAAGTATTTCTCCTCACCCACGCAACGATGCATTGTAATAAGCCTCTTAATGCCATGAAGTATATGAAAGAATGCACTATCTGTGGTTTGCTTGCTTGTTTACCTCGCAAAGCACTGCTGGTTTGAGGCTAACTGGAATATTTTAATGAGAAAAATTAGGTCATTGGTTGTAAAAAGAAAACAATGATGCTCCTGAAGGCTCTGCAAAAGCAAATGGAAAACCAGGCAGAGGTGACTGGTGGCAACCAGCAATGGCTTCACTAAGGGCAAATCATGCCTGACAAATTTGGTGGCTTTTTATGATGTAGTCACAGCTGCAATGGACAGGGGAAGGGCAACTGATGTCGTCTACCTAGACCTGAGTAAGGCATTCGACTCTGTCCCACATGACATCCTGGTCACCAAACTGGAAAAGCACAAACTGGATGGGTGGAGCACTCACTGGATAAGGAATTGGCTGGATGGTGGCATGCAGAGAGTGGTGATCAATGGCACAATGTCCACCTGGCGACCGGTGACAAGTGGTGTTCCTCAGGGGTCAGTGCTGGGACCAGTGCTCTTTAACATCTTTGTCAGTGATATGGACAGAGGAATTGAGTGCACCCTCAGCAAGTTTGCAGATGACACCAAGCTGTGTGGCACAGCTGACTTGCTGGAGGGCAGGGATGCCATCCAGAGGGACCTGGACAGGCTGGAGAGGTGGGCCCAGGCCAACCTCATGACGTTTAACAAGGCCAAGTGTAAGGTCCTGCACCTGGGTCGGTGCAATCCCAGGCACAGATACAGGCTGGGTGGTGAATGGCTGAGAGCAGCCCTGAGGAGAAGGACCTGGGGGTCTGGGTTGACGAAAAGCTCAACATGAGCCTGCAGTGTGCACATGCAGCCCAGACAGCAACCCTGTGCTGGGCTGCAGCAAGAGCAGTGTGGCCAGCAGGGCAAGGGAGGGGATTCTCCCCCTTTACTCTGCTCTCCTCAGACCCCACCTGGAGTACTGTGTGCAGTTCTGGAGCCCCCAGCACAAGAAGGACATGGAACTGCTGGAGCCAGTCCAGAGGAGAGCCACGAAGATGCTCAGAGGGCTGCAGCAGCTCTGCTATGAGGACAGGCTGAGAGAGTTGGGGCTCTGCAGCCTGGAGAAGAGAAGGCTTCGAGGA
The DNA here is from genome assembly GCA_013400475.1 of Tricholaema leucomelas. NCBI lineage: Eukaryota > Metazoa > Chordata > Aves > Piciformes > Lybiidae > Tricholaema lacrymosa > Tricholaema leucomelas. The sequence goes on from WAAF01018692.1 coordinate 26,590, forward strand.
GACCTTAGAGTGGCTTTCCAGTATCTGAAGGGAGCCTACAGGAAGGCTGGGGAGGGACTATTGACAAGGTCTGGTAATGTCAGGACGAGGGGGAATGGGTTTAAGCTGGAGGAGGGGAGATTCCGACTGGATGTTAGGAGGAAGTTCTTTACAGTGAGGGTGGTGAGACACTGGCACAGGTTGCCCAGGGAGGTTGTGGATGCTTCCTCCCTGGAGGTGTTTAAGGCCAGGCTGGATGAGGCCTTGAGCAACCTGTTCTAGTGGGAGGTGTCCCTGCCTATGGCGGGGGGTTGGAGCTGGATGATCCCTGAGGTCCCTTCCAACCTAAACCATTCTATGATTCTATGATTCATTTGTTTGCTAAGAAGGATAAAAAGCCAAAATATAAACAATCACTCCCACTTAGGGCTGTCACTGGATCTACTCATTTCCTCTTAACTCCAATTTGCTCTAATATCTCTCCTCTAATCTCGGCTAACAACTAACCCACAAGCTTTACTGGCTTTTGGTTTTTGCTTGCCTGTCTGAAATAGTAGAGGGAAAAAGAGGGGGGTAGTTATGAGCCCTTCTGGGCAGTTTCCTTTGTCCTGGAGGGAGTTTGGATTTCTGTATTATTTCTAATTTGTTTATTATTGTAAATACTTGTAAATATATTATAGAATCATAGAATCATAGAATG
>WAAF01018696.1:0-10143 GCA_013400475.1 Tricholaema leucomelas
CAATCACACTCAGAGCTTGTACTTTATGTTCCTATCTGCAAGTTTTCCAAGACATTTCTAGCATGTTTAATTTATGAGGAACACAATTGCATAAAAGGAATTGCCTTCTCGTATACATAGTATGACTTCCTCATACCTCTAGAACTGCTATGGAAGGAGTGTTGGCAAAGGAGGTACAAGCAGCAAGATACCAGATACATTTCTGTCCTGGCTTTGGGAGGTCTGTAGAACATAAAGTTTTGTCCACAAGCTGACTCTGACTTTGACTGGGGAAGGTGTAAGAATAGCTGCATACATTTATTCCCCATATGCAGCCTGTGCAGACCGGTTCAGATAACTTAGCAGTTCTACTGCAGAGCCCTTTCACACAGTAAGACCCACTCCAGGGTCTACAACAGAAGCAGCAGGAGGACTGGGAATGATTATTTGGTTGGTTGCTGAACAATCCCAGACACAGGAGGCTCAACCTCAACACAAGGGGGGACTTCTTTACTGTAAGGGTCACAAAGCACTGAAACAGGCTCCCCAGAGAGGTTGTGGAGTCTCCTTCTCTGGAGACTTTCAAGGCCTGTCTGGATGTGTTCCTGTGTGACCTGAGCTAGATTATATGGTCCTACTCTGGCAGGGGGGGTTGGACTTGATGATCTCTTTGGGTCCCTTCCAACCCCTAACATCCTGTGATCAAAAAGCCTCATTGCAATCAAAAAGTATGAAGAGGTGTTATCAAATTCAAAAGACTCACAGTGAGAGTGCAACCCAACAAGGTCATACAGGAGAATGGATCTTAGAATAAGTTCTTCAGTTTGAGGGTTGTGAGACTCTGGAATAGGCTGCCCAGGGAGGTTGTGGATGACTCCTCTCTAAGGGTGTTCAAGGACATGTTGGATGAGGCCTTGAGCAGATAAGTCTAGTTGAGAGGTGTCCCTGCCCATGATGGAGAGGTTGGAGTAGATGATTTCTAATGTCCCTTCCAACTTAAGCCATTCTGTGATTTCAGCACAGCTATGAAAACAGCATCACAAGGAAGAATAAGAAGCAGTTCACTGATTTGTGACCCCACTGGGCACACTTAGCTTTAAAGTTAACAGGGCTATGGACATAACCTCCTCCTCCAGTATTGTTACGTAAAACCAATGGTCAAAGAGATTCTAAGCAAGTGAAATTCTCATCTTCCATGCACCTTCATCTGGAGGAACTATGAGCAACTCTGTCAGCACTTGAGAGTTCCAAGACGCAAGTGTCTGTCTCTTCACATCCTCAGACACTCAGACCTTTAACATCTAGCACTTGGATAGATACAAAGCAAGCTTCTAAACAAAACAGAAAAGCCTTTCTAAACAAAAGGCAAACATTCTGCTCAGCAAAGGAAAGCAAATAAAGAACTTACTGAAAAATGAGTGTTTCCAGAAAAGAGATTCCAACATCAGATGCACCAACCACCACAATTCGAGTGTTGATAGATACCTTAGAGTCCAGCACCAGCTTGCGGTTTATGTGATTCAAAGAGTAACTCAACTGTAGGGGAAAAAAATGACATAGAAATGCATTAAAAACAACAACAACAACAACAACAACAACAAAACCCAGCCAAACCCAGCCAAAGTCTGCGTATTATAGAATTATAGAATGTTAGCAGTTAGAATGGACCTCCAGAGATAGTTGAGTCCATCCCCCCTGACAAAGCAGGATGACCTAGTGCAGGTAACACTGGAATACATCCAGGTGAGTTTTGAAAGTCTCCAGAGGAGACTTTGAGGCCAGGCTGGATGAAGCTCTAGACGCCCGATCTAGTGTGAGGTGTCGCTGCCCATGGCGGAGGAGTTGGAACTAGATGATCCTTGTGGTTCCTTCCAACCCTGACTGATTCTGTGATTCTAAGAAGACTCCATAACCTTTCAGGGCAGCCTGCTCCAGTGCTGTCACCCTCACTCTAAAGAAGTTTCTCCTCATGTTGCAGTGCAACCTCATGTGTTCCAGCTTGTACCTGTTGTTCCTTATCCTATCACTGGGCACCACTGGAAAGAGGCTGGCACTTTCATCTTGACACCCACACCCCAGATATTCATCAACAGTAATAAGATGTCCTCTCAGTTTTCTGTTCTAAAGACCCAGGTCTCTCAGTCTTCCTTCATAGGAGAGATGTTCAAGTCCCTTCATCATCCTGGACTATCTCCAGCAGATCCTTGTCTCTATTGAACTGGGGAGCCCAAAACTGGACACAGTATTTCTCTCTAGATCTGCTGGACACACTCTTCTTGATGCACCCCAGGAAACCACTGACCCTTTAGACCACAAGGACACATTGCTGTCTCATGCATAACATGCTTAGAATCATGAAGCCACCAGTACTGCATCACCCTCCTTTCACACAGAACGTAGCTTGGCTCACCAGCATGACTACTGCTATGGTTTTTCAGTGCACAGCACAAGATAAATGTGGAAAGCTGTGCATGTTTAATAGATCACCAAAAATCAGCTGAGCTTAATGGTCTGGCTCCTCTTGCAAAACACTTTGTGGAATATTTGTAAGAGAGGAAAAAACACTGCTAAATCTAGTTTACTACCTCTTAGCTAGCACCTGGGGAACATAAAATTACCTGGTGTTTTATACCTTCTAGATTTTACTCTTGCTGTTTCTTTTGTGGAAGTGGTTTTACTTGTAAATCAATGACAAACTTATATCTTCAGTGTCTTTGTGTGTTTAATTGAAAACTCTCTTCCAAAATGATAGAATTAATCTTTTTTCTCAGATACAGAGCAGCTACACTGAAAGCCAGGCTGTCAGGAGAGTAAACCAGAATCTCAGTTCCACAGAGATCAATACTCTGGCTAAAGATCTTACTACAAACTAATTACTGGATGCATAGTATCACAGCATGTCAGGGGATGGAAGAGACCTTGAAAGCTCATCCAGTCCAACTCTCCTGCTAGAGCAGGATCACCTAGAGCAGATTACGCAGGAACACATCCAGGCAGGTTTTGAATATCTCCATAGAGAGACACTCCACAACCACCCTAGGCAGCCTGTTCCAGTGTTATGTCACCCTTACAGGCAAAAAATTCCTCCTCATGTTTAAATGAAACTCCCTATGCCTCAATTTCCACCCATTGCCCTTTGTCCTGTCATCAGGCATCACCCAGTAGAGCCTGGCTCCAGCCTCCTGGCACTCACCCTGCACATCTTTATAAACATTGGTGATGTCATCTCTCAGTCTCCTCTTCTCCAAGCAGCACAGCCCCAGCTCCCTCAAGCTCTCCTCGTTACAGAGATGTTCCATTCCTTTCATCATCTTTGTGGTTCTCTGCTGGACTCTCTCAAGCACTTCTATATTGCTCTTGAACTGGAGGGCCCAGAACAGGGCAGAGGATTTTCATAGAATCACATAACTGTTCGGGCTGGAAAAGCCCTCTAAGATCATCGAGTCCAGCCACTGACCTAATACCACCATGGCCACTAAACCATGTCCTGAAGGGCCATGTTCACAAGTTTCTTGAACACCTCCAGGGATGGTGACTCCACCATGTTCCATCCTGTTCCAATCCCTGACCACTCTTTCTGTAAAGAAAATTTTCCTAACGTCCAACTCAAACCTTCTCCAGAACAATTTCAGGCCATTTCGTATCATCTGATACTGGAGAGAGGGGACCAACCTCTGCCTCACTCCAACCTCCTTTCATGGAGCTGTAGAGAGCAATGAGGTCTCCCCTCAGTATCCTCTTCTTTGGGTTGAGCAACCCAAAGCCCCTCAGCTGTTCCTCACCAGACCTGCTCTCCAGCCCCTTCCCCAGCTTTGTTGCCCTTCTCAGTCTCTATTCTTCTTAACGCAAACACTGCTTAGGACAATGAACTCCACACTGGATTTTGCTTTTCCATTTATGTCTCTGAGTGTCTCAGTAGCTTACAGAGACTCTCAAATACACAGGAAAGTTCCAAGAGGTAATAATGCAGTTGTCAAATTTTCCCTGAGCTGTATTTTTCAAATTTCTAATGCAAGACAGAGAAGTATTTCCCAGCTTGCAGCGTCACACACTTCTTACTGCTCTGGGTTGCACCCATTCCTATTTCACAGGGTGCACAGCTGCAGATACATAACTGCACTGAAGAGACAATGCAGCCACTTTGATCGTGTCAGACACTTTTATGTATTTCTGCTGTGTCACTTTGGCTGGAAGTAACCTAAGGCTTCTAACAAGTTCTCCTCTTATGAATAGGAGACAGAAAGTTAATGAAATTATGTCCTATAAATTCTTCCTATGAAATTGAAGTAGAAAGACATTATTTATGTAGACAGTGACAGAATAACTGAAGATATTCACAGATTGCATCAGGCTGGAAGGGATCCTCAAAGGTCATCTGCAGTGAGCAGGGACGCCTCCAACTAGATCAGGCTACCCAGGGCCATATGAAGAATAAGTATTTTGCTTTAAAGCTATGGCAATGATACTGCCCTTCTCAAGAAACACCTGGCACACTGTGATCCCCAAGAGACCTTCAATACCTAAAAAAAACCATTTGAGGGTGCTGGTAGATGAGAAGCTCAATATGAGCCACCAGTGCACATTTGCAGCCCAGAAAGCCAACTGTATCCTGGGCTGCATCAAGAGAAGTGTGGCCAGCAGGTTGAGAGAGGTGATTCTGCCCCTCTGTGTCCAGTTCTGGAGTCCCTGATACAAGAAAGATGTGCATGTACTGGAATGGATCCAGAGAAGGGCCACGGGGATCAGAGGGCTGGAGCTCCTCTCCTATGAGGACAGGCTGAGAGAGCTGGGGCTGTTCAGTCTGGAGAAGAGAAAGCTCTGAGGAGACCTTATTGTGGCCTTCCAATATCTGAAGTGGGCTACAAGAAATCTGGGAAGATACTTTTTAGGATGTCAGGTAGTGATAGGTAGGGGGAATGGATCCAAGCTAGACTAAGGGAGATTTAGATTAGACATTAGGAAGAAATTTTTCACCATGAGGGTGGTGAGACACAGGAACAGATTGCCCAGGAAGGTTGCAAATGCCCCCCCTGCTCTGAGATGTTCAAGGCCAGGCTGAATGAAGCCTTGAGCAAGCTGGGCTAGGGGAAGGTGTCCCTGCCCATAGCAGGGGGGCTGGTACTGTATGATCCTTGAGGTCCCTTCTAAACCCTGACAATTCTGTCATTCTCAAGTAGAGACCTACAGCTGAGATTTCAGCATTTGCTCCTTGCAGGAGGTGAAGTCCACGTAACACACCAGAGTGCTGTCCTACACCTTACAGAAAGGCCATGGACCAATCACTTGCAAACTCTCATCCCTGTATAGCAAGTAATTTAAAACGTGACAAAATGAAAACTCTTCTTTGGCCAGGCAACATTATTTTTTACTGCCAGATAAATGTCCTCCCAGTTGCAGTTCATCACAGTGCAATGATGACATCCAGTGGTGAGCCATATTTATCTCAGGGATCTCACTTCACTGAGAAAATTCCAGAGGACAATTAAAACCTTTTTATCTTTATTGAAAACTGGAATGGTATTGAAAATGGGAAGAGAGAAGAACCAATGCCAATTATTAGAGGGAACCCCTACTGCTTAAAAATCCAACTTGTGTGTCTTATAAGTCACTAAATAGCTATGCCCCAACTACATCATTTGACATTGTCCTGAGCCTTCTGATTTGTTCTAACACTTGCACAGATACAATGTACCACAAAAGGGAGCTGGGGACACTGCACATAAGGCCCTGCTCTTGACACTCAAATTCCTTGGGTTGTGGGCTCCACACACAAGAGCTGTGACAGGCTTTTTGTGCTGCTCCTAGGAAAGCAACGACTTCTGGAGAAGAAATTACTACTGATGGTTTTGCTGAAACATGGCTTTTAACATCATTAATGAAATGCTAAAATGAGCACCCAGAGAAGCTACTTGTAATGTACCTAATCAACCAGAATAACGAGACAGGAACATCAGCAGCTAATAAGATGAACCCAAGAGACCTTACGGCAATGCCAGGTTCAAACATCTCCTTGTCCTGCAGTGCTATCTTGTTGTGGTTGGGTTGTTTTTAAATGTATTCCAGCAATGAAATCCAAACATTAAACTATTTCCTAGGCAAGAGTTGCATCTAATTTATGAAATGGCTTCTGTAGCAATGATGCAAAGGCAGCATATGAGTAGAGTGGAACTGGTTTTGTTCCCCACACAATGGCCCCAACACCAACAGCTGTCATGCTTCAGAAATCACCTTTCTAACAGCTAAGTACACTAAATGGCCCCAGGGAGTAAGGAATTAGGTGGATGGGTCCCATAATACCACCTTATTCTAACGAAATGTCAGGACAAATGACTACATATGTTCCCCAGAGGAGTAATCAGACATCATAATTGATAGGTCAATAGCAAACTAACTTGTTTATTTTGTATCCAATTTATTAAATAAACCAGCAATCATTAACTAATGCAAGGCAAAAAGCAATCATTGCCATCATTAAGCAAGGCATGCATGGCTCAGAAAAAAACATATGTTCTTTGGTTATCAGAAGGATGATTTTCCTTCCTGGCCACTCTGGCACCTGACAGCCTCTGCAGTTGCACCACCTACCACCTTGCTTCCCCACCGGTGGGCAGAGGTGCCACCCACACCTCCCAGACCAGGTGCTGACCCGTCTTCCTTAAACCACAGGAGGCAGGGCTTCCTGGGGATAGCCAGTGCCAGGCAGAAGGAGGCCTTCCAACTGCTCCTGCACTAAAACTGCTCGTGCATTTCTCAGGGTATTTGTCTGAATGCACAAACCCTGCCTGCCTCTCACCTGTGACCTCACAGCACAGCTGGTGCACATTGGTTGTACACACTCGCAGAACATTTTGCAGCTCCTTTTACAGAATGACAGAAACAGTCAGGTTGGAAAAGACCATCGAGATCATTGAGTCCAACCTATCACCTAACATGTTCTAATGAACTAACCCATGCCACTAAGTGCCTCATCCAGTCCCCTTTTAAACACCTGCAGGGATGGGGACTCCACCACCTCCCCGGGCAGCCCATCCCAATGCCAGTCACTCTCTCTGCCAACAACTTCCTCCTAACATCCAGCCTGAACCTGCCCTGGCACAGCTTGAGGCTGTGTCCTCTTGTTCTGTCTCTGGGTGCCTGCGAGAAGGGACCAACTCCACCTGGCTACAGCCTCCCTTCAGGTAGCTGCAGACAGCAATGAGGTCTGCCCTGAGCCTCCTCTTCTGCAGGCTGCACACCCCCAGCTCCCTCAGCCTCTCCTCACAGGGCTGTGCTCCAGGCCCCTTACCAGCCTTGGTGCCCTTCTCTGGACATGTTCAAGCACCTCAACATCTTTCTTAAACTGAGGTGCCCAGAACTGGACACAGTACTCAAGGTGTGGCCTGACCAGTGCTGAGTACAGGAGAAGAACGGACTCCCTGCTCCTGCTGGCCACACTATTCCCAGTGCAGTTCTATTTATGACCATTGGAGCCTGGGCTAGTTGTGGTATTTCTCTAAACAATGTTTACCGTAATTTTCTACACTAGAAATTTTCTTGTACAGTGTAGAGCATAAAGGAGATTGAACATCTAGAAATGAACACAGAAGCTGGACAGAGGATTTTAGCTCAAAGAGAAAAGCAGCAGAGCTATGCTCTGAAGAGGGTGTTGGTAAATGTATCCTGGTGAAACATCAGCAGTGTGCAGCACAAAACTCTTCATGCAATGACTGCCTGACACAGCAGAATTCAGATTTGATTGCACACCAAGAACTTGGGCCTCTTCCAGACAAACACACTTGTTTAACAGACGTAAAATTTAGCCCAAAGTGCCCCTGAATTCAGGAGGATTGCTCAGGGTACTGCAGGATAAACACGGGACTGACTTACTAGGTACTCAGCACCTTAGAATCATAAAGTGTCAGGGGTTGGAAAGGATCCCCAAAGATCATTGGGACCAACCCCCCTGCCAAAGCAAGGTCACCTAGAGCAGGTTACACAAGAACACATCCAGGTGGGTTTTGAAGATCTCTGGAGAACAATACTCCACAACCTCTCTGGGCAGCCTACTTGAGGGCTCTATCACCTTCACGGTGAAAAATTTTTCTTTTCACATTGAGATGGAATTTCCTGTGATTGAGTTTATGTTCTTTGCTTCATGTCTTATCACTGGGTATCACTGAACAGAGACTGGTTTCATCCTCCTGACAGCCACCCTGTAGATATTTTTAGGCACTGATAAGATCCCTTCTTTGCCTTCTCTTCTCCAAACTAAACAGCCTCAGGCCTCTCAGATCCCTCCTTACTACAGCAATTCACAGGGATCCTCTTTGCTTGATCTTGGGGAATTCTGTGCCAGTCTGCAATGGTTTTGCTTTAATTTAGCATTTGCTCATGAGAAACTTGAGTAGCTTGATAGCTACCGCAGTACACTACCTGCACAATCTGTACTCTGTTACTGTAAAAAACATCAGGAGGAGTAAAAATGATTAACAAAGCTGTTCCTAGGTTAGTGCTGAGATCAGCAACAGTGGTGGGCAAACAAAGTGATGAACAAACACAGCTATTTTAATTTCAAATTCCATTTTCATCACAAGAAAAAAAAGAAAAGTCAATGTTTACTAAGCAGATATGAACAATAATGATTGGGAGATGTATGCTTTTTCAGCCTGCATTGTAGTTTTTCCCTAAATACTCCAAAAAGTCTCATTAGGAGTGTCTGCAAACATGCTTTCCAAAGCTGTTTCCAAGCTATCACGGATTTACACAAATACCAGAAGCAGAAAGCAAAAGGAAAAGAAATACAACTGTGATGAAGATTGTAGCCTCAGCATAGAACCACAGAATAGCAGGGCTTGGAAAGGGCCTCTGAAAATCATCCAGTCCAAGTGCCCTGCCAAAGGCAGGTCATACAGGAATGCATCCAGACTGCTCTTGAAAGTCTCCAGAGAAGGAGACTCCACAACCTCTCTGGGCAGCCTGCTCCAGGGCTCTGTCACAGTGAGAGTGGTGAGATGCTGGAACAGGGAGGTCATGGATGCCCTCTAACTGGAGGTGTTCAGGGCCAGGTTGGATGAAGAGATCTTGAGCAACATGGTCTTGTGGAAGGAGTCCCTGCCCATAGCAGAGGGTTGGAACTAGATAATCTTCAAGTTCTCCTCCAACCCAAAACCATTCTATGAATCTATGAACTTTACAGCATTGTTGTGCCATCAGAGTACAGATTAATTACACTGTTGTCACATAAACAACCTAAAATGAAATTAAGAATTATCTGTAAACAGCAAACATATTTAACTGAAAACACTGCCAGCATTTCCAGACATTACTTTCTGTCACAGTGACCAAAAGCACTTTGTGCAGCTTTGATGTTAAGCAGGTCTTGTTTCAGTTCTCTGGTTGCACTATGAAAAACCCTGAACATCTGTGATCAGACTTAACAGGGTAAAAGCTTTCACTGTTGCCTGGGTCTGGAATGTTCCTCTCTGAGAGAAGGCAGCACCACAACACATCACACAACCACCTCCATACCCATATCAAAACAGGGAGAAGGCAGCAGCATCTCTGCCCTCTTACAGACTCACATCAACTAAGGGAGCATTTTCTGAGCATACTGGATTCAGTGACAAATGGAATAGATGCATACAATTAAAAGCTTTAAAAATAAAATGTCACAAACAACCTCACATTTCCTTCTGGAAATAATGAACAGAAGGTAGCTAAGTAACAGAACAAGGAAACAAGAGAAGATTGATTTGCAGCTTCCTAGAGCTGACAGCAGCTGTGGATCTCCATCTTATATCAGCAAACATTACCTTTCTGTGGAACAGAAGTATCTGTGCCCTCCACCCAGGTTGGAATAATGCTACTTCCAAAGTCAAGCTACAAAAAGCTCTGGGAAACTTTTAAAACAAGCTTGTCCTGTTTTGAAGTGAAATCAACTACTTTAGTTTGCTGCAAATGTCATCAACACCTGTGCAGTCCTGACACCCTGCTTTCAAAATAAAGAGAGGTCATCTTACTTTTAATTTCACACATGCACATAAGTGGCAAACATTCAGAGCATTCCTGTTAATGATGCCATCTGGTGTCTCCCAGAATTGTGTAATATTCAGCCTTCCAAACAAGATGTAATGGTAGCAACACACAAAACTTTCTGACATATTGTGCTAGTTTGAGCCTAGCTAG
>WAAF01018701.1:0-15509 GCA_013400475.1 Tricholaema leucomelas
CCCATTCCAAGGGCAAATCACTCTCTCTGTAGCAAACTTTGCTTGCATTAAAAAAAAATCCAAGCAGTCAATCTCATAAGTACCATATTTTGAGACTACTTAATAGAAATTCATGAAAAATTTGGTATGTGATGTGTTCTATCGCCATATATGTTGTATACATAAAAATATACACATAAATATATGTATACGTGCGTTATCTGTTATGACAAAGATGCTGTATTACTTGAATTGTCTTTGGAAAGATAGCAAATTTGCTTATTTTTATCCTGACTTATAAGTCAAGATCAACAGGCTGTAATATTTCAAGTTTTTTATGTTCTAAGATACTCCGTAATTTTACATTTTGTTAGGTTACTACTTGAAATTTACATTTTATGGACTATTTTAAGTATTTTAAACTTAAACAGAGGAATTTTAAGAGATGAGAATTATTCCACCTTAACTGGTCACAGTAGAATCCATATTATTTACTTCAACATGTTTTCTTCATTCAAAAAAATATTATTTGTTTTGTGAAATATTGATTAAAGTATAACAAATCCTTCTGTAATCTGCCTCAAAAATAGTGCACAGAAAGGTTCATTATTAATTTATGCACATATTTTGTACCTAACTTGAAGGGAGACAATCTGGCAAAAAGAGAAACCATGTCATTTTGCTAAATTTATTCCAGAAAAGGGAAAAGATATCTCTTTACTTACTAATTAAATTTCAGACCTTAGCAGACCTTTTAGAGCAGCAGTTTCAGAACTCTGCAAGCTTTGCTTCAACAAATTCATTTATATCCACATTCACAATACACTAAATACAGTATTATCTGGAATTTCAAACTGTATCTGTGAAAAATAACTTTCACAAAATACATAGTAGAATGAGTTTTCATAGCAAAATTAGTAACGAAGTTTGTTTATTATTGCAAATTGAAGTGCAAAGATGCTCAATTATGGAATAAAGCTTACTGTTGGCTTTGCAGTGCTTTGCATTCCAACTGACCAAAGAGTTTCTGATGCTCATCACTGCACAGTTGTTTCTCTCTCAGTATATACCCTACAAATTCCCTCCTACTATTTGGCAGAAAGTTAGGTAGGATGTAGATAATAGCTGTATGGTTATCTTCTGATAATTTCACTCCTACCATCACCTACCATACTTCTTAGGCTGGCTATGGAAAACAAACTTTTCAATGTCAGCCTCAGCTTATCACTTATTTAAATTCTGCAAAAATGTATGAAGGAGGAATCCTTGGGGGAAAAAAATGAAAGAAAAATAATTACAAAACTAAAGAAGAAAAAATATATGGTGTTCTATTCTGACGGCAATTCACAGCAAAATCATGGCAATTTTGAAGTAATTCTATTAACCATTACTAGAGACAACCAAAGTCAAAAGATCAGAACATACCCTGGTTCGTAAAGGCTGAATTCTAGTACTAACACCCTCAATGCAGCATGCTCTTCTCCTACACTGACTTACTCTCAAGGATAGCAAAGATCTTATCCTAAGAGCAGAAGCTAAGTATTTGCTTTCCGTGTTTACTTCTAATAGCAGAATCTTCCCCTGCACTGATAAGCAGAAAAAGACACCAAGCATGGAAAAAGGTATAAGAAAGAAACAAGGAGACATGGAATGAGAAGGAATTGTGAAGCACAGACACTGTAAAGAAGGCTTTGCCTACATCTGCACCAACACAGAACCACAGAAAACATCCATTTGGAAGACACTTCAAAGATCATCCAGTCCAATCTTCAATCCAGCTTTGAAGGGTCACTACTAAAGCATGTCCCTAAGCACCAGGTTCACAGGCTGCTTAAACACCCTCAGGGATGATGACTCCACCGCTGCCCTGGACTCCCCATTCCAATGTTTGATAATCCTCTCTGTGAATAACTAGTAGCATCTAATCTACACTAACATCCAGATAGGGTCTTGAAACTTAGTATTAAAGCAAACGAGACCATATGAGAAAATACACAGCCTACAGGCCCACAGTTAGACCCAGGTCCACTTGACGCATGTCCAAACCCTTAAACCAAAAGGCCACACTCCTCCATTGCCCCTCCTTCTCCACCCCACTGAGCTTTCACATTGTCACAGCCTAGATCCACTCATAGTTGATATTACTGACCACAAACACACATCCCCTTTGTATAAGGTAAAAAATGGAACTTTAAAAATAAACAATCTTCCCACATCAATTTTCAATGGAATGAAAAAATTGTTTCCAAAGGTTCTCCAAATGGAGTTAAGGTTAACAGTTGATATCTTTTTTCCTTTTTCTTTTGTAATTTTAATTTTTTACTATTTCTGAATGGTCACTTCTTTTTCTCTGTCTAATTTAGCAAACAATGACATCAAGAAATTCTCCTCTTGGGCAAACTTTATGTAGTATATCTTTATAGTCAATAATATCTGTAGTTTGCATATATATATATATATATAGAGAGAGAGAGAGAGAGAGAGAGAGAGAATTATCTATATATACAGATATATGGATAGATAGATATAGATATATTGGTATATGTGTACATATATGTAAATCTAAACTGTGCATAGCAAGGACACATGCCAGTAAGGCATCCAGAACTCAAAGACATCAAATCAGCTTTTAGGTCATGCTGTAAAAGCACTTGAGTCTGGCACACTGCACAATATTCCTTTTATAGACCAGTTTGCTGAATTCCTATTCCATGTTAAAACTGAAACTTAAGGATGACACCAGGACAGGTGCCTTGTATACTTGGCCTAGTATTCTGCCAATATCTGCAGATACAGACAGTAAAAAATACATGTTTTTAACCACTGCATTTATAAACATGTGGTATGTTGCTGTAGGCCTTAATACAATGTGTAATATAATATATTTGTACTTCACTAGTTCACAGGAATAATTCAGATACTGTCTTATAAAAAACAGTGAAAAAGGCAAAGGCAGTACATATCTATGTCAAATAAATGGAAGGAATGTGCCTATATCTAATATAATTATACCTTTGGGATCTTCAGCATAAGGCTATGCATCTCAAACCAACCATTTTCATTTCTAATTTTTCAGGTTATATTTCAAGCCAATGTTTGTATTTCTATTACTCCTGTGATGGTAGGCAGGCAGCAAACACTGTCACAATAGGTCTGTATCACAACTGCTTCTCAAAAAGAGCGTGCAGGTGAACTCCAGATTTATCTGTAGCAAACATTTTATTTGAAGACTTCGCCCTGGGCAAAAGAATCACCTGGAATCAAATGATAAAAAGTTATGGATGAAAAAAGGTCTAAGAGATGATCCAGTCAATCCTCTTAAGTTCACGGGACTGTAACATGCAGTGAATCTCTGGAGTATTCTCAGTTCTGAGTTTAAATAACTCAGGCAGTAGAGTCACCCTTTTTTTTGCTTTGAATCTATACCATCACCCACCTCTGAACATCTGGAAAAACCCCATACTAGATATTTCATCAGATGTTTAGACAGCTATCTCTTGTGCTCAGTTTTTTCTCATCTACTTTTCATAGGTGCACAGATTATCATGTCAGCACTGCTCTAATATCACATTCTATTTTGGGTTATATTGACCAGGTTTTGGTCAACATCAGAGAATCACAGAATCAGAGAATTGTTAGGGTTGGAAGCGACCTCAAGGATCATCTAGCTCCAACTCCCCTGCCATGGGTAGGGACACCTCACATTAGATCAGGTTGCTCAGAGCCAATCCAGTCTGGCCTTAAAAACTTCCAGGGATGGGGCTTACCGCCTCCCTAGGCAATTTGTGCCAGTGTCTCACCACCTTTATGGTGAAGAACTTCATAACATCCAATCTGAATCTACTTCTAGTTTGCTCCATTCCCCCTAGTCCTATCACTACCTGACAAAGAATCAATGACAAGTCAACATCATGCAAGCCTTCATCTGATGGCGTTGCTTCCTCCACACATTTGCTTTTGATTGTCAGTGAGCTCACTCATTTCTCTCAAGCTTTCCTCCTGAATCATTCCCTGTTTTCCATCACTTTTAACAAGTTTTATTTATTTTCCTCTGAGTCTCATCAGCTTGACTCATAGGTTTGTTTTTTTAATGGTATAATGTTTTGCAAGTAGCCTAATGCAGCCACATGAAAATTATGAAGTCCCAACATGATTTTTTTTCCACATTTGGCATAAAATACATTGCTGCTAGTTCTTTTTATTATTAATATTTATTATATTTTATTATTATATTAATTATATTTTAACCTTACAATTAATCTGTTGTTCGTATCGCTCTTGGGTATTTTCTTTTTATTTAGTATCCCATTTCCAATGAATATGTATTTGAGTTTTAGAATTCTTTTAATGGTTATTAGTTAGTTTTTCTTTCATGTTAATATATTTATATACAAACATTTTGTATGTTTGTATATATATTTATTTACAAACAATATTTCTAACCTAGTCTTAATTTTCCACTTTTCCCACAAGTGTTTACAGCATCTCCAAATAAATTAACCTGAGCTGTTTCACTTGCACTCTTCAAATTATTAGTAAGTAAGTACATTTATATTATAAATTCATTGTTCATAGAAATAGATTTTTAAAGTACTTAAAATTACTGAAGTGTGTGGAAATTACTTAAGAGTTTGAGGGGAAAAAACCTATGTACTTCTGAAAAAAACATAATTTTTAAATTGCATATTCCTTTTTTTCTTTTTAAGGTGAACTCATCATAATATACCCAAGAATACAAATATCATGTGATCTTTACTGTTCTGTGTGGCTAGTTAAGGACAGAACTGGTGTTCACCTGAGAGCACAAAACCATAGGGATGAAAACACAGAAAGAGGAGGTCAAAATTCAGTTTAAAACTCAAAATAGAGTCTCCATTAGTGGTAAATGCTAACTTCATGTGTGTTACACCCAAGCCACAACTTCTGTTTGTTTTAGCAACTCTTATTTATAGGAGCTGTTTCACTTAAAAGACCATTTAAGAAAGTGGTAACTACCTGAAAAACAATGATCTTACAGGATTGGGCTCGATACATGACTAATCATTCATACAAAACATGTTAATTTGTCAGGTATTTTGGCCTACATTCCTACAGACACCACTTGTGAAAAGACTCATTAAGCACACTGAGATTTTTTTTTCCCCTAAGATGAATGTGGAATAGTGTTTTAAACTAAGACATTAAACGTTTGCATTAAATATAGCCATATTTATTGTGCATACATCAGGGGAATGTGTCTGCATGCTGTACATTAGCAAAATGTGTTCAAATGGCTGACTTTCATTTACGTTAACTGGTTCTGTGGGTTTTTTCCCTTCAGTGATCTATCTGTTTCACAGAAAAATGCTTCAAAATTGTATACTTCCAATGTGACAAAAACATTTAATTTGAGGAGTGTATCTCATTTCTGTTCAAAACGGTATTTTGCTAGGAGAACTTACATGCTTCAGCATCACCTCTCAATAGTGTTTAGAATAGGAGTGGGATCTTTTCAAATGAAGCATTTTCAAGTCACCGCTTGTCATTAAATCTAACCATATATTCAAGAGGTCTGTAATAATAGCCTTTAATTAAACTGGGGACTGTTAGAGAGTTTCTGTTGCCCTGTGAAGTCCTTAATTATTAGTCAAATCCAGCCTTTTTGTGACGCACTTAAGTTTAAATTAAATAATTAAAATGTACCTGCAAGAGAAGTATAAAAGTCTTTACATGTTTTAATTACATTTCTGAAATTCAAGGTTTTAAAAAAATAATAACTTATGTGTTTATTTCCTTGTGTTGGGATGCTGGGATGCTACATACATTAAACAAAACAAAACAAATTTTCTGTTTTTTATAGGAATAATTGCTAAGCATGACATATGTAAATGAGCTATTTTCTATGCATGGCTGGCAAAAGTGCTAATTAAATACTTGGTATTCAAGGCTATGCTCATTCATTGTTTAGTGACATACAAATCCAGCGATGTGTGCCAGCAGACATTTTAAGTTGAATGTTTTCTCCTCTATGCTCTTTGTCATGAAATGGTGGCACCATGATGAGAACACTAGTGTAAGCAAAACACTGAAATATGCTTTAATAATGTTTTGACCATGTAGTGACACTACTTGAGTTTTCTAATTAATTTTTAATTTCTTTCTTCTTATAAGGATGTTCTGAGTTATCGCTGATGCATATTAAATCATATACGAGTCATTTTCTCACTTAATTTGCATTAAATGGCTAAATGCTAATGCACCAAATAGGGATTACTCTATATGGCTTTGCAGGTTCTCTGCAATCAATCCCCTGAACTTCATTAGCAGCCCCATAAAAGTCCGTTCTGAAAAAGAATAAGAAAAATTATTGTGTGTATGCTGTGAACTTATGATGGCTATGATGATTTCTATGCAATAATTACAAACCATTCTAGAATTAGACTTTGCACAGGACTGAAAATAGAGTTCCTTGGCAAGTGCAGGTTCCTTGGCAAGTGCAGGTAACTGGTGCCCCTGAAAGCAGGCTAATGCTGCTAATAACCACCAGGCTACTCACCTAGTCCTCTGAAATTTAGCATTGACCAGTTGGTTTAAAAATCCACGTAGCCCAAGATCCTAATTTTGCAATGCTTGATCTATCTCTAACCTTCCTTCCTGGTTCTATAGCCACCAAAAGCTTGCCAGCTCCTTACTATTTCTGAATGCAACTTAAAAATGTTGGTCTTTTTTTACTGTTATGCACATATAACTGTTCCCTTCTTGTCTGGCTCCTAATAGAAATTGCATACATTGGTCAACATGCATTTGAACTGATAGCACAACCACAGTAATAATGGAGTCACTGTTGCAATATTATTAATCTGAACAAAAGTCTTACATTTAATGAAAGAAACTTTGTTCTCCGTATATATTTTTTTTTCTTTTTGACATCTGGAACAATTTTGTATCTGGTGTGGGAAAATGCTATTTAAAAATAAATGTATGCTTTGCCCTACAGTTATTTTGAATTAGTTGTGATAAATAATTAAGTAATGCATAATATATTATTTAGGTGCAATGGTCTTAAGAATTTGACTGGTATTTCAACTACAATTTTAGTAATTTATTTATCAGTGAAAAATTTACATAATCATACTTCAAAATCCAGTGGACTGGAGAGATATCAGAAGAACAGCCAGGAATGTGCGTAATGACTACGGGCACTAAAATAAGTTAATAACGTTGTGATATGCAAGATGGTATAATATCTAAAATAGCTACATTTGATGAATCATTTTTAAATGAGGGTAGCTAAACATTTCCTCTTTTCAGTTTTATTCTAAGAAAAATTTAAAAAATTAAACACAGAGCAGGAATCAGACCATTTTCTAGGAACTAAAATATTGTACTACTAGCATGGGGAAAAAATAGCATTTACAATAAAATCCTGGAGTCTTCTTCAGTCACCAGAGGAAACATGGATTTTATTACAATGTCATGAATTGGTTATTTGACTTCATGTAGTTCTATGATACTATCACACTGGTCATCAGTGGTAAAGCACAATACAGGTAAGAAATGTAACTGTTTCGTCTTTCCAGTGTAGACAAATTGATGATAGAGATGTCTTTTTCCTGGTAACAGTGTCACATTATAGATCTTCCCTCAGCCTATGAACTGTTTTTGAGGCAGGTGAGGTAGAGCTTACAGATATGATGGAGCAAAGACAAGTCACTTTGTGATGATGCACATGCAGATCATAGGTTTTCTGGACACGTAGTAACATGCATAGACACAAAGACTGCAAGTTTGCAGATATCAGTTGTGTCCATGGATGCACTTCTAATATAAAGACAGTGTCTATGTTTTTGTGATAGGAATCCAATTTATGCCTTTTGAGAATTATGGGAATTTAGAGGAAGATTAAAATTAATATTTGTATACTTGCCACCAATATATTCATGCCCACTGGAAGCATATTGGTACCCCATGAAACCCTCAGTACCCAGCTGAAGCGTAACCTGTATCATATATGCTTATAGCAGTTATAGCCACAGAGGTAGAGGTTTTAATGGGTTGGTTTAAAACAATATTCTAACACAGAAAAATAAGTGGAGAATAAGCTTTGGCTCTGTTTCAGACCATACCAACCCCAGGTTATACTTTACTGTGCACCTACACCTAGTTCTGTAGATGCTACAACAGCAAATGCTTTCTACGACAGAGAACACCTAGAAACAATAATTCCTACTTTACACAAAAAAGAGATAATTTTACATATTTTTGTGTACCACAACTACTGATGAGACAGGTGAGAAGAAATTGCATATGTGCAACCCCATCCTCACTGTGCAGATTTTCAGTTACTGACTCTAGCCTTCTCATACAAGATTGTTGCGTGTTAGAGTCCAATTACATCAAACTATCACAGTTATTCTCATGATAATTATATTATTTTGTAATATCTCAAACTCTTGTTTCCTATAGTATTCTACATGACAATGAGAATGGAGTGCTTTTTATGTTAACATCCCTTTTAGAGAACTGATGTTATTAACAGAATAAATGTAACTTACTTGAAAAGATATCTCTTTGATTTTTTTTTTTAATCATTTTTTAAAATAACAGTTATATGCCCCTTTTCATTGGCACAGAGTTTATTCTGGAATCAGAATGATCCAACTTAGACCATACAAGTCTTTAACAAAGACTGAAATGCTGGTCCTATAAGAGTCCAAAGATAGACTGAAGAAGCTTTGACCCAAAACACAGGATGTTAATTTTCCCCAACAATCTCTTCTTGGACTCTAAAGAAGACAAATTACTGACTTGTTTCCCTTAGTCACTGATTTATGATTTTCATTTTGACCTAGCTTCTCCTTTCTCCATGCTGATGAACAAACTGGAGGTCAAAAGGCTAAGCAGAAGGTAGTTCCTTATCACAATCTCTTACAGATTGGTAATTTCCTTACTTTCTTTGTCACATGGTCTGCTGATCCTGCTGCAACTTTATTCACAGCCACATGGCTTTCAGTGTCATCAAAGCTGTAACAGTCCACAAATTATCAAGAAAACTAGGGAGATCTGTGCTCTTACCACATCTTCAGTATAGATATTTAATCCATTAACGTTTAGAAGTAGATGTCTGTTCACCATTTTTTTCCAGCATGACATGTCTCAGATTTCAGAAACAGTGGAAAGAACTGGAAAAGATGGCAAGAAAGCATCTACACCCGCAGGGGCAACATCACTTTCACCTAAACTCTACGCATTCCACTATCGTTCCTACATAAAATATGACTGTATTTACCATTTTAGTCCAAAATACATGAGAAATACGGTCTTATGGTGTAGCACAAAAATTCTAAAGGCAAGTGGTTACATATATAAAAATGAAAAGCAGGTCAAATGACTGAGGCACTAGAGTCCTTTCCAAACATTAGTCCTTTACTTACAAGGTGCTAGAAGCATCAACACTTGTGACCAAAGCACTCAAGTCCATAACAAGGTCCAAAAATTGTCCTATCCTTACAACACCAATATAGAGATGACTGCTTCTTACAAGATGCTGTCCCATCTGAACAGGAAATTAGTTAACGAAAAAAAAAAAAGTCTAATATGGTAGAAAAAAAACAAGAAAATATGACGGCAGGACCATCCGAAGGGCTTTTCTACGGTCCAGGTGCAGTGTCTGCCAGCAGCACCATGACACCACAGTGAGGGGCACAGGACTGTCACCGTATAGGGCAGGCTGAGCTGCAGCTTACAAGTTTAAATGTCCATGCATGATCATCGAATCGTAATCAACCAGGTTGGAAGAGACCTCCAAGATCATCCAGTGCAACCTATCACCCAGTCCTGCCCAATCAGCTAGACCATGGCACTAAGTGCCTCATCCAGGCTTTTTTTTTTAACACCTCCAGGGATGGCAACACCACCACTTCCCTGGGCAGCCCATTCCAATGGCAAATCATTCTCTTTGTGAAGAACTTCCTCCTAACATCCAGCCTATTAATGGCCCTTAAAGATCCAGATTTTTTTTTTCTGCCTCTTTCGGTTTTGGTTTTGTTGTTTTGATTTGTTGTTGTTGTTTGGGGGTGGAGGGAGGGTCTTTATTTGTTTGTTTTTCTTTTTTGGAAGCCTCCCCACTCATGTAAGCACACAGTCGCAGCGGCGGCGGCTGAGCAGTAGCGATAATAACTCAATTACTTGAGAACAGCGATACGGCGGACGGAGGGAGTGGGCTGGCTACCGCAAGAGGCAGCTCCTCATATGACGGGCAGCCCTAATTAGCTATAACGGCTAACCACGATTAACAGCCGCGGTCCGGCGGTGGGCGGGAGATGAGCCGGGGGTGGTCACGGGCCGCGTTACCGGCGGGAAATGCTGCCGAGACCCCGAACCGCCTCAGCCGATTGCCCGCCGCCGGCGGTCTCCCTGGAAACAGCGATCCGCGTTGCGGCCGCAGTACTGTGGTGGGGGGAGGTCCAAATGGCTAGTTCCCGGCAGCCCCCGGGACGAGTGGCCGCCATCTCAGCAGTGGTGGGCTGGGTTGGAGTGGCTGCTGACAGCAGATTAAGGCTTGCGAATGGAGCTGGGCGAGGCGGGTCTTGGGATGAGGTTGCTGTGGAGGGCCGTGCGTGTTGATAAGGCAGAGAAGAGGCCTGAGGCCCATCCCAGCCTCCCCGTTTAACCTCCGTGTTGCAGGGCCAAAGCATAGGCTGTGTCCTGCGGCAAACATCAGGGAAAACGACTTTACCCTCACCCCTCCGAGCCAGTCCACCATGGTCAATACCTGGGCGAAACTCTCACCACCTCCTTGGCAAAACAGGCTGTAACTTTTTTCACATTTTTTGCTGTTGGGTAATGGATGAGACCCAAATTCATGGAGCCTAATGATAATTATTGATTTGATCTGCTTCTAGTCCAAATTGTACTGGAGAGAGCAGATGGGAGGCTGCTGTAGCACTTACAAGCATTGTCAGATTTGGCTCAGGGCAAATGCTCACAGAATGACGGGGGTTGAAAGTGGCCTTTAAAGACCATCTAGTCCAATTCCTCTGCTAGGGCAGGATCACCTGAATAAATGATACAAGCATGTTCAGGAAGGTTTGTAAGGCCTGCAAAGACAGGAACTCCACAGCCCCTCTGCAGTGCACTGCCACCCTCCAAGTGAAAAACTTTGTCCACACAAGCTTTACACCAAACGCTCTGAATGTGCGCATGTATGTTTATAGTTATACACAAGTGAGACCTTCAGGAAGAGCAAAACATGCTATTGTTGATGGACAAAGCAAAAGGAAGAGGTTGATATCTCCTCCCTACCTCTCAGAAATACCCATTAAAAATGCCCTAATTTTCAACTCGTGCAGTTAGGAAATTTATTTGTCAGAGTTTAATAGTCTCTTTCTTCTAAAATAAAATTGTTACAAGAGGTAGCAGGCACAAACTTAAACACAGGAAGTTTCATCTAAGCAGGACAGCAAACCTCTACTTTGAGGGTGACAGTGCACTGGAACGGGCTGTCCAGAAAAGCGGTGGGGCCTCCATCTCTGGGGTTATTCAAAACCTGCCTCGATGTTGTCCCGTGCAACCTGCTCTAGAAACTTGCTCTGGTGGGGAGGTTGGACTAGATGATCTCCACAGGTCCCTTCCTACCATCCTGGGATTTTGTGTGATTCTGTGTGAATTAAAACTATGAGGGAGGTAAGGGGTAATTAATGGGCTCACCCCAGGGTCAGGAATCTATGGCATGGTGTTCACTTTAAAAATTTAACTGGTCTTTTTTCATCATATGTGGGACAAATACACACCCAGCTGCTCCCATTTCTGGAGGTAGCCATCAGAAATCATAAAGCAACTTCTAATTTAGGCAGGAAGGGACCTGCCTTAGCAGACAGTGCACTCTCAGCTTCTCCACAAAATGAAATCTTTCCCGACATCTGTTTTAGTTGAAACAGGACTAATGAATCAAGAGTAATGAAACAGGACTAGTATGCTAATGCATATTAAATGGTGACTTTAGAGAAGAGGGAGATGTCCTGGTGCCTATGTCCATTCATACAAGCAGCCCTTTCTGGAGGAGTGAAGGCATCATTCCCCCAGCTGCAAGGTTTTGTACTGTGGGCAGGACCAATCTTCTTGTCCACATCTACAGACAGGATTTTAGCACCTTCTTATGCTGCTCTGCCTCTGCTCTGAGCCCACATGGCCCCAGATGCCCCTCACTCACCAGTGTCCGCATGAGAAAGTCAGAAAAGACCATTTCTGCAGCACCAATGACTGCCCAACCACAACATGAATCCTCTGCTCAAACCACACAGCAGTATCCCCAATGTCCAGTGCTACAGGTGATGGCCCTGCTGGGAGAGGCAGAAGATGGAGTGGCTGGGGGATTGTGTTATTCAGCACAAGGACAATTGCTCAATGTTTTGTGGGTTTATGACAGGAACTATACAGTGCTTTATGATAGAATCTCAATCACATAGATTAAAAACAGAAAATCTAGTGAAGCACATTCAACTAACTCGTTGCAGTGTCTTTTGGATAACTTTAGCCTGCACTGTGCACAGATGGTAAACAGAGGTCTTTGGAATTTTCCATATCACTTACCATGGAAACCCCTATCAGGTGGGGGGGGGGTGGAAGGGGTGGGAGAATCAGTGGAAATAATAATAGCAAAATCTGAGAAAACTGAAAGCTTTTCTTCTGGTACCTGGGTCTACAATGAGTTGCCCTGATAGATGTTCTTCAACAACTGGAGAAATAAAATTCCCACTGCTATGTTTATCAGTTTCAGCCTAAACACTGCTGAACACTGAAAAAGAAACCTTCTAGTCTCAGAAGAAGTGGCCCATGTGCTGTGGAGCACACTCGATAACATTTTATCAATCCTAGGCTTGGAGGGCTGCAGTAGTTGCTGAATATGAGTTTGTTCACATAGTTTATTTTCTTAAATATGTAAGAAACAGTTTGGTAACTTGAAATTCTTAGGAAACGATTAGCCAGCTCTACCTGCTGACCTTCAGTTCCCATAAGAAAATTAAAATGTTTATTTGGCTAAAACAACTTGTAAATGAACTTTTTTTTTTCCACTCTCTCAGCTTCTTTTTTGTATTTTGTGCATTGTGGACCCTAGCAATGATATTAGTTCTAGTGTGGGAAAATATTATAATTGAGATCTGGTAAGTTATTTGCAGACTTCAAGTTTTTCTTTGCACTGTGCTGACATTTAGTACAGCCCCGGTGAGGAAAACAATGCTGCCATTCATGTCTCTAGACGTAGATTTCAATCGACTTAAGAGGGCACAATGAAACTTGGTCATTCACTGGTTACCCATATTGTGTTCTCAAATTTTCTCTCAGCAAAAGTATAATGACTCGTTATTGTATGGTCGCATAGACAAGGGCTCAGAACAAGAGACATTGGTTTTGTCTGACGGTGTGAGAAAGTCGTGAAGGGATCTTTTCTTCCAGATGGTGTTAAATTCAGCTGCCTTTTTAACATTGGCCTTGCACAGCAATCTGCTGCTCCCTTTTCACAAAGATAAGCTCGGGTCCCTTCTAGTTAACATGCATGCTCACGCAACCTGCAACTTCACTCCAACTGTTTTACAAATGCGTTGGCACGCTAAATAAACTCGATCTAGCCTCTTCCAGTCCTAAAACTACTCTTCCAAGAACTACCGCACTAATATTTACACTTTTTCTTTTGTCCTGTTACATAAAGTTGCATATAGTTTGATGATTCTTTTCTCTCTCTTTTTTTTAACCTACGCGTTTTAAGGCAACAGCACCTAAACAGTCAGATAATCCCAGAAAACTTTATGTGCTGCCTGATCCCCTCGAAGAATAAACTCCAAGAGCTTCGCTGCCACGCTTCCACACTTTTTTCCCACGTCAGAAGATGTGCAGGACAAAAAGGGGTAGAAGCGGGGCGCTTTGCCTCTAAAGCAATGGAGTAACTGTAATAGTAGTTACGATTGCCAAACGTATTTTATTGGTTGGTAGTCACGTCACATTAATAAATTACAAAACAATTTAGCACGACAGTGGCCAACACGCCATTGTAATGCTGATGTTTTTCTCGGGTGTTTTCCCTCGCAAGTTTACATCAAAGACCGAGGACGCAAGCAACAGCTTAAGTAAATTGACCCTATTCATCGCCTAAGTAAACAATGAGTTCCTCCAGAAAACAGCTTATTGCCTTAATTGATGCTCTTTGAGAAAGGAACCCGCGTACTTTGTCATGTAAATGTTAATTGTGTCAGACAGTGGCTGTAGGTAAATAGCACCCCTGGACGGGCAGTCAATAGGAGGCGTGCGGGCACGCTGCAGTAACAGCTTGGTGGCACAAACACGGTGTCAGATGTAAATAAACCAAGGTCCCCTAGCCCGTCACTGTGGCAGTAAAACTTTGGCACGTGTAGCGCAACTAAAACGCGAGGATAGATGAAAAGATTTAACAAAAAAAAAAAAAAAAAAACAAAAAAAAAAAAACACCACCAACAACAAAAAGCACCAGCCTGGCCGGTACTGCCAGCAAGATAAAATCCTGCGATCCAAGCTGTGGTGCGGATATTTTTGGACCTGGAGGAGGCATGGGGTAACTTTTGGGGCCAAATTCTTTGTTTTACATTGAGGGAACCCTCTGCCGTCCCGGTGTGTAGCATGAGGGTTAATATTCCCACTGCAAGCCTCCAAAACAGCGTTTGATATCAAGAGTCCCATTGCACAGTGGAAGAAATAAAGAAGTATAGAAAAATGAAAACCCGCGCTCAGAAGCGTGTGACAGACCGACGGGCTCCCCCTTCCCTTATATCTGATCCTATTTTAATCTGCCGCTGTTTCTAGCAGGTTATCACCCTCCAGTGTGCTTCTGGGAAGATGTTTAGGTGAAGTCCAAAGGAAAGCGGTCCCTTTCGCCATTAAACCTTTCTCGATTTCACCGCGAGAGGGGTCTGAGCTGCGTTCGTTTCAAAGATGAATCGCCCCCCAATTCCCTTTTACGAAAAACACGGGGATGCTCTTCAGGCCGGCCCGCCGCACCTGCTCTTCCCTTCTCCCACTGGGCCCATCCTCTCTTCTTCAATTCCCCACCCCCCGCCCCCCATCTCCATCATCCGCGGGCAAAAGGTGGAACTTGCGCCTGGAAGAGGGGGCAGGCTTCGCAGCCGCGAACCCCTTTCCTGACATCCCGCGGGTGGAAGTTGCTCTAGGAAAAGGTGAAGGGGATGGGGAAGATGAGGAGAGGAGCACGGTGCCGGCGGTAGATCCAGCTCCCCCCCTCCAGTTCCCTCCTAGTCTATCCCCGGCCCCCGCCGCAGCCCTCGGCCCCCGCCGGGCTTGTCCGTCACGGGCTGCCGGGGCACGGCATTGCCACTTGCCCCGAGCGTGGGAATGGGAGCGCCCAGCCGTTCACATCTCCTGTACGCCGTTTAACGGAATCAATTAGGCAAGACAGACTCTCAGCATTTCCCCACCGCCCCCTTCACTCCACCCCAACCCGCTCCTCCCCTCCCCCCGTTTTTGGTTTGGTGGTTTGGTTGTGGTTTTGTGGATGTTATATTTTG
>WAAF01018710.1:4879-19370 GCA_013400475.1 Tricholaema leucomelas
GAAAAACCTGCCTAGGCAAGGCAGGACATGCATAAGCCTATCTGGGGCCTATGAGGCCTACCACAACACTGTCATTGCAGTACTGGCACAATTTAGGCAGAAAGGGGCCAGTGACCCTTTGTTCTCTCCCACCTCTTTTTTTTCCTCATCATAATGGGGTTGGAACATTCTGCCAGTAACTAAAAAGCATAATTTTGAACCATGGCAGTATAGAGGAGGACTTAACCAGGAGTTAATGCCATATGCTTCATATACAACAGTATTTAAAGAGTAGGCCTATAGTTTGGTGGAGAAAGGAGGAAGCAAGGCACTGAACAGGTTATGATGGCTTTGGGGCTTTGAGACTCTATGTGACTTAGGCACTGCCTTGCAGACCACTGAAAGGATGTCTAAGCTGTGAAAGCAGAATTTGAGACACACCTTTCCCTTAGTGTTTCTCTTGGCTGGTTTCAGCAGCTCCCAACTCTGCTTTATTGTCTGCTATGAATTCCTTTTGGAGGCATCCATTCTCCCATGGGCAGGGACCTCAGGCACCTAACCCTGCCCTGGTCTGGAAGCCAGGCATTTAGAATGAGAAGTACTGACCCTCACTGTTGCTGAGCCCAAATCCCTTCACTTATTTAATGCCAAACACGTGCTGATCTCCTGCTGCTGCAGAAAACATCCACAGTCACTCAGTGAAAAATTCATACAATCATAGAATCATAGAATCAATCACCCAGTCCAACCTAGCACCCAGCCCTGGCCAATCAACCAGACCGTGGCACTAAATGTCTCAGCCAGGCTTGGCTTCAACACCTCCAACTCCACCACCTCCCTGGGCAGCCCATTCCAATGCCAATCGCTCTCTCTGTGAAGAACTTCCTCCTAACATCCAGCCTAGACCTGCCCTGGCACAGCTTGAGGCTGTGTCCCCTTGTTCTGTTGCTGGGTGCCTGGCAGAAGAGCCCAACCCCACCTGGCTACAGCCTCCCTTCAGGTAGCTGTAGACAGCAATGAGCTCTGCCCTGAGCCTCCTCTTCTACAGGCTGCACACCCCCAGCTCCCTCAGCCTCTCCTCAAAGAGCTGTGCTCCAGGCCCCTCATCCCTTCCTTCATTGTCCTTCTCTGGACACCTTCCAGCACCTCAACATCTCTCTTGAACTGAGGAGCCCAGAACTGGACACAGCACTCCAGGTGTGGCCTGAGCAGTGCTGAGCACAGGGGCAGAAGAACCTCCCTTGTCCTGCTGCCCACACTGCTCCTGAGCCAGGCCAAGATGCTGTTGTCTGTCCTGGCCATCTGGGCACACTGATGTCCATAAGCTGTGCTTGGCATAGTTGTAAGAACTGAAGCAGTTAAGAGAGATGTTAACCCTTCCATCAAAAATGGATATGATCTTAGGTTAGAAATAATGTAAACTTTGTAGGTGTGTGGCGCAGTGTTAAAGATGTAAACAAAGTTGTAGGAGTCATGCCTTAAAAGAGATGGGATCTGTGCATTGCAAGATCTGGGCTCTGGCTTGGGTTAGTTTTAGAGAATACTACTACTTTTGCAAGGACACTTCATGGGAGAGGGGAAAAAAAGGTGAAATAAAATTGTGTTGCTGTATGCTCATAATTCTCCTTTGTAGATTTTAGTCCTGAGCACTGAAAGTACAATATTTGTATGAAGTCCTTCAGGACAGAAACAGCAGCAGTTGTAATTGAAACAGAACATGATTTTTCTGCCTGTTTCTGTTATTTTTCTCACACCATCAATTATGACAATATCATTGATAGTTTTATTTACATTATAACTTTCATAGAATCATAGAATGGTTTAGGTTGGGAGGGACCTCAAGGATCATCCAGCTCCAACCCCCTGCCATAGGCAGGGACACCTCCCACTAGAGCAGGTCACTCAAGGCCTCATCCAACCTGGCCTTGAACACCTCCAGGGAGGTTGTGGAGGACAGAATCACCCAATGTGATCAAAGATCACATTGGGTGACTCTGTGCTCCACAACCTCCCTGGGCAACCTGTGCCAGTGTCTCACCACCCTCACTGTAAAGAACTTCCTCCTAACATCCAGTCTAAATCTCCCCTCTGCCAGCTTAAACCCATTCCCCCTCGTCCTGACATTACCAGACCTTGTCAATAGTCCCTCCCCAGCCTTCCTGTAGGCTCCCTTCAGATACTGCAAAGCCACTCTAAGGTCTCCTCGAAGCCTTCTCTTCTCCAGGCTGCAGAGCCCCAACTCTCTCAGCCTGTCCTCATAGCAGAGCTGCTGCAGCCCTCTGAGCATCTTCGTGGCTCTCCTCTGGACTGGCTCCAGCAGTTCCATGTCCTTCTTGTGCTGGGGGCTCCAGAACTGCACACAGGACTCCAGGTGGGGTCTGAGCAGAGCAGAGCCAAGGGGCAGAATCCCCTCCCTTGCCCTGTGCCCACACTGCTCTTGCTGCAGCCCAGCACAGGGTTGCTGTCTGGGCTGCATGTGCACACTGCAGGCTCATGTTGAGCTTTTCGTCACCCCAGATATTGTCATTTTCATTAACCCCATGCATGTTACAGGAGGGGCTCTCAACCGCCCCTTCACCTTCCCCCTACCCCTCTCAACCTTACCCCAGTCCCAAGGAAGAATGGAGGTTTGGCCAGGGGGTTAGGAAGCAAAGTGGATTAGGAAAGAATAACACAGAGGGTTAGGTTAGCGATGCAGCTCCGAGCTCCCCAGCAGCAGAAGTGCTCCTGTCTATGTTCTGATTCTTATTCTTATATCTCTCAGCAAGCCTATGAGTGAAGTAGCCATCACCATTGTTTTCCTTTTCACAGCCTATAATCTAGTTCTTTTCACTGAAACATTCTAGCTAGCTTCAGACTAGCACAGTTAGCCACATTGAAATAACCCTTAACCATCCCCTCTGCATGGCTCTTCCAGCTCCAAGTGCTCTTTCACACCCGACCCTGTAACTGCAGTGTTTGGAAAAATTTTTTTGTCACTCAGTATTTTAATTCTTGCTTAAACCTCTTTTTATATCCCTATTACTGCTGAGAAAGCAAAATGTATTTGTCCCTTTGAAAGTAACTGTACAAAGGACCAAATAAATACATGATCTGAGCCTCCTTAGATTCCTGTCCTTCAGGAATTATGCTCTTCCCTGTCTGGTTTGATAGTTAAAAGATTACTGTCATTTCTGGGAGTTTACAGGGTTTCTCAAAGCACCTACAGGATGGCCAAGGGATCAGGCCCAGCCAGCATGGGTTTAGGAAGGGCAGGTTCTGTCTCACCAACCTGATCTCCTTTTATGATCAGGTTCCTGCCTGGTGAATGTGGGGCAGGCTGTGGATGGAGTCTACCTGGACTGCAGCAAAGCCTTTGACACTGTCTGCCACAGCAAGCTCCTGGCACAGCTGGCAGCTCATGGCTTGGACAAATTCACTCTGTGCTGGGTCAGGAACTGGCTGGAGGGCTGGGCCCAGAGAGTGGTGGTGAATGGTGCCACATGCAGTTGGCAGCTGTCACTAGTGGTGTGCCCCAGGGATCAGTGCTGGGCACAGTCCTGTTCAATATCTTTATTGATGATCTGGATGAGGGGATTGAGTCCAGCATCAGTAAGTTTGAGGATGACACCAAGCTAGGAGCAGCTGTGGAGCTGTTGGAAGGTAGGAGAGCCCTGCAGAGGGACCTGGCCAGGCTGGATGGGTGGGCAGAGGCCAGTGGGATGAGACTGAACAAGGCCAAGTGCAGGGTTCTGCACTTTGGCCACAACAACCCCAAGCAGCACTACAGGCTGGGGACAGAGTGGCTGAGAGCAGCCAGGCAGAGAGGGACCTGGGGGTGCTGGTAGAGAGGAGCTGAAGATGAGGCAGCAGTGCCCAGGTGGGCAGCAGA
This sequence comes from Tricholaema leucomelas, assembly GCA_013400475.1. NCBI lineage: Eukaryota > Metazoa > Chordata > Aves > Piciformes > Lybiidae > Tricholaema lacrymosa > Tricholaema leucomelas. The sequence goes on from WAAF01018710.1 coordinate 8,730, forward strand.
GCCAATGGCATCCTGGGCTGGCTCAGGAGCAGTGTGGCCAGCAGGACAAGGGAGGTTCTTCTGCCCCTGTGCTCAGCACTGCTCAGGCCACACCTTGAGTGCTGTGTCCAGTTCTGGGCTCCTCAATTCAAGAGAGATGTTGAGGTGCTGGAAGGTGTCCAGAGAAGGGCAGCAAGGCTGGGGAGGGGCCTGGAGCACAGCCCTGTGAGGAGAGGCTGAGGGAGCTGGGGGTGTGCAGCCTGCAGAAGAGGAGGCTCAGGGCAGAGCTCATTGCTGTCTGCAGCTACCTGAAGGGAGGCTGTAGCCAGGTGGGGTTGGGCTCTTCTCCCAGGCACCCAGCAACAGAACAAGGGGACACAGTCTCAAGTTGTGCCAGGGCAGGTCTAGGCTGGATGTTAGGAGGAAGTTGTTGGCAGAGAGAGTGATTGGCATTGGAATGGGCTGCCCAGGGAGGTGGTGGAGTCGCTGTCCGTGGAGGTGTTGAAGCCAAGCCTGGCTGGGGCACTTAGTGCCATGGTCTGGTTGATTGGACAGGGCTGGGTGCTAGGTTGGACTGGATGATCTTGGAGGTCTCTTCCATCCTGGCTGATTCTATGATTCTATGAATTAGCATATTTCTTGGATGTGTCTCAATCATCTCTCAGGCTGCATTGTGTGAATGAGAGCTCCACTGGCAACACTTGGAAATACTTTTTTAGCAGGTTGCAGTCTTCAGGTGTGTGCTTTTGCAGGGAGCTAAACTTGTGCTGTGCTGTTTTCACAGAATCACAGAATTGGTCTGGGTGAAAGGGACCTCAAGGATCAGCCAGTTCCAACCCCCCTGCCATGGTCAGGGACACCCTACCCTAGAGCAGGCTGCCCACAGACTCATCCAGCCTGGCCTTAAACACCTCCAGCCATGGGGCCTCAACCACCTCCCTGGGCAACCCATTCCAGCCTCTCAGCACTCTCATGTCCAACAACTTCCTCCTCACATCCACTCTGAATCTCCCCACCTCCAGCTTTGCTCCATTCCCCCCAGTCCTGTCAATACCTGTTATCCTAAAAAGTCCCTCCCCAGCTTTTTTGTAGGCCCCTTCAGATACTGGAAGGCCACAAGATGCCTCCTGTTCTCATTTTTGTTGAGATGGACTTTTCAGGATATCAGGGAGTGACAGGACTGGGGGGAATGGAGCAAAGCTGGAGGTGGGGAGAGTCAGTCTGAACATGAGGAGGAATCTTACGTGAAACTGATTGAGAAACTTTCTACAGTGATAATTCACAGAGCAATGCTGGGCTTTGTGGTGGCACTTTTTTGGGTTTCTTTATAGCTAAGAACAACTACAGCTAAGGCAAACTCCTGTAATAAAAGTTTAATAAACATGGGGAAAGGGAAGATGGCATGCTCTGATCCTCATGGTGCAGAGGTGAGAGGGTAGGTGGCATGCTCTGATCTTCATGGTGCAAAGAGGTGAGAGGGTAGGTGGCATGCTCTGATCTTCATGGTGCAGAGGTGAGAGGGTAGGTGGCATGCTCTGATCCTCATGGTGCAGAGGTGAGAGGGTAGGTGGCATGCTCTGATCCTCATGGTGCAGAGGGGATGCAGAGAGCTCTTCTTTACAATATCCTGTAGTTTTCCATGTGTTAGACCTTAGCCTAATCTTCCACCTACCCTTCATTCTAGAGAAGTTTCTTGTGGCTTGCCAGGCTTCCAGCCCAATTTGTAGAAACAGCTACGTAACAAGAGCCTTTGAAAGGCTCTTAAAGCTGCTGCTGAGCACAACAGTCAGAGACAGAGAGGAGGAGGAGAAGCTGAGCTGGCTGCCTGGTCACTGGCCACCAGCTCAGGGTTGCCAGAGTGATGAAGCCACCTTCCCCAACACTGGTGCCACCTGCCCCATGTTGTGTTGAGGTGAAAGTCGCAAGCATCAGCTGAAAACTAACATTCATCCACAGTTGTCAGGAAGCCCTGAATGCTGCTGCAGAGCTGTCGCCCCTGGAGCACCATCAGTGTATGAGTCGTGGGAGCTGCAAGGGAAGAGCGATGGAGGGGGGTTGGTGTCTGTCCGTGCCAGCTTCTCTAACTTGCCCTGAGTCTCTCAGCCATAGAATGAGTTCCTGTCTGAGGTCTAAGAACCTCACACACATGTGCAAGGAGTCAGGTGGCTACTTTCCCATTATGGGATGGCCCATATGGCTGCTTAGCAACAGTACAGAATGTTACCTGTTTCATGCAGCCAGGGGCAGGACAAGAGGACACAGCCTCAAGCTGTGCCAGGGCAGGTTCAGGCTGGATGTTAGGAAGAAGTTCCACACAGAAAGAGTGATTGGCATTGGGATGAGCTGCCCGGGGAGGTGGTGGAGCCAACATCCCTGGAGGTGTTCAAGAGGAGGCTGGATGAGGCACTTAGTGCCATGGGTTAGTTAATTAGCAGGGTTAGGTATAGGTTGGACTCGATGATCCTAGAGGTCTTTTCCAACCTGGTTAATTCTGTGATCCCCTGATTTTATGGGAGTGGTCCTTCATTAAAGTGTTAGAAACAGTAAGTATCTGTTAGACCTTCATGCAAAGACTTCATACCTTCATGTTTCACTTAAGTCATTTCTTTAAGACCTCTTGAAACAATAAAAATAAGATTAGTATAGGACAGTACCTAAAACTCACTCGAGAGCACTGATTTGTAATGGAATAGGGAGAGGTAGGGATGGGAGACAGTTCAGATTGGTGTTTAATCAGACCAAGTGCTTTTAATTAGCTGGAGAGGAAGATGGTGAATATTTCCATTTAAGTAAGTGTTCCTGCTCAGAGACATGCTTTCATCATAAGAAAATTATCTCACTTTGCATAAATTAAAAACTCATCGTTGGTGTCTTTTAACATTGCATATTTGAAGTAATAAGGCAGATGAAACACCTGATAACTGAGACTTTTTCCTTCTCTCCCTGTATTTTTTTAAAGCTTGGGTAATAATTGAAGTCTGTAATTGGAGAACTTCTCTAAAATCTGAACCTATTCCATCGATTTAAGCACAGCTACACACATTAATTGCGGTTGTCTGTGGGTTTGAATCACATAAGGACAGGTCTTACACTTAACTTTTTAAGCTGCTCATGAAAGGGTATGAGAAATGTAATCAACACAAAACTGAGGTTCCAACCTGGTTGATTCTATGATTCTATGATCTGATACTGACATCACTGAAATTGGACATTGAGAATATTACTTGTTATGTTCTGACTTTAGTGAAATTATCATAGAATCTTAGAATCAGCCAGGTTGGAAGAGACCTCGAAGCTCATCCAGTCCAACCTAGCACCCAGCCCTAGACAACAACCAGACCATGGCACTAAGTGCCCCCACCAGAGTTTTCTTCAACACCTCCAGGGATGGCAACTCCACCACCTCCCTGGGCAGCCCATTCCAATGCCAATCACTCTCTCTGGCAAGCAGGTGACAATCTGTACTTCACTATTGCCACTCTGTAATTTAACAGCGTTGGGCTCGCACAAGAGCTGGCCTTTTTTCAGTGACTACATTGCTCTGTTGGCACTTCTGGCCATTTGCTGTTTTAGTGAGGTTGTGGCATAGCAGCAACACTTTTGAACCCATATACAATGGTAAAATCAGTAAACCTCATTCCTAAAATCAACCAGGTTGGAAGAGACCTCCGAGATCATCCAGTCCTATATATGCCCCGATAGCATCTGTGTGAGGTAACTTGTTAGCCTTCTGTCTGTGCAAAGATGCTCTCCCTCACCAAAGATAGAAAAAGATCCCCTGGCCAGCGGGGATAAGGCCAGGGAAGTGGTTTCATGATGAATTTAAGCCTATTTAAAACCCCTGGGTCATTGAAAACAGTTGTCCCTCCCTCTGCTTTGCCCTTCAACCATTCATTGCTGCCCTTCTCCATGTCAGCACAGGGCTTGCAAGTTCAGGGAGCTATTTCAGCTGGTCAGATTAACGTTCGGTGCAGCTGCACAGCTGCCCAAGCACTGATGCCAGCACAAACAAGGGCGCTGGGGCACACCAGCATGGACAATGGGGAGGGCAGGATTTCTGTGCTCAGGAGCAGTACATAAGGTGGAGTTACTTACACAACTGGAGCCTGAGAGTGAAACAGACTAAGTCAGGACTACAGGTGTTTTTTTCCCAATTCCTATTACTTCTGGGAAATCCTCAGTGAGCAGAACTAGGGGAAAATTTCCATTCATTCCCCCTTTTTTTGTAACTGTTTTTTCAATAAATCAGATTTAGTTGGGTTGCAGAGCAAAGCGCAGACACCAGCTCCAACAGACAGAGACTCACACACTGACACTGTCTTATCTATGTTTGTGTCCTTGTTTTTATACATCTCAGCAAGCCTGTGAGTGAAGCAGACATCACCATTGTTTCATTTTCACAGCCTAGAATCCAATTTCTCTCACTAAAATATTCCAATTTGCCTCAAACCAGCACAATGTAGAACAGGTATTTCTCAAATGCCCAGTTCAAATGTGGGATGGACTCCAGAGTTTGACAATAGAACATTATTTTTTAGTTAAAGTTTTCCTCAAGATGCCTATTTTTTAGAAAGTCAACATGAGGTACTGGAACATGTCCAGAGAAGGGCAGCAAGGCTGGGGAGGGGCCTGGAGCACAGCCCTGTGAGGAGAGGCTGAGGGAGCTGGGGGTGTGCAGCCTGCAGAAGAGGAGGCTCAGGGCAGAGCTCATTGCTGTCTGCAGCTACCTGCAGGGAGGCTGTAGCCAGGTGGGGTTGGGCTCTGCTGCCAGACAACCAGCAACAGCACAAGGGAACACAGTTTCAAGCTGTGCCAGGGGAGGTCTAGTCTGGATGTTAGGAGGAAGTTGTTGGCAGAGAGAGTGATTGGCATTGGAATGGGCTGTCCCTGGAGGTGTTGAAGCCAAGCCTGGCTGGGGCACTTAGTGCCATGGTCTGGTTGATTGTCTAGGGCTGGGTGCTAGGTTGGCCTGGATGAGCTTGGAGGTCTCTTCCAACCTGCTTGATTCTATGATTCTGTATTTTTAAAGCAGGAAACTCTCTCTACAGTCCAGTCTGAGCCCAGACCTTGCCAGTGTGCACACTCAGCTGAAAGCATGAGTGTGGTTCTGCAAAATCCCCTTTAGGCCTGGGAATAAACATCTTATTTAAAGCACATACCCAGTGACTTGGTGAGTGTGATTGTATATTACCAGGGCACATTCATCTGCTCCTATACACTTAAACATGTTGTTCTCTTTAGGTGCCAGCATGACACCAGTGTGACACACTGATTGCTCAAATGAGGCTTTTTCCTCTTGACTTGGAGAAACTCCACAGCAGTCACTCCACAGTAGTTGTGCTTGGTTCTGTGAGAGGCAGGATGAATGGTGCTCGGTATTTGCTGTGCTGGATAGGTCTGTACACAAATGATTTCTTGCCAGTTGATGAGGTTAGAAAAATCTTTTCTTTTCTGCAGACTGCCCAAGTGCAGGCAGGAGGTGTTTGCTGAGGTATGAATAAGCAAATTGGCTGATTTTCATCACCCAGGTCTCTTTCCTCATCTTGTGATGAAACATTTTCATTTACCAACCTTGAATCATCTTTGGAGATGCAGAGGTTTTAGCTGCCACTTTCATTCCCTTCCATTCTGTTGCCTTCTCTGAAGAGAAGCCTTTTATGAGGTTTTCTCTAAGGGGAAAATGTCTTTTGCATTGAACCATTATTCATGGCTCTGTGGTAGTGTATGTGTGTTTCTTTACGTCAGAACACATTCTGGCAGTATTGGTTTGGGTGTCCATATGGACTTTTGTGTCATTATCTTTAACCTGCTATTTGCATTTTCACTCTATTATGGTCTTGCACAAGCTCTAAAGAAAGTAATTCTGCAGTCCTTTATTTTCCCAGTGATCTCACTGACTTTAATCTTTGAGTAAGCTAATGCAACTCCCCTGAAGTCAGTGAATTGTATCATGGCAGTGTTTGGCCTATTGCTTTAATTGATGAGAGGTTTTTTTAGGAGGAAGTTGTTGGCAGAGAGAGTGATTGGCATTGGAATGGGCTGCCCAGGGAGGTGGTGGAGTCGCCATCCCTGGAGGTGCTGAAGCAAAGCCTGGATGAGGCACTTAGTGCCATGGTCTGGTTGACTGGATAGGGTTGGAGTGGATGATCTTGGAGGTCTCTTCCAACCTGGTTGATTCTATTGATTTTTTACACATGCATCTATTAGAAGCAAGGGGTTTTTTTCATTTTGTTACCAGCAGCTCTAGTTGGTACTGGTAAACTACAATGAGCAGATAGTCTGATAACACAGGGGAAAACATAAGATAGCTATTCAGTGAAAATGAAACCTTGGAAATGTGTATGCCTCTGGTGATGTGTTATGATTGTCCAGTTTATTTTTAATATAGAGCAAGTTGATAGGACTACAAAAGAATGATTTGGACTGAGTAGGTCCTATAAAGACGATCTAGTGCAGCCCTTGGGCTAGGGACGTGAGCAGGGACATCTTTTGCCAGATCAAATTACTCAAAGCCCCATCCAACCTGCCCTTAAATGCTTACAGAGGTGGAGCATCCACAGCTTCTATGGGCAACCTATTTGAGTTCACTGCCACCATAAAAAAGATCTTCCTTCTATACAATATTGACCTACCTTCTTTCAGTTTAAAACTGCTGTAAGCCCTGGTGAAAAAAAACCTCTCCATCTTTCTTGTCACAGGTTGAGTTTTAGTCTGCTGCTATTCATACTGTCCTGCCTCATGTCAGCTTCAAAATCAAAGTACTGCCTGGAGCGAAGAGTGGCTGTCCCTGGAGGTGTTGAAGCCAAGCCTGGCTGAGGCACTTAGTGCCATGGTCTGGTTGATTGGACAGGGCTGGGTGCTAGGTTGGGCTGGATGAGCTTGGAGCTCTCTTCCAACCTTGTTGATTCTTTGATTCTGTGATTACAGGGATCAAAGTTCAGACTGTAACAGGGGAAGCTTCCAGTTCTGGTTGCTGCTGCTGGATTCCAGATTATTTTTCTGGGCATTGACTCCTTTCCACTGGGATGGTGGCAGTGGGGCAGCTTCTGGTTTTCTTTTTATACTGGGTGGGTTTTTTTCTGTATTTCACTGCACTTCTGCAAATAGAATCATAGAATCAAACTAGGTTGGAAGAGACCTCCAATCTCATCCAGTCCAACCTAGCACCCAGCCCTAGACTAAGTGCCCCAGCCAGGCTTGGCTTCAACACCTCCAGGGACAGCAACTCCACCACCTCCCTGGGCAGCCCATTCCAATGCCAATCACTCTCTCTGCCAACAACTTCCTCCTAACATCCAGACTAGACCTGCCCTGGCACAGCTTGAGACTGTGTCCCCTTGTTCTGTTGCTGGCTGCCTGGCAGAAGAGCCCAACCCCACCTGGCTACAGCCTCCCTTCAGGTAGTTGTAGACAGCAATGAGGTCTGCCCTGAGCCTCCTCTTCTGCAGGCTGCACACCCCCAGCTCCCTCAGCCTCTCCTCACAGGGCTGTGCTCCAGGCCCCTCCCCAGCCTTGCTGCCCTTCTCTGGACACCTTCCAGCACCTCAACATCTCTCTTGAATTGAGGAGCCCAGAACTGGACACAGCACTCCAGGTGTGGCCTAATAATCTAAACTAAGATTACCATGCATTGTGTTATTAATGAGATTATTAGCTAAGGTAATGTTCTGTTTATGTTATCTGATTTATTCAGTAAACTCTCATCTCTTTATCTCAACCTCAAGGTTTTGGGTGTTGCTTTTCCCTCACTTCTGTGTTGGGTGGGTCAGGCAGGTTAACCCTTCCAGTAACCCATTACACCTCTATGTACTGGAAGGCTTCTGTAAAGTTTGATGTATCTCTTTTTAGTATCTCTTAATACAGAAATAGAAAAATCACAGAGCAGCAGAACTGCATGAGAGGTGTTATATTATTGATTAAGATTGCCAATTAAGGTATGTTACAAATGGTTCCATTCTAAACAGTGATTATTGTACTCACTGACAGAGATTTCGCTCACTCAGCTTAAATGGGTTCCTTACAATCAGTGGGCTGAAGTATTCTTCTCATTAGAGTTACCTCAATCTGTTTTTCTCACTCCCTTCTAGCTGCAGGATGCATTGCAGTGAGGCTGAACATACTTCTGTAGTGAAAAGAGTCAGTTGTAACGGAGGCTGAGGGGACACCTTAACACTCTACAACTGCCTACCTGCAGGGAGACTGGAGTGAAGAGGGGGCCAGCCTCTTCTCCGTGATGGCAAGTGACAGGACTAGAGGAAATGGTTACAAGGTGCACCAGGGGAAGTTTGGGCTGGATGTTAGGAAATACTTCTTCACTGAAAGGGTTGTCAGACGTTGGAATGGTCTGCCTAGGGCAGTGGTGGAGTCACCATCCCTGGGGATGTTCAAGCTTAGGGACATAGTTTGGTGTTGACCCTTCAGTGCTGGGTCAAAGGTTGGGCTGAATGATCTTTGAGGTCTCTGCCAACCAGATATATTCAGTGATACTGTGACAGCCTCAAGCACACCAAAATGTTGTAGCAAGGAGGTTCAGTCCCTTCACCTCAAGCTCTTGAACCTGTTTCCTACTGTCATGTGGTTCAGCAGATGCGGATGTCCAGCACAGAACTCATGGGTTTGGACTCATGCTGGAAAGGTGAAAACCCAGTTATGACATTGCCCTGAGCTGGAGCAAGCCTTGTGTTCTGTGCCTGCTCTGGGTACTCGTCTCAAGCTCTGTAACCACAAAAAGCAACACCACCAACACAAAGAAAAGAACCACTACAAAACTTGTAGGACTTGGTCTGAAATATTCCATGCTTGGATAATTCGGTTTATGTATTGCCCAGCAAAACTAAGTAGGCCTTGCTTATTAGTGCCTCCTGGTCATGTACTGGCTGAAAAACAACACTGTAAAAGAAATGTATTTCAGTTCCAGGAATGCAGCTTCGCTTTCCTGTCAAAACCAGCAAGCTGCTGCTGGGAAGTGAGCCCTGAAGAGCTTTAAGTGAGTCCTGAAGAGCTTTTGTGCTTAGGTACCTTTGTGCACACAAAATGTTGTTCACATCTGTATGTATCTTTTTTTGTCAGGTCCCAACATTTTGGGAGACCCAAAGATAGTAAGTCCCCTTTAGTGGGAATGTTTTCATTGGCATCACCCAGTAGAAAGTAGCTGCAGTAATGTGTTTTAAATGTCATTATGCAGTGAGTGCAAGATGTCCTACATGTGATTGCACAGAAGTAGCTTTGTAAAACAGCTCCCTGATGTAGAGAGTCCAGGTCTTGGTGGTGCTGGTGAGCCCACAGCAAAGGACTGGGCATGGCTACAAACCTTTCTTATTTTTCTTCCATGTGCCTGTATAAATAATCATGGAATCATAGAATGGTTTAGGTTGGAAGGGACCTCAAGGATCATCCAGTTCCAATGCCCTGCCATAGGCAGGGACACCTCCCACTAGAACAGGTCACTCAAGGCCTCATCCAACCTGGCCTTGAACAACTCCAGGGAGGGAGCATCCACAACCTCCCTGGACAACCTGTGCCAGTGTCTCACCACCCTCACTGCAAACAACCCTTTCCTAACATCCAGTTTGAATCTCCCCTCTGCCACTTTAAACCCATTCCCCCTTGTCCTGTCATTACAAGACCTTGTCAATAGTCCCTCCCCANCCTTGCCCTGCTGCCCACACTGCTCTTGCTGCAGCCCAGCACAGGGTTGCTGTCTGGGCTGCATGTGCACACTGCAGGCTCCTGTTGAGCTTTTCATCACCCCAGACCCCCAGTTGCTGTTCCTCAGGGCTGCTCTCAGCCATTCCCCACCCAGCCTGGAGTTGTGCTTGGGATTGCACCAACCCAGGTGCAGGACCTTACACTTTGCCCTGTTGAATGTCATGAGGTTGGCCTGGGCACACCTCTGCAGCCTGTCCAGGTCCCTCTGGATGGATCCCTGCCCTCTAGCAACTTGACTGTGCCACACAGCTTGGTGCCACCTGCAGACTTGCTGAGAGTGTAGTCAATTTCTCTGTCCGTGTCACTGACATGGACACTGACATGTTACACAGCAATGGTGCCAGCACTGACCCCTGAGGGAGCCACTTGACACTGGTCTGCAGGTGAACATTGTGTTATTGAATGGATGAAGAATGTCTTAAGAGTCAGTTATCACAGAGTTTGAAGGCCTAGTCAAAAGGTCTCTTTGGCAAGGAAACAGCTTCACACTCCCACTCCCCCAGTCAAGAGTTTCTGGTTCTGAGTCAGACTCTGATGAGAAGATCTGATATGAAATATTGTAACTTTTAAAATGCTAAAACAACCAACTTTGGATATGCACTTGAATATGAGAGGGCTTGGATGTTTATTTTGCAACATCCCTTGTCATTTTCCTCCTGAGAAAGTAGTATCAGTGAACACTCTGGTGGAAATTAAGAATCTCTTATGAATTATGAATCTCAATTTCAATTTCAAGGAGTGGCTGAGGGAGCTGGGGTTGTTTAGTCTGGAGAAGAGGAGGTTGAGAGAGGACTTTATTGCCCTCTACAACTACCTAAAAAGAGGTTGTAGTGAGGCTGGAGCTGGTCTCTTCTCCCCAATTACTAATCATAGGACAAGAGGAAGTGGCCTCAAGTTGCACAAGGGGAGGTTTGGGTTGGCTTTTGGGAGGAAGTTCCTTACTGAGTGTGTGGT
>WAAF01018714.1:0-14410 GCA_013400475.1 Tricholaema leucomelas
GGCAAAGGACGGAGTGTCCCAAAGGCAAAGGCAAAGGGTGCCTTGTTTGCTTAGATTGCCCCATTTATAAGCAATGTATGGAGATGGATGGGTTTGTCGGCCATAGCACTGCCCAATAAGCTTCTGTTGTCGTCAGGCAGGGACATACCAAATTTGGAAAGGTCCACAGGTCCTGTACCCCCAAATATGGGAAGAGCATGAGCAAGCCACATGCCCAACACATGAGCTTATGCAACGTGACTACCTCGTGGGCCCTGAGCAGCCAGACAGAGAGGCGCCAAGCCCCCTGTCCCCCCAGTGTGCCTTCATCGTGTTTGCCTTCTGTCTGGGGTATGCGAGCATGTCCAGACAGGGCAAAAACAAAGTGAGGAATAGAAATAAGCCTATTTTCGGGCCTACAGCCCCTCTGTGACAGAACCACCATACGATGTCATGATTTCCAGATCTTATTTTATTGTAAAATAAAAGCAAACCCACAGTAGAAAATTACTCGAAATTCAAGTGGCATAGCATGGCATACCTGGCTTTCCAACAGGGTTCTTTTACTCTTCTCATAGGTATTGTTCTGCTCCCTCTCCCCCCCTCCCCAGTTAATTGGTAATTTCAATTATTTATTCATGTGTATGCTTTGTTATTATAACTTGAGATCAGGTTAGTTGAGTTACCTGCTGCTAACTTACATATTTGTTCAAAGTTGTTATACTACAGGGGTTTCTTTAATGCTATTCATGTTATTTTTTATCTATACTATCTCTTCACCTTGACATCTGTCCCAGGTTGAGGCTAGAGGGTTAAAAAAAAATTTCTGGGGACTAGAAGATTGTTATTCAATCCCATAATTCTGCTATCTCTTTATAGACTCACAACAAGGTCAGTTCATTCTCCTTTCCTCCTCCTCCTGCCCTGTGTGTGTGGCAGGAGCCACTTTATCAGGAACATGTAAGCTGTAGGCCTCTTGGATGGTGGAGGCGTTGCGGGGGCGGGGTGGATTGGAGCACTGGGGAAGGTAGATTAAGGTTTTTTTTTGGGGGATGGGGAAAACTTCAAGGAGGTTTGCCATGGATGGAGAAATTGCTTTGTAAGATCTATCATTGTATTTCTCTTTCTCTAAATACAATTCTGTATTTTCTCTCCAATTTGATCCGAGAGTTCAATTTCTGTCAACTATCTTTAGAAAACCCACAACAACTTCTCACCTGTAGATTTGGATGTAATACTGTGCATGAAAAAAATAAAGAGAAAAAAAGGAAAAAAATGTCAGCTTATATAGATATTATGAATTGTGTAGAGTAATTTTGTACTGTGTATGTCCTTGGTATTAGAGATGCCTTCTAAAATGGCAACTAGATTCCACATTATTTCTTTATTGCATTACAGAGGTTTTGGGCAGTCATTTTTGCACAACTATATTCGATTTATATTGAACCTTCATGTGCTCATTTTTAATAAATTCTAGTGTTTTTACTGCAAAACACATGAATATGTTTGTTCTACTTCTTTCATCCTGATGTCTTAATCCTCTGTTAGTTCTGAACTCCCCATGATCTTTAGACTATTTACTGTCTTTTCACCATATGGTTGTTCTGAAGTGAAGCTTTCCTTTCTAAACGCCTCACTGAAGAAAAGACTGGATGAGGCATTTAGTGCCATGGTCTAGTTGACTGGATAGGGTTGGGTGATAGGTTGGACTGGATGATCTTGGAGGTCTTTTCCAGCCTGGTTTATTTTATGATTCTATTCCTCTATCCCTTCTTGTCTGACCTCTTTTTTATTTTTCTTTTTAAAGCATCAACCAATTCTGTATTTAAAGGATGCAGCTGGTGGACGTTCTTCATACTTAAGCCATTTTACTATGGTTTCAGTGAATCACACAGGCTGAATGAGATGGATGCCCTGGCACAGAGGGACATAGAGGAGGAGTTACTGAATGCCTTCTTTACTTCAGTCTTTGCTCCCAGGACCAGCTTTCAGGAATCCCAGGTTCTGGAGGTAAGAGAGAAAAGCTGGATGATGGGAGACTCTCCTTTAGACAAGGAGAACTGGGTTTCAGATTGCCTAGTTGAGCTGGACACCCACAAATCCATGGTCCCCAGTGGGATGCACCCAAGAGTGTAAAGAGAGCTGGCTGATAATATTTCTAAGCCACTCTCCATAAGTTTTGAAAGGTGACGGAGAACAGGAGAGGTACTGAGAGCTTGAAAAAAGCAAGTGTCACTCCAGTCTTCAAAAGGGACAAGGAAGATCTGGGAAATTAGAGGTCAGTCAGCCTCACCTCCACTCCTGAAAAAGTAATGGAACAGCTCATACTGGAGAATATTCCTAAGCATGCAGAAGAAAAGTCCCCCTGTACTCTGCCCTGCTGAGGCCACATCTGCAGAATTGTCCAGTTCAGGAGGGACAGGAAAATGCTGGAAGGAGTCCAGTGGAGGACTTCAGAGATGATGAGGGAACAGGAGCAACTCCCTTGTGAGGAAAGATTAAGAGACCTGAGTCTGTTTGGCTGGGAGAAGACTGAGGGGGAGGATGCATGTTTCTGAATGTTTATCAATATCTAAAGGATGGAGTTCAGGAGGATGGGGCCAAGCTTTTTTCAGTAGTGCCCAACGATAGGACAAGGGGTAGCATGCACAAACTAGAACACAGGACATTCCACCTAACATAAGGAAAAACAACTTTCCTTTGAGGATGATGGAGTACTGGACCAGGCCGCCCTGAGGGGTTATGGAGTCTGCTTCTCTGAAGAGTTTCAAAACCCACCTATGCAACCCAGTCTAGGTGAACTTGCATGAGGAGGGCAGCACAGGCACCACAAGTCCATCCAAGCCCCACTGTTCTGTGATACTGTGATGCTGTCTATGTTGCACTACATGAATGAGAGCTGGTATTTGTTTCTTGTGTACACATGCTTGTGTAACTTTCCTAGCTTTACTTACAGAATATGCCAACTTATATGTGAATGACATATCCAAGTACTTAAATCGCTATGTAAACTTATGTAGTTCCTTTGATGTTCCAGGTATTCTTCTCATCTAAAAGTCTGAAGTGAAAACTTAAAGAACAGAACTGAGTTTCTTTAAGGCATATCTAACGTTGACGTCCTGAGTGAAAAACAGTTCTTTTAATTTTACGCCTCTTTTCATTTTGCTCTTCTAGTACTTCTGTACCCAACGTTTCTTCAGTTTTCATGATTTCCCACTGTGTGATGGAAATAATCAGCACTGAACCAGGCTTTGTCAATTGAAAGAAACACTTGTTGTTCCTTTTTCTCTTAGATGAAGCGCACAAAACCACTAGACTTATTTTGCCAATTTGTACAGACGCGCTACATAAACACATATTCAAAAATACAGAAATGCTCTTCTATTAAATGTTTAGTTCCAAATGAACACTTTCATTTGATAACTATGGATTTCAGATATATGTGTCCAAATTATTATTTATGTACTTTTAAAGTTCCTTTTAGTATTCCCCATAAATACATTTTGACATGTTTCATTTCTGCAACATTTATTTTCTCCCCCTAGTACTTAGTACTGTAATGAAAGGAAGACTTTGCAAACCTCCAGCTAAGCAAACTACAGATCTAGGCCTTTTGGGAAGAACTCTTTGTAGTTCAATGGCAACATAATTTAACTCTCTTTGAAGGCACAGTTCCAAGTATTTTAAAAATAATTTAAATTTTCTTATTTGCTTTGCTTTCTTGGTAAATGTTTCTTTAGAAGCTGAGGAGTAAGAATTTTTAACCTAAAAACTTAGTTGCTTTTCATTTGGCAAATGAAAGTTTGTTTCTGTTCCTAATTGTAGCTGAAATTAAGATTTGTTTCCTTGAATATTTAATACTTCAAATAAAAATTCAGTACAGGATTGCAAAGGATTGCAGATACTGTTGCTGTGACTGTCACCTGTGGCTCCCTTGAAATCATTTGGGCATTTACCTGCATGTCCTCTTATGGTGGTTCATAGCTTCTGCCTGGAAAAGATGCTTCTGCTCACCAGCTGCAGCAGTTGATTTTAAGGCAGTTTTTATTCTTTGATTGTTTGAGAGTACTAAGAGCACTGCTAAGCTCAGAGTTTAAATGCAAATATAATTGAATGGAGTATTTTCTCCCAGTGTTGGTGCCTAGCATTTATACATTTTTGAAAGGGAACACAACAAAACATAGTGCACATTTACAATTGAAAACACCAGTGGTTTGGTTTAGTTGAATTTAGACTGTTCTTAGAGGTGTGGAAGATCACTGGTGACTGTCCTTGGTGAAGAGTGAATAGCTTCAGTAATACTATTAGTTTGAGTAAGTTCTAATGAGGCATTTTCTTAAAACAAAATAGCACGACACAACACAAAACAGCACAACAAACAAACAAACCCCAACCAATCAGCAAACCAAAACAAACCCCACAAAAACAAACAAACAAACAAAAAAAGGTGACACACTAAACCAAATAGCACCAGGTCCAGATGAATATTAGGATCTCTCAGTATTCATGTTGCAAATGTAAAATGGAGCATTCCAAATCTGGGAATAGAAGTAACTTTCTATTCCAGAGTAATACTCGGGTGTTGTAGCCAGAAATGCTAAAGACCTGGATACTGGCATGCATTGGACATAGATGAGCGAGACTAGAACTATAGCTCTGGAGCTTTTTTGCCTCAGATGTGATATATATTATTCTTATATATGTGAGTCATGGACCCATCTATCCAGCGCCCAAAAAAAGTGAAATCAATTTGATTAGTTATAGCTATTTTGACTCTCTTATTTCCATAAACTAGCATGCTGCTGTGTTTGTGGTTGTTTTATTTCTTTTCTCCCAGAAATGTATTATTAATCATTTCTAATGATTAAAGAGCAGCTAAGAATGTATTGCTTTCAATATTGTATTTTGCAAACTCCTTATTAAGCCAAGTCTGGGCATTATCTACCAGCTTTCTTCAAAGTAAACTCTATATTACATTACATCTGAAGGGACTATTATTTGATTTTTCAGAACAGCTAACTCTTGTCTGCTCAAAGCTGAGTGTATTCTTATGTCTTGTTTAAATCTATGTAGTACAGGGGAAGGAATTATAAGGTTGAATCCACAGGTCTGATTGCACACACTCTTAGTAGCTTGTTGAGTTTCACAGTTTGCACAGCAGTTGCCCTCAAGTTTGAAACACTGAGCTGGTTATAGATCTTGTCCATCTATGAGCAGGCTTTAGTGTGTACAAGGACGTTTGTGTTCTAGCACAGGTAAACAATGATAGATTGTTTATTTTTCATTCTGACTCTACTGTGGTGATGCTTTTTATGTGCTGTCATTTGTGGCTTCCTGCAGAGTGGTTCCATTGCCACTACCCAAATATTACTGCAAATAGAAGGCTTTCCTGTTTGTTAGGATGATCAGACCACTGATCTTAAGAAAGATCAGTGAAGTTCAAGAGTTTCTTAAATTGATTTATTCTTTCCATTCTGCCCATGTTTTACAGAGAACATCTGGTTAATTCTCAAGATGTCTTTCTAGCACCTGTAACATGAGATGAACACTTCAAAAAGCTGGTTTTCTTTGCTTTAGCCTAAGCTAGCCTATTCGATTTTGATAACATAAGGCTAGGTGAAGTTTCTGTTATCCTTTGATTTGACTTATGAATATTAGTTGTATTAGCCTGGAAAGATGTCTCCTAGTGAGAAAATGAAACTGAGTCTTTGATGGGATTGATGGACTGCTCAATATACAACTCTCACTTTTAATCCATGGTTCCACAATACCTTCAAGACCTTTTAAAATCTGTTGTACATCAGTTTTCAAGTAAAAATCTTTATCTGGGGTGGTTTTAATCCCAGGAAAATTCATATAGTTCACATAAAAACACATATATAGTAGTAATAATCATGAATATGAGAGAGTGAAATAGTTGTTTTGTGTGCTGGATAAAGTGAATACTTCATGTTTGGTTGTAATTTTAAATCATTGCTGTTTAATTTACCTTTAATTGTAAAAAAACTAAAAAAATAAGGCATTCATGGGTGCCATAACAAAGTCCCATTAGACCGTAGGAAGTAAGGATATAAACTTTGAAGATTAGGGATTTCTGTCACAAGTCATCAAACCAAATGCTTTGAAGGAAAGATCAGGACATTTTGTTCATGGTAGTGAGGAGACTAATGAAAGAAAATTTGTTAAGGGCCAAATCTGTCTGGAGACTCTTTATGTACACCTGACAGTCTCACTGAGACATTTTTCAGACATCTTTAGGAATTATAGGTGATAAGAATAACTGGATTTAACAATGAAGAACATGCAAGTGAGTGCTCAGTCCTGATACCTATCTAGGTATTTTGATCAAGCCCTCTGACCTGCTATTTCTGCTTTCATCTTGCTGTCTGAGTAAATCAAAGACAACATCTATCTCAAAACAGGCTTTCAAAGAAGAGTAGTGGTAAAAGCAAACTGTTCCTTGTGCATTTTCCTTCCTTTGTTTGTTGCTAAATCATTAGTGTGAGGTCATGGGGAACCTGGTAAATTTGTCCTAGATCTCCTTGGTTACCTTACAAAAATACTATCATCTTTCTTTTCATTGTCTTGGAAACTATAGTCCTGTTTGAGCATTGGTACCTGAGTCTTATGATTCTGTTAGCCTAATTTGATTATCTTCAAGTCATGGTCCACCTCCTGCTCTGTCCAGTGGTAAAAGCCAAAAAAACCAAGCTCTCTCACATGGCTAGGGCCCTAATCCCTGCAAGGAGAAAAATATCCACGCCCTATACCGAAGCATGAGATTTGAAATTTGCCTGCAGGCACATATATCCAGTAAGACAAGAAACATAGAATTCTGGTTTAGTCCTCACCATTTAATCAGACCTGCAAAAACAACAGCTGAGAATAAAGGCTGGCTTTCAAAGATCAGAGGTGCAGATTTTAAATGCATTGTAGCAAGGAAGTACCTAGTGAGGTTTCCAGCAGAGTGTTATGCACCTTGGTTTCAAAGACAGGTGTGTTTTCAGCTATTGAAAATCCCATGTCATTAGTATCTGCATCTTCCAGTACTTTTGAAAATATGTCACAAGAATGCTCTTTAAATACCAGTGAGCTGTGAGGGTGCCTTGCCTCCAGTATCAGTTCTTGGCTAGTCCTGTGTAAGAAGATTTGAAGCAATTCTTAAACATTGCAGTATGGTTTGTCCTTAGTGTAGTAAAGTCCTTGAAAATTGGTGCAGCAGGTCTTTTATATTATCTGTGAAAACATTGTGACTACCTCTGTGTGTAAAGTAGGGCATCTGTTTAGGAAGATGGTTGACATTCATAAATATATTCCTTCTGTGATTGCTTTTCTTTTAAACTGCATTTATAAAATTCATGCTTATAAATAAGACATTCAGTCAAGGTCTTTGATTCAAATTCTTACAAAGGTAGCCAAGAGTATTTAGTAATCAAGTTAATAATTTAGAAATTATTAATTTAGTAAATTTAGTAATTTGATAATGAAGTTCTGCAGCAAGGTCACACAGAAATTTATTTTCCAGCCTGTAGGCAAGAGAAAAATATCCATCAGAGTAAAAAATGGTGCAAGGTAAAGCCCAACTGCGGGAGAACAGGAAGAACAATAACTTGCCCATTAGGAAGAAATTCTTTACTATGAGGATTGTAGAACACTGAAACAAGCTACCCAGGGTAGTGCTGGAGGTCCCATTCCTGGAGAAATTCAAGGTCAGGCTTGATGGGTCTCTGAGCAGCCTGATCTGCTTGACGATGTTGCTTCTTATTGCAGGGCCATTGGACTAGGTGGCCTTTAAAGGTCTTTTCCAACCCATTGCATTCCCTGAAGCTATGAATTTTCTTTAATACAAAGGAAGTAAGAAGTACTGTAGTTAAGCCCTCTTCATACTACATGTTAACAAATGGATAATGGAATTTTTGGTATACCATAGGCATATGGCATGATGATGACATAGGAGGACAGGAATAAACTTGTAATGTGAAGTTAATGGGTGAGATCATAGTGTCATCCATAGAAATGGATGTATCATGGAAATGTCATCCACTAGCAGGAATATAGTCTATAGTAAGTGACACATCAAACCACCATTAGAACCCAGAGCTTGAGTAGAACATGTATAAAGCTAGCAGCCATAACATTTTTCTTTTGCAGAGGAGGGTTCTCACAGTAGCTGAGTCTACATTTTTGTAGTGAAGATTCCTCACTTAGTTTCAAGGAGATTCCAGTCAGAAAACAATATATCAACATTCCATATAT
Organism: Tricholaema leucomelas; assembly: GCA_013400475.1. Lineage (NCBI taxonomy): Eukaryota > Metazoa > Chordata > Aves > Piciformes > Lybiidae > Tricholaema lacrymosa > Tricholaema leucomelas. The sequence goes on from WAAF01018714.1 coordinate 8,236, forward strand.
GAAGGAAATGACTATTCACTGATCACTATGAACAAATCAGATTCTGAGTTATGAAAAGCTGTTTTCTAGTCCTTCTGACTTAAGCCTGCACCAGTTATGTTGCTCATAGGTTGTATTTGTACTTATGCTATACATTTGCATGGTGACTAACAGCAATAGGAAACCTTTAGAATGACTGGTTAGTCTCCCTGCTTCAACTGTCAAAAGAAGATAGGGAATACATAAAAAAAAAATCTAAAAATCTAAGTTTGTGCTGTAGGATTTCATTCTGTGGTGTAACAGAACTGTCTTAGCTGTATCTACAGTTTTGTATGAATTTTTCTCTAGTGTAATATTGATCACATGAAAAAGATAAGATTTTATTTGACAAATTGTTTATGACATTTCAAGGTGGTTTCGTCTAACTGAGATGGCTTCTGTCTGATCTGAAAATAACAAAACCATTTTCTAGGAAAATGGAAGAAGAAGTCTCCATGCTCCTGCATTTCCCCACAAAGAAGCTAGCCTCACCTGTGACATGCATCTGGGCTTTCCAGAGTCATACCTTAGACAGGCAGGCAAGTCCCATTGCACAAGAATTTACAAACCCACTGAAGATGATGAGGCACTGACCTGGATTTCCCAGGGATGTGGTACACACCCCATCTCTGGAATCATTCCAGGTTGGATTGTCTGGGGCTCTGAACAATTTGCTCTAGTTAAAGATAACCTTGTTGATTGCAAGGTGATCAGACTAGATCACCTGTGAAGGTCTATTCTAACTCAAGCCAGTCTATGCTTCTATGTTGAATAGAGTAAGAACACTGAAACTTCAGACATGGATCCCATAACTTTCTTATTAGTTGAGACTATCTTAAGATCATAGATACAGGTTTTTTTGTCAAATAGATATTTCAAAGTTTATGGATACAGGAAGACCCCTCAAAAAAAAACCTCAAAATCCAAACCCAAACCAAACCAAAGCACAAAACCAAACAAATTGGAAAGAATGTTGAAAACTACTGGAACAGAAAGCGTGAAAGTGTTGCGGTAGGTTTAGTAAGTAGAATAGAACAGAAGTAGAATATTGTATTCTAGTTGGAAGGGATTTACCATGATCATCATGTTCAATTGCCTGACTCTTTCAGGAATGAACAAAAGTCGAAGTATTAAGTTAAAGGCAACAATCAAACACCTCTTGAACACTGACAGCCACAGAGCATTGATTACCAATGTCTCTTGAACACAGACAGGTATAGAGCACTGACCGCGTCTCTATGAAGCCTTTTCCAGGGTTTGGCCACCCTCTTGGTAAAGAAATTCTTCCTCATGTTAAGTCTGAACGTACCTCCTGGTGTGTCCTTAAAGTGTTCCCAGATATCCTGCCATAGGATCTGACGGAGAAGACTCAGTGCCTTCTCTTTCTCAGGAAACTGTTGAGAATAATAAGGTCACATCTCAGTCTTCTTTTCTTCGGATTGGACAAACACAAACTATTCAGCCATTCCTTACAGGACGTGCTTTCCAGCCCTTTCACCAGCTTTGTTGCCTTCCTCTGGATATTGAAGTATCTTCACATCATTCTAAACTTGTGTGGCCCAGAACAGCACACAGCACTCTAGGCGAGGCCACACAAAGGCTAAGTACAGCAGGCCAACCATCTATTTTGACCAGCTGGGCTTGCCGTGCTTGATACAGCTCAGGATGCCTTTGGCCATCCTGGCTGCCCGGGCATACTGCTGACTCCTATGGAGCCTGCTGTTGACCGGCCTCCCAAACCTCTTTTGCAAGATAGCTCTTCAGCCATTCCTCTCCCACTCTCTACTTGTGTCCAGAGTTACTCCATTCCAGGTGCAGAATACATCTCTTGTCCTAGTTAAAAATCACAACATTGCTGACTGTCCAGTGCTCTAATCTATCTAAATCCCTCTGCAAGTCCTTTCGTCCCTTAAGAGAGAGTCAACAGCACCTCCCGTTTCGATATTGTCAGCAAAATTGCTAACAGTGCATTCAACTCCTACGTTCAGATCACTGGACAAAAGTGGCTCTCAAATTGAGCAGTACAACAACTGAGAGCCATCACATTGTGTGCCATTTCTTCATAGTAGCTGTGTACACAAATGAATCATCACCACAGTCCCCTGATCCTGTGCAGGCACATGCCTTAATTTCATTCAGACTAGCTAAAACATCCAATACAGAGTTCACTCTGACATGGTGTAGGGAGGCAGGTCAACAGATTAAATTAGAATGGCCACAGACAGATGAGGGTTCATTTATAAAGGAATCTTTGAGAGTTCTAGAAATACATTCAGAGAGGGAAAGTGATTAGGCTTGTGGCGTGACCTGGTGAGAAATTAGAACTGCGTTAAGCATGCCCCCACTTTTCCTTCCTTCTGATTTTTTGGTCTCTGTGTATGTCAGATGAGAGTTAATTAAGAAAAAAAAAAAAACAAACAACCAATTGTGAACTCTTATTTTTCTTTAATATACTCAAGACGAGGCTACTCTGTTACTGTAAGGAAGCTGTCTAGCTCCCCTTTCTTTGAAGGCACAAATGATACAGAGGATGGCACCTCTGATCTTTATGAGACTGCTAAAATTGTTTCTCTTGTGAAAATGCACAGAAAGGATCCGAATGATTTCTCGTTAATCTTAATTTGGAATCTTGTGACCGCTCTTACAATAACAGGAAAGACCATCACAGGTCATGCAGGCTGAGCACTACTGTATTTTGTTACGCAGGTTCTCTGGGGAATTGATTGAGAATTCCTTATGGTGAGGTTTCTGGGATTTGTACTGCAGAGAATGAAAATAACACATCTGCTGTGTTAGCAGAGAACACTAGAAAATAGTATAAAGATATTTCTATCAATCACTGTTTATAATTTATTCATTTATATTTAAAGTTAAAAGCTGATGTCTGTCTAGACCTCTTGGTGCAGTGACATGCAGTGTGCTAAAGAAATCCTTGCAAGGTTGAAATTACCTTGTCAGTCGAAACACAGCTACTCTCTCCTCATTTTATCATGACAGGAACCATTACACTCTGCTAAATTTACCAGAGGTATAACAAATCAGTTAGGAATTTGTGCTCTGACAACTGTGCCTGTTACCTGCACTGCAATATTGGAGCTCTAAGCAGAAGCTTACATTTTCTCTCCTATGATTTCTAATTTACTTCTCTATGAAAATTAGAGGGGGTGGATGTTTATGGACTTTTATTAGATATTGCAGACTTTTGTTTCCTTTGTAATACTTCTGTGGTTGTTCTCAGAACTGAAATGGATAGAAAGTAACAATACTTTAAAAATACAGTAACAGTGATGGAGTATGTATGCTACTCTATATTTCAATAATATTTTAAGGATGAGAAAAAGAACAAGACTGATATAGATTCACAATAAAATAACAATAATACATAAGACGATTTGAATGAAGGCTTATATATTTAATAGTGTATCTACCTTTTTTATTCCAAACCTTGTCATGCAGTCTTACCTCTGACATTGTGTCCCCTGACACCTCAACACACTTGCCAGGGATGTGGAAGCACTGGGAAGCACTGGGAAGATGGAAACTCTGGGAAGATGCTGCAGAGAGAAGTTGCAAGACAGATGATACACTGTTTGCATAGCTCCACTCCTCAGAACCAAGCATTCCTGAAACCTGAGGCATTTCAGGAATGAAATTCCTGAATGTATTTGCTAAACAAGTTAAATTTTAAATTTGTAGTTGGTTTAATGTTTTAATTCTGAGCGTTAAAGATCTAGGAATGGATCAGAAGCTCTTTAGTGGTGTTCAGATTAAAGAGATGCATGTAATCTCCAGGGATGGTTGTGATTGCTAAAAGGTGTTTCACTGGATGCTGTGCATGCTCATGGCAACTCTCACCTCTGGCTGGCTGACCCACGAGGAAACAGATAGAACGTGAAGGGCTTTGTCAGCCAGTGGTGTTCCCCAGAGATCAGTACAGGGTCTAGTTGTGTTTAATAACTTTATCAACGACCTGGCTGAGGACATTGAGTGTACCCTCAGCAAGTTCACTGATGATACAAAACTGGAGGCGAAGTGGCTGACAGCCTGTCAGGCTCTGCTGCCATCCAGTAAGATCTAGACAGGCTGAGTGCTGTTCGGTAAGGACAAGTGCAGGGTCCTGCATCTGGGGAGGAATAACAACAGGCACCGGCACAGTCTGGGGACAGCCCTGCTGGAAACCAGTTCCATGGAGAAAGACCTTGGAGTCCTGGTGAACAGCAAGGTGTGCATGGGCCATCAATGTGCCCTTGTGGCCAAAGAGAGCCATTGTCATCCTGGGATGCATCAGGAAAAGTGTGGCCAGCAGGTCTAGGGAGGTTCTTCTCCCCTTCTACTCTGCCCTGGTGTGCTAGTTTGAGCCTAGCTAGCATGTTTTGGTGAGAATAATTAGATCATAGGCTGTAAAATGAAAACAATGGTGAGGTCTACTTCCCTCACAGCCTTTCTGGGATATGTAAAGAAGAAAGGCAAAACAAAGATTACTTCACTTGCTTATTCTCTTCGCTGGTGAGCTTTGCCTGCTGGGGAGAAGCTGAGGCTGCTGGCTGGACTCCATCTTGCTTTCTAACCTCACCCTCCTTTTGCTTGGCTGCTTCACCTTGCTTTTTAACCCTCTGGCCAAACCTCCATTCTTCCTTAGGACTGGGGTAAGGTTGAGAGGGATAGGGGGAAGGTGAGGGGGTGGTTGAGAGCCCCTCCTGGGGACTCAGGTTTCTGGGAGGGGAGTTGTGTNTATTTAGTCTGGAGAAGAGAAGGCTGAGAGGAGATCTTATCAATGTATACAAATACCTGAGGGGTCGGTGTCAAATGGATAGGGCAAATCTCTTTTTGGTGGTCAGCAGCAATAAGGCAAGGAGCAACAGCTACGAACTGGAACACAGAGGGTTTCACCTCAACATCAAGAGAAACTTCTTCACAGTGAGGATGACAGAGCACCGGAACAGGCTGCCCAGAGAGATTGTACAATCTCCTTCTCTGGAGGCTTTCAAAACCCACCTGGATGTATTCCTGTGTGAACTACCCTAGGGGATCCTGCTTTGGCAGGGGGGTTGTACTTGATGATCTCTGGAGGTCCCTTCCAACCTCTAAAGTTCAGTGATTCTGTGATTACCTGTGAGAACAGTGCCTGGTAGAGTTACAGCATCTGATGCTCAACCGTGAGCTCTTCCCAAGTGCTATCCTTAGACTGTACAAATAGCCCTGTTCCATTCTTTGTCCACATCTTTTCTGTGTATAAGTCTTCATGTCTGCAAGTGGGAAAAACTATGGAAGGTAGTTGCAAGAAGACAGTAGGAATTAAAGCCTATTTTGACCCTATTGCTGCTGTCTGAGATGGGGCAGAAAGGTCCTCACACAGAGGATGTCTCCCTGTGTGCGGGAAATAAGCACATATTTGATTTTAGTCACTGTGTAAAAAGGCTTTATTAAGAAGGCAAAAAGATTTTCCCAGGTGAATTAAACATCTGTATCAAACAAAGGCAGAGATAGAAAAATAACCAAAACACTCAGAAAAGGTTCTTAATGTGAACTGGTGTTACCATGGCAACAGGAACTCAAAAGCTCTCCATATGAAGTTGCCCCCTTTTTACCTCTTCCACTTTGCAAAGTAGTAAAACTCTGGTGCAGCCCCCAGAGATGATAAGCATTGACAGAATTTTCTGAAACACTTTATAAACCTTCATGTTGAACACTTTTACATCCATACTGAAAAACACAAACCATCTCTTTTACTGTTTCATTGATTCTTTAGCAATTTTGGGTCATTTGAAAGATGCAGTGCAATTTCTGAAGTAGTCTTCACTCAGATTAAAGGTGCATGATAAGGGTATATTAACCATGTAGCTCTTAACAGAAGTGCAGAAAATACTCAAATAGGTTTCTAGATACTGCTCTTTAAATACAGATTGACATCCTTTTGCCATTGACCATTCTCTGCTACTTCTTGGCTAGATATTTCTGCAATATAGGCACTTGAAAGATGGAAACCTGCACTCATTTTTTCCAGTAACAAATCCCTATAACCACACACACACACACACAAGCTTGCTTCAGTGATAGCATTTAACAGCCTCTGCAACTCTACAATGTCCCTTGAGATTAAGAAGCCATATCGTAGCTATAAATGCTATATCACTGTGCTAGTTTGAGCCTAGCTAGA
>WAAF01018718.1:0-10701 GCA_013400475.1 Tricholaema leucomelas
TGATTCTAGGATTCTAAGACTCAGGGATTTGTCATCTGGAATTTTATTACATCACCATAGATATCCTGCTAAAATAACTGGGATCAGTTAGTGTGTTACCAGGAAAGACCATCAGTAGATCATTACAATGCAACAGGAGTGACAGGATTTCTACTCTGTCAGCTCCATGCTAATTAAAATCCACAGACTTAAAGGCACTAATCAAACTAACACATTAATTTCTCTCTGTGGCTCTTTTGACTACGTCTAACTGACCGATAATGACACTGTCGATTCCATATAATAGTTTGAAGGCCTTCCTTAATGATGCAACATGTCACAGTCTCACAGCATCACAGTGTCACCAAGGTTGGAAGAGACCTCACAGATCATCAAGTCCAACCCTTCACCACAGAGCTCAAGGCTAGACCATGGCACCAAGTGCCACGTCCAATCCTGCCTTGAACAGCCCCAGGGACGGCGACTCCACCACCTCCCTGGGCAGCCCATTCCAGTGTCCAATGACTCTCTCAGTGAAGAACTTTCTCCTCACCTCNGCCACCTGGGCACACTGCTGGCTCATGTTCAGGTGGGTGTCGATCAGCACCCCCAGATCCCTTTCTGTTTGGCTGCTCTCAGCCACTCTGACCCCAGCCTGCAGCTCTGCATGGAGCTGTTCTGGCCAAAGTGCAGCCCCTGGCACTTGGACTTACTGAATGCCATCCCCTTGGACTCTGCCCATCTGTCCAGGCGGTCAAGGTCCTGCTGCAGAGCCCTTCTGCCCTCCAGCCCAGCCACATCTGCCCCCAGCTTGGTGTCATAGCTACAGAAGGAAGAAAATAATGTACCAATTAGAATGAAGTGCAATTTAGAGCAATCACTCTCTGTGTATGTGAAGTGCTGGGTGACTGGCAGGGACACAGGCAGCTGTCCTGTGTTAATATGCACTACCAGTCCAAATAATTTGGTCAAACATCACATCAAGACCTCTGCTATGCAAGGAACTTCCCACAGTTAAGCAGCAGCTTTCAGTCATGCAACAATCTATTGTTGATAGAGCTCTAATTAGTTGGCTGAAGGTATAATTACATTTTAGATGCTTCTGTTGATAGCCTCTTGTTAGAGGCAGCAGTCCCACTTGGTTGAAAGAAAGAAGACATGTGTGAAAGATCAGAAAGTCAAAAAAAGAGTTAATGAAGATATTTATATTCAATATAAATATAATATAGTAATAAAACATTAAAAAAGAGCTAATGAAGATATTTATATTCAATATAAATATAACAGAGGAATAAAAACATTAAAAAAGAGTTAATGAAGATATTTATATTCAATATAAATATAACAGAGGAATAAAAACATTAAAAAAGAGTTAATGAAGATATTTATATTCAATATAAATATAATATAGTAATAAAAGCATAAAGTATAATATTAAATATAGCTGTCATGTAAATACAATAAACATATACATATGAAGACACATAAATGTCTACAGCTACTTGAAGGGAGGTTGTAGCCAGGTGGGGTTGGGCTCTTCTGCCAGGCAACCAGCAACAAGACAAGGGGACATAGTCTCAGGTTGTGCCAGAGGAGGTCTAGGCTGGATGTTAGGAGGAAGGTGTTGGCAGAGAGAGTGATTGGCATTGGAATGGGCTGCTGAGGGAGGTAGTGGAGTCACCATCCCTGGAGGTGTTCAAGAGGAGACTGGATGAGGCACTTAGTGCCATGGTCTAGATGACTGGATAGGACTGGGTACTAGGTTGGACTGGATGACCTTGGAGGTCTCTTCCAACCTAAGCCATTCTATGATTTTATGATCTATGGAGGTCCCTTCCAATCTCTAACATCCTGTGACCAATAGGTTGGACTGGATGACCCTGGAGGTCTCTTCCAACCTAAGCCACTCTATGATTTTATGATCTATGGAGGTCCCTTCCAATCTCTAACATCCTGTGATTGATAGGTTGGACTGGATGACCTTGAAGGTCTCTTCAAGCCTGCTTGGTTCTATGATTCTATAAATGACAGCTAAATCTACACCAGGATTAACCACTAAACTAGTTATAAAAAGAAATAAAGCAGATAAACATCAGTTGAGAGATACTGTAGAAGAGGTTACCTGAGACAGGACCAGGACTATGGAGAATGGAGCAAAGCTGGAGGTGAGTAGATTAAGCCTAGACATGAGGAGGAATCTGTTGAGCATGAGAGTGGTGAGAGCCTGGAATGGGTTGCCCAGGGAGGTGGTTGAGGCCCCATGGCTGGAAGAGGCTCTGGGCAGCCTGATCTAGGGTAGGGGGTCCCTGTCCATGGCAGGGGGGTTGGAACTTGATGATCCTTGTCTGAATCTATCCATTTCTAGTTTTGTTCCATTCCCCCCCAGTCCTATTGCTACCTTAATTCCCATCACTACCTGAGTCCTAGCACTACTTATTTAACTATCAGTCTATTACTGCAAGCCAATGCAAGTGACAGAGATGTACTTCCTGAGGAACAGGTCAGAAGGAGAACAATGGTTCTCATTTCTCTCCCTCCCTTGGGAAATCAGTAGTGATAACTCTGATTTCCTTTGTTCCAATGAGAGCTCATCCTATTAAACCCCATTTGTTTGTGTAGCACGTAAAAGCTCTGCCTTTCTACCAATCCTCTCTGTTGCCCTATGTTGTAGTTACAACACAGAGTACAAGGTCATTTAATTTACAAAGATTTGAGTGTAAGACAAGAGACAACTGATGGATAGGGAAAGACAGAGTACAAGAGAATAACAAGGCAATACTGGTTGCTGTGACAGGCAGCAGCGTCGGCACAGAACCGCTTTAAACACTCTCAACACTTTTCCCCTCCACCCCCAAATGACATTTCCAATTTTAACAGAAAGACTGGAAAAAGAGAAGGGAATCATAAATTCTTTCTCAGATCTTTTAAAGCAAGCTGCTTTTGAGAGTGAGTTACGGTCTGTGGAGCAGGGAGAAGGTGGTTGTTTCACAGTAAATCTCACAATTGGATTGATTAAGAATGCCAGCATCTGCTGATCAGAGGCTGGAGGCAGTGTCTCAACACCAAAGGAGTAGGAAGGCATTGGAAGCAAACATGTTTTGAAAGGTCTTGAAAGCAAAGGCCAATTGAGCATGGCTGAAATAGCAGAGAAGATGAGCCCAGAGATACACACAACTCTGAACTCCATTGCAGAGCTTTATGGGTTCTTTAACAGTAATTTGCTTAGCCTCTATTTTTTCAAGCTCAATTCTGTTCATAGAATCACAGAATGGTTTAGGTTGGAAGGGACCTCAAGGATCATCCAGCTCCAACCCCCTGCCATAGGCAGGGACACCTCCCACTAGAGCAGACTGCTCAAGGCCTCATCCAGCCTGGCTTTAAACACCTCCAGGGAGGAAGCATCCACAACCTCCCTGGGCAACCTGTGCCAGTGTCTCACCACCCTCACTGGAAAGAACTTCCTCCTAACATCCAGTCTAAATCTCCCCTCTGCCAGTTCAAACCCATTCCCCCTCGTCCTGACATTCCCAGACCTTGTCAATAGTCCCTCCCCAGCCTTCCTGTAGGCTCCCTTCAGATACTGCAAAGCCACACCAAGGTCTCCTGGAAGCCTTCTCTTCTCCAGGCTGCAGAGCCCCAACTCTCTCAGCCTGTCCTCAGAGCAGAGCTGCTGCAGCCCTCTGAGCATCTTCGTGGCTCTCCTCTGGACTGGCTCCAGCAGTTCCATGTCCTGCTTGTGCTGGGGGCTCCAGAACTGCACACAGGACTCCAGGTGGGGTCTGAGGAGAGCAGAGTAAAGGGGCAGAATCCCCTCCCTTGCCCTGCTGGCCACACTGCTCCTGCTGCAGCCCAGCACAGGGTTGCTGTCTGGGCTGCATGTGCTGTATGAGTTCTTTATCAGTAATTTGCTTAGCCTCTGTTTTTTCAAGCTCAATTCTGTTTATGCACATGGAAGTGTGCAGCGTGTCAGGATCTAAAAGCATTTATTGCCTCCTAATTTGCCCGAGACATGACACTTGAATCCATGTCTCACAGCCCATTAACAGAAATTAGTAGAGAGGAAACACTAACCTGGACCAAAATATTAATTATGCTCTCTAAGTCATTCGTTGCTGACAGATCACTGAGGAGTGCACTGGTGTGGTCAGAGCCTGAAAGGGGTTGCCCAGGGAGGTGGTGGAAGCCTCATCTCTGGAGGTATTTAAGGCCAGGCTGGACAAGGCTCTGGACAGCCTGATCTAGTGTGAGGTGTCCCACAGGAGAGGAGTTGGAACTAGATGATCATAGAATCAGTCAGGGTTGGAAGGGACCACAGGGATCATCCAGTTCCAATCCCTCTGCCATTCCCAGAGACACCTCACACTAGACCAGGCTGCCCACAGCCTCGTCCAGCCTGGCTTTAAACACCTCCAGCAATGGAGACTCAACCACCTCCTTGGGCAACCCATTCCAGGCTCTCACCACTCTCATGTTCAACAACTTCCTCCTCACCTCCAGTCTCAATCTCCCCACCTCCAGCTTTGCTCCAGTCACCCCAGTCCTGTCACTCCCTGAGAGCCTCAAAAGTCCCTCTTTTATAAATACCCTCTACAGGTGTTTAAAAGGAGAGTGGATGTGGTGCTTGAGGCTATGGTCTAGTGATGAAGGATGCTGGGATGAAGGTTGGACTGGATGCTCCTGGTGGTCCTTTCCAACCACAGTGATTCACAGTGCTTAGATGTTGTGCTGAGGGATTTGGTTCAGCCAAAGACTTGTCAGTGTGAAAATAATGCTTGGACTCCATGAGCTTGAAAGTCTCCTCCAGTCTGAGACATTCTGTGCAAGTTATCTGCACTGCTCTGTTTCAGCTGTCAATCATCAGGGCCACTAAGGCTAGACAGTCACCAGCCAGGCAGTTCTGTGACTGCAGCTGAAAATGAGCCCTCAGCAGAAGCATACAATTATTCTAGTCAAATTACACCTGGGCTACACAATACAATTACCCATCTTAATTTGGAAGATGAATTAACTGAAGGGTGATTTTCTTTTTTTTGAATAAGAATTCCCTGGAAAGGAAAACCATACAAGAAAGCTGAGCACTTGACTTGCACAGTCTCACAGTCTCACAGTGTCACCAAGGTTGGAGGAGACCTCACAGGTCATCAAGTCCAAGCTGTTACCACAGAACTCAAGGCTAGACCATGGCACCAAGTGCCACGTCCAATCCTGCCTTGAACAGCCCCAGGGACGGCGACTCCACCACCTCCCTGGGCAGCCCATTCCAGTAGCCAATGACTCTCTCACTGAAGAACTTTCTCCTCACCTCAAGCCTAAATTTCCCCTGGTGCAGCCTGAGGCTGTGTCCTCTTATTCTGGTGCTGGCTGCCTGAGAGAAGAGAGCAACCTCCCCCTGGCCACAACCACCCCTCAGGTAGCTGTAGACAGCAATAAGGTCTGCCCTGAGCCTCCTCTTCTCCAGGCTAAACAATCCCAGCTCCCTCAGCCTCTCCTCGTAGGGCTGTGCTCGAGGCCTCTCCCCAGCCTCGGTGCCCTTCTCTGGACACGTTCAAGCATCTCAATGTCCCTCTTAAACTGGGGGGGCCCAGAACTGGACATTGCAGAGTCTCTAAGAGGATCTCTATTTTCATCAGAAGGAGCCTTTGTTTCAGCTCTTTCCTTCTGGGGAGAGGCAGAGGTTGGAACACTGCAAATGAGCTCTCGCATTAGCTCAGAACCAACATGTAAAAGCGGAAAGGGAAAAGCGATGCTTTGTCACAGAGCTTTTTGTTTGACTTTTTCTTTCTGCGTTTGTTTTGGTTTGGTTTGTTTTTCCCCCTCTTCCACAGATGAAAATTGACTAAAAGAAGGGTTCAGCATGAATTGTTCCAGGTGGCTATCCCTCATCCTGGTGCTGGTGCGACCTTGGCTTTGCTCTACAAGCACGCGGGACGACAGCACTCCAAACACAGAGCAGTCTGACACAGCAGTTCGAAGAGTGAAACGTGGCTGGGTGTGGGAGCCTCTTTTTGTGACAGAGGAACAGACACCAACAGAGTCTGTGTATGTTGGACAGGTATGATAATAAGGATTTAAGAACCTCAAGGCTCAGGGGTAACCTCATTCTGTCTGCAACTACCTGAAGGGAGGTTGTAGCCAGGTGGGGGTTGGTCCCTTCTCACAGGCACCCAGCAAGAGAACAAGGGGACACAGCCTCAAGTTGTGCCAGGGGAGGTCTAGGCTGGATGTTAGGAGGAAGTTGTTGGCAGAGAGAGTGATTGGCATTGGAATGGGCTGCCCAGGGAGGTGGTGGAGTCGCTGTCCTGGAGGTGTTAAAGCCAAGCCTGGATGAGGCACTTAGTGCCATGGTCTGGTTGATTGGCCAGGCTTAGGTGCTAGGTTGGACTGGATAAGCTTGGAGATCTCTTCCAACCTGGTTGATTCTATGATTCTATGATTCTAGGAACAAATTGAGGTAAGACTTAATACTCTGATTAGCAATTTACAGCCTTGACTTGGAAGATCAAGCAGCTCCAAGGACATGGAAATGTTGAGAAGGGAAGGAAAAGCAGTTCAGGGAGCAGCACAGCATCTTTCCTGTCCTATGGCCTGACTTAGAGTCACAGCACTCCAAGAACTGGACTGGATGAGCTTGGAGGCTTCTTCCAACCTGATTGATTCTATGATTCTAAGAGTCTATGATTCTGTGAACAAATTGAGGTTAGACTTAATACTCTGATTAGCAATTTACAGCCTTGACTTGGAAGATCAAGCAGCTCCAAGGACATGGAAATGTTGAGAAGGGAAGGAAAAGCAGTTCAGGGAGCAGCACAGCATCTTTCCTGTCCTATAGCCTGACTTAGAGTCACAGCACTCCAGGAACTGAACTGGATGATCTTGGAGGTTTCTTCCAACCTGGTTGATTCTTGGAGGTTTCTTCCAACCTGGTTGATTCTATAATTCATCACAGCAACAAGGACCTGCCTTCACCTAGGTCTGCTGTTAAGGAAACTCCACATTCAATCTGTTCCTAAAACTAGTTTCACACACAGCAGCTGAAGCAATCAAGCTGAGTAAGTTTCTTTCAGTCTTCTGAATGAAATTTAAGGACTCATTTGTCAACATCTGGCAATTTGCTTGTGCTATTTTGGGTGCTGCATCCAAGCAGCCATTCTGAGGCCAGCAGTAGTTTACAAACAGTCTTCAGCATGATTTTTTTTCTCTATTGCACTAAGCAGCAGCTGATTTACCCCTCATTAATTTTTGATGAAGCAGATTAATACCAAATCCTTTTACCACTGAGAAACTACAGGGATCTGCATGGTTCATTAGATTAACATAGGTTTAGCACAACGAGCAATTATTTTTCACACCCCCCAACCCCCCTTAATAAAAGCACTTTAAGATAACTGCCTTGATGAGGCTTTATATGTTCCTTTTTTTTCCCCCCTCTCTCTGACTTGGGTTGTTTTTTTGGTTGTTACTGTTCTTATAACTATTAATTATTCTTATTTTCCTATTCTCATCTTGAGATCTGGTTTGCTTTTTCTTTAAGGCACTTTCTAGATGAATGAAGCAAAATAAGTTTCACTGCTAATTAACTAGCACTTAAATTTAATTGGGCCCAAAGGGTGAAGTGCTCAAAACTCATTAATTACTTTTTCACAGCCCCTTCTAAAGTACCTACCATGGAAGTGTGATGGCTCACTTCTGAAAGAGCAAGTGGAGATCTACTCATTTTTAAATCATTATTACTTTTCCCAGAGCTGGAAAACAGTTTCCTGTAAAGAAACTTTTAAAAAGTAGAATCATAGAATCATAGAATGGTTTAGGTTGGAAGGGACCTCAAGGATCATCCAGCTCCAACCCCCTGCCATAGGCAGGGACACCTCCCACTAGAGCAGGCTGCTCAAGGCCTCATCCAGCCTGGCCTTAAACACCTCCAGGGAGGAAGCATCCACAACCTCCCTGGGCAACCTGTGCCAGTGTCTCACCACCCTCACTGCAAAGAACTTCCTCCTAACATCCAGTCTAAATCTCCCCTCTGCCAGTTCAAACCCATTCCCCCTCGTCCTGACATTCCCAGACCTTGTCAATAGTCCCTCCCCAGCCTTCCTGTAGGCTCCCTTCAGATACTGCAAAGCCACTCTAAGGTCTCCTCCAAGCCTTCTCCTCTCCAGGCTGCAGAGCCCCAACTCTCTCAGCCTGTCCTCAGAGCAGAGCTGCTGCAGCCCTCTCAGCATCTTCGTGGCTCTCCTCTGGACTGGCTCCAGCAGTTCCATGTCCTTCTTGTGCTGGGGGCTCCAGAACTGCACACAGGACTCCAGGTGGGGTCATAGATTTTCACACAGCTTCACAAAATTTCATAACCTTGCCCTTCTAGTTCTCACAGGTAAACTACAGGGAAACTTCATTCCCTATTATGGTTAAGTTAGTGCAGCCTAATCATTATTTAATCCAACACATTTACCTGTGCCTTTTTATTGAGCAGAATATGCACTGCAATGCAAATGAACTAATAGTCTAAGATCAGCACACAAATTATCAGTAACTAAGGCCCTGAAGGAAGCTGAACCAATAAAAGTACAAAGGTAGACTCTATTGCAGTCACATTCACAACTCCATCTTCAGCTTTCATTTTAACATAGAGTCAGAAATCCATTATCATATGGATGTATGGTTGTAGTCAGGTGGGGATCAATCTCTTCTGCCAGGCAACCAGCAATAGAACAAGGGGCCACAGTCTCAAGGTATAGGTTGGATGTTAGGAGGAAATTCTTCACAGAGAGAGTGATTTTCCATTGGAATGGTCTGCCCACAGGGAGGTAGTGGAGTTGCCATCCCTGGAGGTGTTGAAGCAAAGCCTGGATGAGGCACTTAGTGCCATGGTCTGGTTGACTGGATAGGGCTGGGTGCTAGGTTGGACTGGATGATCTTGCAGGTCTCTTCCAACCTGGTTGATTCTATGTTTCAACTAGTCCCTATTTCTCACTGTCCCTGGAGGTGTTGAAGCCAATCCTGCATGAGGCACTTAGTGCCATGGTTTAGTTGATTGGACAGGGCTGGGTGCTAGGTTGGACTGGATGATCCTGGAGGTCTCTCCCAAACTGGTTGATTCTATGATTAGGAGCAGTCAATGTGGTTTTACCAAGGGGAATTCATGACTGACCAAGCTGATAGCCTTTTATGAGGACATAACCAAGTGGATAGATGATTTTAGAACAGTGGATGCAGTTTATCTTGATATATAAGAGAAAGAAATGTGTCCATCAGTGCTGCAACGGAAGACTGTGAAGGCAAGCACATAAATTCTTGTTCTCACTTATTTACAGTGAAAAGATCATTTATTCTCTTGTGTCTGACTTCATAAAACAAGCAAGCTGAGAACTTTCAGTATAGTCTCTCAGGAAATGTCACCTCTAAGATATCTCTCATATCCAAGGGCATGGAAATATTCAGGGGATAAATGATGCTACATGAAGTGGTTCAACACATGTTGTGGCTAAACAGCCAGGCTGAGGTATGCAGCTCCCAGCCTCCACTCTGAGATCACATCTGAACCTCATCTTCATTTAAAGCTCCAGATATTCATCACATTTCCCACTCCATGGGGTTCATGACAAAGAAACCAAGATTTATGGATCAAAAAGAACTTGTAGTCACCCTTAGCCAGATGCCAAATGGGATGGTGTCAAAGTGAGTTTGATCAGGCCATTCATAAAGGGATGAACCTGCTTTAGGTTTTGCACACAACTACTTTAATGAGTCTAAACTTCCTAGCTTTGAAATCTTCTCTTTTGTGCTGCCAAAAGGAATTAAATCTGTATAATTTGGGGCTTAAATACTCTGACAAGAGCATGAACTCAAAACTTTCCCTCATATCTCAGAGCAGTGTCCTGCTGACATTCTGACTAAACTATCCATTTGATGCTGGTAAACCATTATGCACAATGAACATGTTCCAGAGGCATGGACATTGTTCCAGGGGAGACTTAGAAGGATTTTTGCAACTCAGAAACTACTACAAAATACATTGAGTGGATCCAGCAGGGCAATATGCTACTTCTTTCTCATTCTGTGGCTTGATATCCTCCACCAAGCCATAGGGTCAATAAACACCAAGGAAAGCAGTGAGATTAGTGAAGTCAACAAGGAGATGTACTATTTGCACTGTAAACCTGCTGCACTGTAAGAGAAAGAGAGTGAAGATTTTGTTTTCCATTTAACTGAATTATTCAATAGTCATAGAATAGTCCTAGAAGAAACCAGGCTGGAAGAGAGCTCCAAGCTCATCCAGTCCAACCTAGCACCCAGCCCTAGACAATCAACCAGACCATGGCACTAAGTGCCTCATCCAGGCTTTGCTTCAACACATACAGGGACGGTGACTCCACCACCTCCCTGGGCAGCCCATTCCAATGCCAATCACTCTCTCTGACAACAACTTCCTCCTAACATCCAGCCTAGACCTTCCCTGGCACAACTTCAGACTGTGTCCCCTTCTTCTGTTGCTGGTTGCTTGGCAGAAGAGACCAACCCCACCTGGCTACAGCCTCCCTTCGGGTAGCTGTAGACAGCAATGAGCTCTGCCCTGAGCCTCCTCTTCTGCAGGCTGCACACCCCCAGCTCCCTCAGCCTCTCCTCACAGGGCTGTGCTCCAGGCCCCTCCCCAGCTTTGTCACCCTTCTCTGGACACATTCCAGTACCTCAACATCTCTCTTGAATTGAGAAGCCCAGAACTGGACA
>WAAF01018728.1:0-12708 GCA_013400475.1 Tricholaema leucomelas
CTTGAATCCTGATTCAGCAGAAGCCTTGCAGGGGGCAGGCAGGATGTGATGTGATGCGATGTGGTGTGCAGCCTTGGCACAATTTCACACTGGTTATTCAGGCTGATTGTGTGCAGGGATTTAGAGCTTGTTCCTGGTAAACTTCAGGCAGTGGAGTTTCCAAGCAGTTTCAGGATGCAGTGAGACAGCAGCAGCAGTAGGACACTGTGCTATCTGCTCATCTGTTTTTATCAATACCAGCCTGAGATTAATGGGCCTTTGGACATAGATTAGCCAATCAGAATGGCTCTTTGCCAAGCTTGAACATATTAGGTGAAGTCAGGGCTTTCGTTTTCCTTTCCTGTGGTTGCTTCCCCCAGCACAGAAGGAGGGGGAGCAGGGGAACATGTTTGGACAAGCCAGAGTCCTTAGACTCAATGGCTCCAGGTCCTTTGTCCTCTTTCCCATGATTGCTTCTCCCCACAGCAGAACTCTGTGGGGAGAGCAGAAAAACATGCCTGGTTGAGCCAGGACATGGATAAGCCTATTTTTGGCCTATCATGCCTGCCATGACAAGCTGGTAAGCCATGGTTTTCCTCGCACTCACTTGTGGCAGCGGCTGGGCTCTGATCATGATTTGCAGGACACTGTCCATGGGACTGCATCCTGATGTGTTTGGCCTGCAGCTAGGCTGCACAGTCTGGGTACCTTGTGGGAAAGGCTGGGCTTGGACTGCAATTTGCAAGATACTGTCTGCAGGCTGCAACTGAATGCAGGTTCACTTGTAGCCAGGCAGTGACTACCCACTGTTGATGGTGCATCACGAGACTCAGACAAGCAGCTGCTTTGTGGTCTGGAGCTAATAGTTCTCAGACCCCGAGGCGCAGTTCTTGAGATGAGCAGTTCAGGGGCTCGCAAGGTGAGCAGGTCCTGGTGCCTCCTTTGACGATCCATGGGAAAAACAGGTTCTCTGGTGACACAGGGCATAGAGTAAAGACAGGTATCACAGTATCACAGTGTCACCAAGGTTGGAAGAGACCTCACAGATCATCAAGTCCAACCTGTTACCACAGAGCTCAAGGCTAGACCATGGCACCAAGTGCCACGTCCAATCCTGCCTTGAACAGCTCCAGGGACGGCGACTCCACCACCTCCCTGGGCAGCCCATTCCAGTAGCCAATGACTCTCTCAGGGAAGAACTTTCTCCTCACCTCAAGCCTAAATTTCCCCTGGCGTAGCTTGAGGCTGTGTCCTCTTGTTCTGGTGCTGGCCGCCTGAGAGAAGAGAGCAACCTCCTCTTGGCTACAACCACCCCTCAGGTAGTTGTAGGTACCAGCACATTTGCTTACCAAAACAACCCAGTGCAACATTTTCTGAGAACAGATTGTCCAGTTGGCAGCAAAACCAGCAAAGTAATTAACCAATGGCATGACACAGTGCCAAGTCTGGTACAGTCCAATGTGCATGCAGCATGGCATAAGTAAGGCAGAAAGGATGCACGGGCAGGACGTGTGGTGTTGCTTACCCCAGGAGAGGACATGTCCAAACATAAGGGAGCCTACAGGAAAGCTGGGGAGGGACTATTTACACGGTCTAGTAATGTTAGGACGAGGGGGAATGGGTTTAAGCTGGCAGAGGGGAGATTCCGACTGGATGTTAGGAGGAAGTTCTTTACAGTGAGGGTGGTAAGGCACTGGCACAGGTTGCCCAGGGAGGTTGTGGATGCTTCCTCCCTGGAGGTGTTTAAGATCAGGCTGGATGAGGCCTTGGGTGAGCTGCTCTAGTGGGAGGTGTCCCTGCCTGTGGCAGGGTGTTGGAGCTGGATGATCCTTGAGGTCCCTTCCAACCTAAACTATTCTATGATTCTATGATTCTATGTCCCTTGCTTAGGAGACATCCAGATGCCTGCTCCTTTGTCTATTTCCTGTGTCTCCCCAGACCCCAGAAAGAGGGAGGGGAAGAGAGGAGGTTTGTGCCAGAACATATAGAGACATGTTCCGGCCTTATTTTGGCCATATTTTGCCGTTCCACCACAGGTTCTTCACCTCTGAGCACAAAAGTTCAGGTTCTTCCTATTGTTACAGACAGTATGGACAAAGAGCGTGGCATAAAGCCCAGAACAGTTTACACAAAACATCTTCAGCTAAATCTGTGTTTGTTAGCAAGATGCTTGGCTCACCATCCCACACCACTTAGCAGCAAATAGCGATGGTTTTGGGGAACTGAGAAACAGAGAAAGTTGTCATGATAAAATTAAATCTCTGCACTGGCTGTAAGCCATTCTAAGCCTATCTGAAAGACAAAAAATGAATCATAGAATCATAGAATGGTTTAGGTTGGAAGGGACCTCAAGGATCATCCAGCTCCAACCCCCTGCCATAGGCAGGGACACCTCCCACTAGAGCAGGCTGCTCCAGGCCTCATCCAGCCTGGCCTTGAACACCTCCAGGGAGGGAGCAGCCACAACCTCCCTGGGCAACCTGTGCCAGTGTCTCACCACTCTCACTGTAAAGAACTTCCTCCTAACATCCAGTCTAAATCTCCCCTCTGCCAGCTTAAACCCATTCCCCCTCGTCCTGACATTCCCAGACCTTGTCAATAGTCCCTCCCCAGCCTTCCTGTAGGCTCCCTTCAGATACTGCAAAGCCACTCTAAGGTCTCCTTGAAGCCTTCTCCTCTGCAGGCTGCAGAGCCCCAACTCTCTCAGCCTGTCCTCATAGCAGAGCTGCTGCAGCCCTCTGAGCATCTTCGTGGCTCTCCTCTGGACTGGCTCCAGCAGTTCCATGTCCTTCTTGTGCTGGGGGCTCCAGAACTGCACACAGTACTCCAGGTGGGGTCTGAGGAGAGCAGAGTAAAGGGGGAGAATCCCCTCCCTTGCCCTGCAGCCCACACTGCTCTTGCTGCAGCCCAGCACAGGGTTGCTGTCTGGGCTGCATGTGCACACTGCAGGCTCATGTTGAGCTTCTCGTCGACCCAGACCCCCAGGTCCTTTTCCTCAGGGCTGCTCTCAGCCATTCCCC
Source organism: Tricholaema leucomelas (assembly GCA_013400475.1). Taxonomy (NCBI): domain Eukaryota; kingdom Metazoa; phylum Chordata; class Aves; order Piciformes; family Lybiidae; genus Tricholaema lacrymosa; species Tricholaema leucomelas. The sequence continues at coordinate 3,000 of WAAF01018728.1, forward strand.
ACCCAGCCTGTATCTTTGAAGGAAGAGAAGAGGTTGCTTCTACCAAACTTCAAGTTAGTTTTGTTTTAATTGAGGCAACACCTCTGAGCACATGAGTCAAATGACATTTTAAACCTCAGACAAGCACAGAATCACAGTCTGTTGTCGAAGAAATGGGTAGAGAGAACTTACACAGCAGCTAATTTAGATGTTTTGGTGTTTGATGGGGTTTGTTTATTTGTTTGTTTGGGGTTTTGAGTAGTTTGGTTTGTTTTTTTTTTTCCCTTGCCCTGAGAAGTGATAAATACTTGAGATGGGTGAGATACTGGGGGAGAGTGTGTCCAGCAGATCAAGGGAGGTTCTCCTCCCCCTCTACTCTACCCTGCTGAGACCTCATCGTGAGTACTGCCTTCAGTTTTGGGATCCCCAGCTTAAGAGAGACAGGGATCTGCTGGTGAGGGTCCAGTGGAGCGCTACGAGGATGATGAGAGGACTGGAGCAATGCCTGAGGAGGAGAGGCTGAGGGCCCTGGGGCTGTTTTGTCTGGATAAGAGAAGACTGAGAGGGGATTTAATCAATGTCTATAAATATCTGAGGGCTGGGGGTCAGGAGGTGGGGACAGGCTCTGCTTACTGCTCCCTGGGATAGGAGAAGGAGCAATGGATGGAAGTTGCAGCACAGGAGTTTCCATCTCAACATAAGGGGGAACTTCTTTACTGTAAGGGACAGAGCACTGGCACAGGCTCCCCAGAGAGGCTGTGGAGTTTCCTTCTCTGAAGCTTTTTCAGGGCCTGTCTGGATGTGTTCCTGTGTGCCCTGAGCTAGATTGTCTGGTCCTGCTCTGTCAGGAGAGTTAGACTGGGTGATCTCTTTGGGTCCCTTCCATCCACTGACATCCTGTGAGCCTGTGATTCAGTTGTCCTGTGGGCATTTCCAAGACTTCCAGTCATGTCAACAGTGTGTGAAGGGCAGTAGCTGCTGTGGCATCGAGTCACACACATGGTTAAATACCACTGTGGGTGGGCTGATCAGTCTGGAACTTTGCCTTGGTCTGCATGTGTTGTTAATACAGGATGCATCGTGAGGGTTTAGTGCTCAAGCTTCAATCCAGGCTAATGTACATATGATTTCCTAATAAGAGTATTAATGGAAACAGAAAGATGAGAAAAGTCAGCAGTGCTGGGATTTTTCACACACAGCATGCCTCAAAAACAGTATCATGTATAGAAAGTTGAAGTTCAGTGGAAAATATAGGAATGCTTGTAAATAGATTAAGTGTAATTCTGGTAATTAACAAGAATAACGTAAAGAGATTCTCTACTTTCAGGCAAAGCCTGGATGAGGCACTTGGTGCCATGATCTGGTTGACTGGATAGGGCTGGGTGCTAGGTTGGACTGGATGATCTTGGAGGTCTCTTCCAACCTGCTTGATTCTATTCTATTTTTGCATTAATTATTTTGTTTAATTTAGTAGATTTTGCCTTAGGTAGATTTGATTGATGTCTGGAAGTGAATTTTAGTAGATGCTTGCTAAAGAAGATTGAATAGCAATTCCCACTCTCCCTCCTGTGTTTGCCATGTGAAATCTAGAGAAAATGGAGTTTTGTGAGACACCAGAGTCTACAGTCACAAAATGGACAGTATTTATCTGTGTTCAGCTTTCTTAGCAGATGAGTTTCAGCATTTAGTAACATTAGCTGAAAATGGAAATATTGAAATCCCAGAATGTGTCACAGCATCACAGAATTGCTTAGATTGGAAAAGACCTCCAAGCTCATTGAGTCCAGTACTTAGTTTCACACTGACAAGTCCTTGACTAAACCAAACCCCTCAGCACAACATCTCATCACTGTGAATCACTATGGTTGGAAAGGACCACCAGCATCAGCCAGTCCAACCTTCATCCCAGTATCTTTCATCACCAGACCATAGTCTCAAGCACCACAGCCACTCTCTTTTTAAACACCTCCAGGGATGGTGACTCCACCACTTGAATTGGCAAGTTTTGCTGACTCTCCCAGGGACCTAATATTTTATGTGCTCCTGGGATATTGGTAGTGTGATGCTCAAAGTTGCCTTTGACTTGATGAAGGTCTGATACTGATCTAATTGCTGAGTTCCTTTAAGGCTTGCAGAGACTCATTCCCTTCATCTCAGTGTTTGTGTGGGCCCAAGCAATCTCCTAGCTCACATGTGATGGTGACCTCATTATCAAGCTCACTATCCAAAGGAGGACAGTGAAGCTGGTAAAGGGTCTAGAGGGCAAGTCTTATGAGAAGTGGCTGCAGGATTTGGGGTTGTTTAGCCTGGAGTAAAGGAAATTGAGGTGAGACACTGTTACTCTCCACAACTGCTGAAAGGTTGCTGCAAGGTGGGCGTTAGTCTGTTTCCCCCAGTAATGTGTGATAAGACAAGAGGAACTGGTTATACCAAGGGAGGTTTAGATTTGATATTAGAAGAAACCTCTTTGTTGAAAGGGCTCTCAAACACTGGAATAGGAGCCACAGGAAGGTGGTCGAATCACCATCCCTGGAGTTGTTTGATAGAAGCAGACAGTGGTCCTGAGGGACATGGTTTAGCACCAGACATGGTAAAACCAGATAATTCTTGGACTCAGTGACCTTAAAGGTCTTTTCCAGATAAAATGATTTGGTGATTCTCTTCTGTGGTTCTGTCCTACACAGGCAACTCATTTTAAGAATGTAGAGGCCCAGGTGGCCAAGAGAGCCAATGGCATCCTGGCCTGGATTAGGAATGGTGTGGCCAGCAGGAGCAGGGAGGTCATTCTGCCCCTGTACTCTGCACTGGTTAGACCACACCTTGAGTACTGTGTCCAGTTCTGGGCCCCCCAGTTTAAGAGGGACATTGAGATGCTTGAACGTGTCCAGAGAAGGGCGACGAGGCTGGGGAGAGGCCTCGAGCACAGCCCTACGAGGAGAGGCTGAGGGAGCTGGGATTGTTTAGCCTGGAGAAGAGGAGGCTCAGGGCAGACCTCATTGCTGTCTACAGCTACCTGAGGGGTGGTTGTAGCCAGGAGGAGGTTGCTCTCTTCTCTCAGGCAGCCAGCACCAGAACAAGAGGACACAGCCTCAAGCTACGCCAGGGGAAATTTAGGCTTGAGGTGAGGAGAAAGTTCTTCAGTGAGAGAGTCATTGGCTACTGGAATGGGCTGCCCAGGGAGGTGGTGGAGTCGCCGTCCCTGGGGCTGTTCAAGGCAGGATTGGACGTGGCACTTGGTGCCATGGTCTAGCCTTGAGCTCTGTGGTAACAGCTTGGACTTGATGATCTGTGAGGTCTCTTCCCACCTTGGTGATACTGTGAGACTGTGAGAAGTACCTTAGATGGGTTACAGACATTGCTAACGTGGGGTTTCTGACCCAGCTGCATGCAGTGAGCCCTGTGTGTGGCCACCTCAGGCTCCTGGTCTCTTAAACTTTCTTGTTTCAGTATTTGGAGCCGTCAGGCAATGCTCACCGCTGCCTTGGGCAACTAACTCCATAAGCTGACACATAGGTCATAACTACTACAGTTAGATTCTTTACCTCACTGTATCAGCTTAGAGTTGGAAGCCTTTCTAGCTGTCATTTAAGTGCCCTTGCATGTGTCAGTCTCATGAGGTTGGTTCTCTCTGTTTCTTCCCAAAAGGGGGAATTGCTGTAGTGCCCTCTACGGGCAATTTTTTACAAACCTCTTTGCTCTGCTGAACTAATTAGAGGAGTTTGTACTGAAAGGACAGAACTGGTGAGGTTTGCTATGGCTCTAATCTTCTGTGGGCATCCTCTGGCCCCCAGCCTGGGAGCAGTGCTTTGCTGTAGCCCAAGTGGTCTCCAAGAAAAGATGAACTCTGGCTATTGTGGAATGCCCCAGATTCTGTCCTGGTAGCATCACACTGTTATCTTTGGGACAGACCTTTTACAAGCTCTGTGTTTTGTGGGTTCCCTTGGCCGCAGGAGGAGGGGCAGAGCTCATCTTTATATAGCACTGGGTGGAGGGAGCAGAAGTTCCCCATACACTTAAGATTGTTGTGGTAACATGGGGATGTATGGGCCCATTCCTGGGGAGCTCTACAAGAGGTGCCTTCATCCCACCAATGCTCATGTCAACAACGACAGATTTCCCACTTAATTCTTCCATAAGAAAGACAAACTGAGGAGGCTTGGGATGGATTTTGAAAAACCTTTTGGCTTGGGCTTTCTTTCTGCAAAATGAAACCATTTTGCCACTGATCCTTGTGCCAAATTTTAAAGTGGAGAGGAAAGAAGTTGATATCAGTGCTTTGGTTTTGTCCTGTGCTTGAAGTTGAGTCTTATGTGATTGGCTTTCATTATGTTCATGTTCTCACACCACTGGTTTATGCCATGCTATGTGAAGGCTGTGTGCAGGAAGCCAATGAAATGGGGCACGTGCCTCCTGCATCTCATTTCCAAGATGCTTTTAGTCTGTCACACGTAAACAAATACCCCCAGAGGAAATTCAGCTTCTCAGACCCAAAGGCATGCTTGTTTTTACAAACATCAGGAAAGTTAAGTATCAGTCTGTTGAGATGAGTTTTTGTTCTTAGACTTAATATGGAAGGCTGGGCCCAGAGGGTGGTGGTGAATGGTGTCACATCCAGTTGGCAGCTGTCACTAGTGGTGTTCCCCAAGGATCAGTGTTGGGCCCAGTCCTGTTCAATATCTTTATTGATGATCTGGGCCAGGGAATTGAGTCCAGCATCAGTAAGTTCGCAGATAACATCAACCTAGGAGCAGCTGTTGATCTGTTGAGGGTAGGAGAGCCCTGCAGAGGGACCTGGCCAGGCTGGATGGGTGGGCAGAGGCCAATGGGATGAGATTGAACAAGGCCAGGTGCAGGGTTCTGCATTTTGGCCAGGACAATCCCAAGCAGTGCTACAGGCTGGGGACAGAGTGGCTGAGAGCAGCCAAGCAGAGAGAGCCCTGGAGGTGCAGGTAGGTAGTAACTGAAGATAAGGCAGCAGTGTGCCCAGGTGCGCAGGAGAGCCAATGGCATCCTGGCCTGTATCAGGAGCAGTGTGGCCAGCAGGACAAGGGAGGATATTCTGCCTCTGTACTCAGCATTGCTCAGGCCACACCTTGAGTGCTGTGTCCAGTTCTGGGCTCCTCAATTCAAGAGAGATGTTGAGGTGTTGGAAGGTGTCCAGAGAAGGGCAACAAGGTTGGGGAGGGGCCTGGAGCACAGCCCTGTGAGGAGAGGCTGAGGGAGCTGGGGGTGTGCAGCCTGCAGAAGAGGAGGCTCAGGGCAGANTGATTCTAAGGACTAACAGCTCATCATTGTAACCCCAAATCTGGCTACGTGGAAATGCAAACACAAACAGTAAATTCAGTTTGCATTTGTTTCTCTCCACCGTTTTTGTTACAACAAAGTTTTTGTATCACAGGCAGTAATTGCTGTCAGATTCTGATCTGTGCTCTAAAATATAGTTATTAGGGGAACTGCAATGTTTTATCATCCAGATTACCCAGATTTAGCATTTTAAGATCTAGATTCCATTCGCATTTAATCTTGGCACCTCAATAAAACATGAACGGATTGGATAATGAAGCAGTAACACTAATTTATGTCAAAGAATGGAGGTTATTGTTTACAAGTTTGCCAGAGCTCTGAAATACTTTATCTACAGAAAGAATTCTTCTCCCGTGCTGAGCAATAACTAATGCCACAGGAGTGGTCTGTCATGGGAGCCTCCTGCAATGAAATAAATGGGAGCAGACAAGGCTGTGGAAGTTATTTTCCACTCTGGAAATTATTTCTTTTTTTGACACAGTTCTTAGTCTGTAGCTTTTTAATGCTTAAAGACCAATCTGGGTGCAAGAAGCCCTAAGTTCAGGGCAGCTACCGTAGTTCAGCCCAGACTAACAGGCTGTCCACAGGTAAACAGAACATTGCTTACAAGAGATGAGTGGTTTTACTTTTGGTATATGTACCAGTTTGAGCCTAGCTGGGATATTTTGGTGAGAGGAATTAGATGATAGGCTGTGAAAAGGAAACAATGCTGATGTCTGCTGCACTCATAGGCTTGCTGAGATGTGTAAGAACAAGAACACAAACATAGGTAACAGAGTCTCTCTCTGGGCTTTTTGGGCTGCACTTCTCTCTCTAAACTGTCTGACTAATCCTTCTCCTTCCTAACCTCCCTGCCTGACCCTCCGAACTCACCTTGAATGTAAGGCAAAGTCTGGGGTAAGGTAGAGAGGTGGGGAGAAGGTGGAAGGGTGGTTGGGAGCCCCTCCTGGGGACTCTGGTTTCTGGGAGGGCTGTTGTGTTTCTGTATTACTTTTTAAGTTGTCTATTTCTGTCTCTGGCTGTATAGATTGTAAATACCTGCTTGGATATTGTGCTGAGATGTAAATACAGCTTCATTCTTCAATTTCCAGCTCATCTGAGTCTAGTCTGGGTGATTTTCTTAAGTGTTGTTGGGTAACACCCAAACCATCACAGTGTAGCAACATGTATGGAGAACAGGGGGAAAGGCTTAAGCTGGCAGCTCAACAGCTTCCGTCTACTTAGTGACCAAAATGCAGGGGGGGCAGCAATGACTGGGGTGTTCTCAAGTCTGCAAAGAGGCTTTTCATCTCTGTACTATTAGTTCCCTTGTTTTGACTAGTTTTTGCTGGGGCCTGTTGACCCTTAGTCTCTTCTAATGATATATGTTCTAACCCCCACTGTTATTTAGACTTCAAATTCCTTCAAGGTAAGCTGCCTTCCACCATACCAAGTGCGATGGTCTGGGTGTTCCACATGCTGCCCACACTTAAGAAAATCACCCAGACTAGACTCAGCCGAGCTGGAATTTAAGGAATGAAGCTTTATATTTACAGCTTAGCACAGTATCCAAGCAGAGAGTTACAATCTATACAGCTATAGACAGAAATAGACAAGTTGAAAAGTAATACATTAATAGTTTTTCCTATATAGTATTTCTAATAGAATGAAAAAGAAAAGCCCAGGAAAACAGTTCAGTGTATACAAGAAGTACAAGCAAGATAGCACCAGGACTGAAGAATTCTGTTTGTTTATAAATGAAATAGGAATAATTACCTCAGTTTAGACACAAGGCAGCAAAGCATTTGCATGCAGAAAGAATTTTAATCTTCGAAAGAGTTAGGGATAAGTTTAGTTGTTAGGTTAAAATTTGAATAATACTTTTCCCCTCCTTAAGTAGTAGTCATGGAATCAACCAGGTTGGAAGAGACCTCCAAGATCACCCAGTCCAACCTAGCACCCAGCCCTAGTCAATCAACCAGACCATGGCACTAAGTGCCTCATCCAGGCTTTGCTTGAGCACCTCCAGGGACAGCGACTTCACCACCTCCCTGGGCAGCCCATTCCAATGCCAATCACTCTCTCTGACAACAACTTCCTCCTAACATTCAGCCTATACCTCCCCTGGCACAACTTGAGACTGTGTCCCCTTGTCCTGTTGCTGCTTGCCTGGCAGAAGAGACCAACCCCACCTGGCTACAGCCTCCCTTCAGGTAGTTGCAGACAGCAATGAGCTCTGCCCTGAGCCTCCTCTTCTCCAGGCTAAATACCCCCAGCTCCCTCAGCCTCTCCTCACAGGGCTGTGCTCCAGGCCTTTTACCTGCTTTGTCAGCCTTCTCTGGACACGTTCCAGCACCTCAACATCTCTCTTGAATTGAGGAGCCCAGAACTGGACACAGCACTCAAGGTGTGGCCTGACCAGTGCTGAGCACAGGGGCAGAAGAACCTCCCTTGTCCTGCTGCCCACACTGCTCCTGAGCCAGCCCAGGATGCCATTGGCTCTGCTGCCCACCTGGGCACACTGCTGGCTCATCTTCAGCTCCTCTCTACCAGCACTCCCAGGTCCCTCTCTGCTTGGCTGTTCTCAGCCACTCTGTCCCCAGCCTGTAGTGCTGCTTGGAGTTGTTGTGGCCAAAGTGAAGAATGCTGCATTTGGCCTTGTTAAATCTCATCCCATTGGCCTCTGCCCACCCATCCAGCCTGTCCATGTCCCTGTGCAGGACTCTCCTACCTTCCAACAGCTCCACAGCTGCTCCTAGCTTGGTGTCATCTACAAACTTACTGATTCTGGACTCAATCCCCTGGTTCAGATCATCAGTAAAGGTATTGGTCAGGACTGTGCCCAACACTGATCCCTGGGACACACCACTAGTGACAGCTGCCAACTGGATGTGGCACCATTCACCACCACTCTCTGGGCCCATCCCTGCAGCCAGTTCTTGACCCATATCAGAGTCAATCTGTCTAAACCACAAGCTGCTAGCTTGGCTTGTTGTGGCAGACAGTGTCAAATAATAGTGATAACAACAACCACAACAATAATAATTATAATAATTATGATATAAGGAAGATTATTCTGACCTAGAAATTGGCTCACAATGGAGACAAAAGAGTCCTGTAACTCTTTAATCAAATAAAGGGAAATCCATGGGACAGACCCCTGTGAGGTCTCTCAAAATGCTGGCAGGCACAGCTTCCCTTTTAACCTCAATCCCCAGATGCAGATTTCCCTATCCCTTTCCCTATTGGCTGAGTTACTCAGGGTTTACAGTCTTCACAATACACCTACTACATGTAGTGTCATTGCATCTAACCCCCCTGCACCATACACCCTATGTTCATTTAAATTAGGTTCTTCACTTCTCTGGGTGGAGAAGGTAACATTCAGCAGTCTCTTGAGCCTGCTCTGTCCTAAAAGTTCAGAAGTTGAGGCTGTGTTCAGTATCTGTTATCTTCAGACAGCCCTCCCCTGATTTACAGCAAGAGCCAGAGAAGGCCCTTAGCAGAGGCCCATTGTGATTTACATACACATAGGTAAGGTGAACTGTCTGGTTCTTTCCTTGTTATTTCAACTCTCTCTCCATAATTCTTTGTTTGTAAAGACATTACCCACCTTAATCCTATCAATGATAATAATCATTCCATCTGCAGTGGTGGCTTTTAGCCAGTAATCACATAAGCTTTGAAAAGGGAAGGTAAACTGAAACATAAGGAATCAAAATTGCTTGCTTGGGGGTAGCACAGTGATGTCCTGGCAGTACAGAGAGCATAACCTAGCAGCTCTGACTCATTGGTCTTGTTATATCGAGCAAATCACTTTTAAAGGCCTGGAATGGATTCAGAGAAATCAAAGTCCTCTTGCTGTATATTCTGATTTTCTTGATTGAAAGAATTGTGGTGGAGCAGACTCCCAAGTTTATTATCAGTCTTCATCTTCTGATTTACTTATCTTTTCACATGCCATTCCTTTACAAATGAAAAACATTGCCAAGTGCTGAGTTGTTCCTTCTACAGAAACAGTCCAGGACATTTTGACACTGTGCAGAGGTTAAAAAATATGTGCACTATTGCAGCTGTTTGTTTTCTGCTAGATGTCTGGGAAAAGACCTGACTAGGTAGGGTGCAGGGTTCTGCACTTTGGCCACGGCAACCCCAAGCAGCACTACAGGCTGGGAACAGAGTGGCTGAGAGCAGCCAGGACTAAAAGGACCTGGGGGTGCTGGTAGATAGTAGCTGAAGATGAGCCAGCAGTGTGCCCAGGTGGGCAGCAGAGCCAATGGCATCCTGGGCTGTATCAGGAACAGTGTGGGCAGCAGGACAGGGGAGGTTATTCTTCCCCTGTACTCAGCACTGGTCAGGCCACACCTTGAGTGCTGTGTCCAGTTCTGGGCTCCTGAATTCAAGAGAGATGTTGAGGTGCTGGAACGTGTCCAGAGAAGGGCAACAA
>WAAF01018728.1:16796-27469 GCA_013400475.1 Tricholaema leucomelas
CTCTGCTCTCCTCAGACCCCACCTGGAGTACTGTGTGCAGTTCTGGAGCCCCCAACACAAGAAGGACATGGAACTGCTGGAGCGGGTCCAGAGGAGAGCCACGAAGATGATCAGAGGGCTGCAGCAGCTCTGCTATGAGGACAGGCTGAGAGAGTTGGGGCTCTGCAGCCTGGAGAAGAGAAGGCTTTGAGGAGACCTTAGAGTGGCTTTGCAGTATCTGAAGGGAGCCTACAGGAAGGCTGGGGAGGGACTATTGACACGGTCTGGTAATGTCAGGACGAGGGGGAATGGGTTTAAGCTGGAGGAGGGGAGATTCCGACTGGATGTTAGGAAGAAGTTAGAAGTTAGCAATAGAAATTACAGAGGCATTTACTCACAATTCTGATTAGTTACAAATCGCCCTCCAGGGCTACGTCACAGCCTATATAAAGTGTCCAACTCCTCAGGGTCTCCACCCGTGGACTCCAAGGCTGGGATACTCCTGGCTTCAGGGGGCAATAGTCTCTGACGTTCTGCTGCTGGGTCCTTCTGGCTGCTGTCTCCAGGGAACTCGTAGGCAGGGTTTGCAGGTGCAGAGGAAATACGATCCTGTGCAGACAAGTGGGTCTGCTCCTGGCAGCTTGTGGCAATGGCACACAGCAGGCAGTAGGGCAGTGGGAGTGCAGTGGGATGCACGGCTGCACGGGGAGCCTGAGCCCTGTAAATAAGTGCGCTGGCACCTGAGTGAGTCAGCGAACACGTGGGGGAATGAGCTGTGAGCGAAGGCACTGGCACCTCGGCCTGTGCATGTCTGTTTGTTAAACGTGGGCCGAGGTCAATGGTCTCATCGGCCACACAGTGACCAATCAGGTTGGTAGTCAGGCAAGAAGCCACAGGCCAGGACTTCCCAATATGGGGCTCACATGGGCCTAGCACCTGGCAAGCGTGAGCTGGGCATGTGGGGGCTTACACAACCTAAAGCCTGGGCAGGCCAGACTGCACGGGGCACCAGGCCCGTTGTGCCCCTCTGTGCTGGCCATGTGCTCACCTCTGGCTATGAGCAGGAAAACATGTCCAGGCAGGGCAAGGTATATGTAAGTCTGTTTTCAGGCCTATGGTCTCTCCACAACAGATAGGAGAAGTCAATGTATTAAAGGGGAATATTTCCAAGACCTTACTTTCAGGTGGTTAAAAGAGTACAAATTTGGGATAGCCAAGGATGAACACAGATAAATTGGCTTGTCCGTTAGCATAGCTGTCCAGTGGCATCCTAGGCTCTGAGGCCAATCCAAAACCACAGTCAGGAGTGCCTCAGAAGGCTGCTGCTAACAGAGCAGAAGCTACAACAAAACCAGTTGTATGTGAAACCTATTTGAAATTGGTCATTTTAAGTAGTGTGTTACTTTGGAAGAAAAGTGCTTTGGAGTAAACTTGCAACATGAAGTTGAAGGTGAAGTTGAAGTTGAAGGTGAAGAACTACGTAAGAGCACTGTGGTTGCCAGGGGAAGGTAAATACTGTTCTTGTGGATGTTGGAAGGAGGAGTGCTGCTCATTTAGTGAGGAAGAGCCTTCTAGTTTGGTGTTTTTGGTTTATTGTGTAAGAAAAGCCAAGGTAGATCATCATTCATGCTTAGCTGTGCATGTTTGCATGGGGCACTTTGTTTCAGCAAGCTCAGCTTTAGGGTGTAAGAACAAGGAGTAAGTTCCTGACAGTGGATGAGGATAAACACATTCATTTTTTTTCACTTTTAAATCATGGAAAAGGAGAAATTTCATTTGTTTTTTAGAGATAAAAACAAATCCTATTAGCCATCCAAGCCCTATGAGGAGAGGCTGAGGGAGCTGGAGTTGTGCAGCCTGGAGAAGAGGAGGCTCAGGGCAGACCTCATTGCTGTCTACAACTACCTGAAGGGAGACTGTAGCCAGGTGGGGTTGGTCTCTTCTGCCAGGCAACCAGCAACAGAACAAGCGAACACAGTGTCAAGTTGTGCCAGGGGAAGCCTGGGCTGGATGTTAGGAGGAAGTTGTTGGCAGAGAGAGTGATTGGCATTGGAATGGGCTGCCCAGGGAGGTGGTGGAGTCACTGTGCCTGGAGGTGTTGAAGCAAAGCCTGGCTGGGGCACTTAGTGCCATGGTCTGGTTGATTGGCAGGAACTGGGTGTTAGGTTGGACTGACTGAGCTTGGAGGTCTCTTCCAACCTGGTTGATTCTATGATTCTAGATTAGTAAACTTCTTCGAATGATCTACAAACCAGTTCATTCCCCTTGCACTCCCCCATGTACAATGAAGCATGAGAGTGGACAAAGTGTGGTTGCATTGGTTGTTTGAAAAATTAATGGCAAAGCCATCTCAGAATTCCATCTCCCTTTTGAAGTAAAATGTAGATGTTGCCTTATTCTGACACTGCAGGTCCTGTGTTTTGTTGGCAAAACATCTTTCACAGGTTTCTACATTGGGTGTTTTGAGCCAGTTTGGAAAGCAATGCTCCTGATTGCTCTTGGAGCAGAGAAGTTAAGTGCTTTGCTGCCAGCCATGGAGGGGGCCTGTGTCAGAACAAGGCACAGATTTCCTGCCCTTAGATGTGCAGGCAACTCCCCAGGCAGTGCCTCCCTTCGGCGTGGTTTGGGGTCCTGTAGCAAGTGGTCCCTATCTGGGATCATCATCAGGTTGCCATTCATTTCTTTCACTCCATTTATTCAGTGCAGACTAACAAACCAGACCCTTTGCTTATTTGGAAGTAAAATGCATAGTTTTGCCATCAGTCATGCACTCATCGGCTCAGGAAACAAGATTCCAAAGCTTTCTTCTGACCTAAAGCTTTTAGTCTGGCAACTGGCCAGAAGATGTCATCAGCTCTACTATAAGCAATTTTGTAATCTTTCTGCAAGTGGTATTCTGAGGTATTTGATATGCATGGAAATGACTCTGGCTGCAGTGGCTGAGATTTATTAGTGGCAGGGGTTTGGAGTGCAGCAGTGCTTGCTGGTCTGAGAAGGACAGTGTCTTACAGAGTGGAGTGCAGCTACCTCTCTGCCCACCCTTACAGCATGTCCCTGGATGCTGCTGTGACTCTGGACATCTGTTTGTGCCTACTTTCTGAAAAGGTTCTGCTTGAGAGACCACCTGTTCCTCTGGGTATCCTGAGGACTACTGCAGAGGTTTTGGGTTTTGGTGTTATATTTTGGTTTTGGTTTTTTTGGTTGGGTTTTGTTTTTTTTTTCATAGCTGTGTCCTTAAAATCAGTGTAAATGTAACTTGTATTCACTTCTAGGTCCCCTTTCAGCTGGCCAATGGGGATAAAATGTATTAAGCTGAAATTAGAATTAGGCCCCCAGTGCTCTCCTGTGTGAGTGTAAAGATCTTACAATAGAATGAGAACTTCTCTTTGTATTTCAAAGGTATGTTTCCACTCATGGGTTTTTTTGTTCTTCTTTCTTTTTTTTATTAGGCTGATGTGAGAATAAGCCATTTATTTTGTCCTCTGATAAGGCATATATATTAATTACAATTCATTATTAAAGTGCATTACACTTGATTGGCTTGTAGGAAATGATGTCCATGCTTTATGTCGTTTATATGCGTTCGGTGTGTATGGTAAACTTGGAGATCTGAGATCAAGCAGTAAGAATGTTACCTGGACTTTTAAAATCCATTATCTTTCTAAATTTTACCTTGCCAGTGCTCTAAATGTGCCAGATGACCATGGGGTATTTCCTGGGCCCTCAGTAAACTAAAACAAAACATAGAATCATGGAATCATGCAGGTTGGAAGAGACCCCCAAGGTCATCCAGTCCAACCTATCACCCAGCCCTATCCAATCAACTAGATGTGCTATGCATAGTCAAATCTCTCTCTACCATGACCCTGGGATTTAAATACTTGTATCTATATCTATGTGTTTGTTGGAGGTTACTGTTACCTAAAGTTTTACCCAGCCAGCCAGGCCACGGTTGTGATGTGGAGCTGGTTTTCAGGACATGCCCATGCCACCAGGGCTCGGTTGAGGCGGTCCCCCGTGCTGGTATTCAAGATTGCTGCTTCAGCTCTCTGTTTCTGGGAATGACATTGAAACATGGGAGGGTGAGGATTACTCAGTGATAAAATGTGTGTGTAGAGAAATATGATCTGTATGCATTAAATGCTTGTGATTATCAGCAAAAGCATCTGCACAGATACTCAGGGAAGGAAGCTCATTGCCCTCTCTCTCTTACTGTGGATGAGAGTGAATGTCATTACTTGCCAGCATGGCAACTGCATTGTCTGCTAAGTGGAATTTTTCTTTTGATGGGTTCTGCTCGAGTCACATTAAAACCAGGCTGGATTGAAGAGTGATTCTGATGTCCTGAGACTTGATGGTGTGTTTCCATTCTCCTGGTTTAAACTGGAGAAACTAGGAAGAAGGAAGGAGAAGGCAGCAGAAAAGGCATCACTGCAAGTGCAGTGCTTTATGTATTTCATCTAAATCTCTGAGTTCCACCTGTATGTTCTCCAACAGCTTCACCTATTGATGCTATCCATATGTTCTCCAACTCTTTTTTTTTGATCCTCTAAGTAAAGGGAATTGTTTGATAGAGTTTAGAGCTACTAATTAAAAAGTATCCATCTTCCCAGGCTCTAATTTAGTGTGTGCATAATTATAAGTGCTAAAGTAAGACCGCTCAAATGAAAGGGGCAGTTGATTAGCATGATCAAAATGACTCAGAGGCTTCAATATTTTCTCTGCTCAGGGTCTAAATGCAGAGCAAGCATATTAGAAGTCATTAAGGTGTCACTGCTACTGCAATGAAAATGGTGTATGTTTGGCTTTTAACAGTGCATTAGCTGATCATGGTGACTTAGCACTGGCCCAACACTGACTTGCTCTTTTAACTATGCACACTGCTAGCAGAATACACTGATCAGCTCCTAAAACTGGGATTTACCCCCTCACAGAAGGTGTTTGTGTTCCTGGAGCTCTGAATCCAGTATCTCCAGCTGCCCAGCCAGAGCCTCAGCCTGCAGCATCCCCCAGCTCCTGCAGCTTCTCCCCTAGATCTCTATAGGTCACAGCAGTGACAGGACACAGCCTCCTCCTTCCAACGGCGTACCTGTCTTCCTGACAAGAACTGTGTGCGGCAAGCAAATATGCTGGTGATGGTCAGAGAGTTAGGGATGGTTGCAGCAGCTTAAATTCCCTGTTGTTGCTCCAGATCAGACGTACTTAAGTAGTTTCATAGCATGTGTGTAGGTCTTCTTCTGTAGCTTATATTTACTGGAGAGTAAGGGAAGAGTGTTCTTTTCCTTGTGAGGACACTTTCCTTTTTAAGTGTAGATGCTCAGAAATGGGTAAGGTTTGAGAGCTGCTGGAGGTCTTAGCCTGATCATCTTTTCCAAACTATTTCTCCATTGCAATGAAAAGAGCCTCTAAAAGCTGCTTTGGATTTTTTTTTCCTTTCTCAGGCTAGCCAGTTCTTTGCCACCTGACTTTGCAGTGTAGTGGATGCACCTCATGTTTGGATAAGACTAGTTAAGCTTCTGACATCAGCTTCTGTAGCTTTGGCTTCATGTTTGTCTTAGAGTATTGTTGAAGCAGATTGTGTTATCAATTACTCCTGAGTATCTGTGGTTTCAGAGCTGTATTTTGTGATTTAGATAAAGCAGATGTATAATCTAGCTACTTTCATTCCAGATTAAAAAGAAGTAAAGTAATGCACTTCATAGCCATGACTAACCCCAAAGTCTTTGGCCACACCTTGGCACTGTGGGCTCGAGATGGGTGCATATGCTGTAGGCGCAGGCAGCAGGAGGTGGTCAGGAGGGGCAGGATAAGCTTGCCCTTGGTGCATAGGTCAGGTGTTCCCTGGGGTAAGTACATGACTCTGCCATGCTTTTGTTTTTCAGTAAACAGACTTTTTGTTCTGTTTCCAGCAGTCCTATGCACCAGCTCCCCACCCCATGGCTCCTCCCAGCCCCAGCACAAACAGCAGCAACAACAGCAGCAACAACAGCAGCGGAGAGCAGTTGAGTAAAACCAACCTGTACATTCGAGGCCTTCCACCCGGCACCACGGACCAGGACCTTATCAAGCTGTGCCAGCCGTAAGTGCACTTTAAATTTTTGGTGTCTTTGGACAGGAACATGGCAAAGCTGCCCTTACAGTTTACATTTATGTCTGTCCACAAAAAGACATCCAGCCCCCAGCACTTGAAAGTTAACCATTATTCCTTTAGTTTGAGCAGCTAATTAATGCCTGTTGAAAACCTTCAGGTGATGAATTTTGGGGTGTAGAGAGATGAGGGCTTTCACACTGACTTCTGTTTATTTTGATCTGGTTTCTTATGTTAAAAGAAGTATTTTCATGGCAAGAGCACCTCTTTAATGACAGATTTTGTAGTTACAATGACTTGTGACCCAGAGCATACACCACAACATGGGTGTTCTGACCTCAATCATTTATCATGCCTGTTGTGGGTTGGATTTGGACCCCAATGAATTGAAATTTACCTCCCTCCAGAGTAAATCACCAAGCAAACTCAGAACTCAGAAGCAAAAATGAGGTTATAGTTCCAAAGGTGGATTAAAAAGTATAAAAGGCCATAAACATATATAAGGTATATTCACATATATTTACAATTTAGCCACAATACAAAGACCCCCTGTTGTGGATGGCCAAAGATAGGCCTAATATGTGTCCTAGCATGTCCAAGCATGATCCCCTGCTCCCCCTCCCCTTTCTGGGGTGGGGAGTGACATGTGTGAAAGGACAGAAGGCCTGGAGTCACTGAGTCCGAGGACCCAGGTCTTGCCCAGACTCGTTTTGCTCCTGTTGGTCTATGTCTTCCCAAATCTGGGTAAAGCAAGCCCCTGGCTTCACCTAATTTTAGGTGAGTTTTGGCAAAGTGCCGTTGTAGTTAGAATCATAGAATCATAGAATGGTTTAGGTTGGAAGGGACCTCAAGGATCATCCAGCTCCAACCCCCTGCCATAGGCAGGGACACCTCCCACTAGAGCAGGCTGCTCAAGGCCTCATCCAGCCTGGCCTTAAACACCTCCAGGGAGGAAGCATCCACAACCTCCCTGGGCAACCTGTGCCAGTGTCTCACCACCCTCACTGTAAAGAACTTCCTCCTAACATCCAGTCTAAATCTCCCCTCTTCCAGCTTAAACCCATTCCCCCTCGTCCTGACATTACTAGACCGTGTAAATAGTCCCTCCCCAGCCTTCCTGTAGGCTCCTTTCAAATACTGGAAAGCCACTCTAAGGTCTCCTCGAAGCCTTCTCCTCTCCAGGCTGCAGAGCCCCAACTCTCTCAGCCTGTCCTCATAGCAGAGCTGCTGCAGCCCTCTGAGCATCTTCGTGGCTCTCCTTTGGACCCGCTCCAGCAGTTCCATGTCCTTCTTGTATTGGGGGCTCCAGTTGGTTAATCTCTGTTGCCCAATGGAGCAGTCAAGACTCAAGCCACTGATAAACATGGCCAGAAGTTGTAAACAGCTTGCCTCGCCTCGCCTCGCCTTGCTGTGCTGCCATGCCTTGCTCTGCTTTGCCTAGCCAAGCCTTGCCTTGTTGCCTTGGGGACCAGGAAGCCTTGCTGCTTCAAACCAGCTTTGCTGCCAAACAACAACCTTTGATGCTTTAAGCTTGTCTACCTGAAAACTTCGTCATGCCTCAGTCTACCAAGGAGAACCTTAAAGTGCCTTCATGCAATAGGCAAAAGTCATTGCCAAAAGCTGCCCGAAACTGGCCAGCCTTAGCATGAACAGCCCTGCTGGTAAATGACAGCCAAGACGGTGTAGAAGGGGGTCAGATCAGAAGAGCCAAGTGCCTCTGAGCAAGCTGCATTACTGCTGCTAACAGCTACAGCCACCGAAAGCAATAAGCTGCTCCTAGCTGGAGAACTTGCTTATGGAGAGCTTGCTTTTAGAGACCTCACTGCAGCCTGCATGGTGAGAGAGAGCAGATTAGGGCTTAGCTGCAAGACATAGTGCTTGTCTGCATGCCTGCAAACCTCCATGCCTGAGTCTGGAGCCCTGGGAGGATCACTGACCAGGTCAGTGGACCGTGCAAGCCCCAGCACCCTGCCAGAGTCCTGAGGAAACTCCAAAAGCTTCCAACAGTTACCATACCACTGACAGCAAGCCCTCCACGTGTTTTGGGTACTGCCTGGGTGTTGTGGCTGGCATTAAGCCACGAGGTAGGATTTTTCAAACTTAATTGAGTTTATTAATTGTGCTGTTCAGGACTCTTGCTACCGGCCACAGTTTTAATCATAGATTCTTTGCAATGGTCATGAAAACATTACACAAAGGAGAACAGAATCTAGAACACTTAAGAAATAACTAGCAATATACAACAAACATTAAGCCATTAGAACTGGAAAGAGGTTCTTGGGGTTGATTATACTGCTTGCTCACCAGAGGGACTCAAGAAGCTCCTTTCTGCTTAAGGCAGAAGGGACTTGGATTCAATTACAAAGAGGCTTTAAGTATTTACTCTCAAAATATACTATCTCTGGACTCCTGGGGCTAACTACAGTTTCCAGACAGTACTCAAACACTTGCAGGGAGTTCTGTTGATGCCTTCTTAGCTGTTCAGGCTTGTAGATCTTCCCAGGCTCTAACAAGGGTGCTGGGAGAAAGATGATCTCTGACCTGATCCTGGTTCCTGTTGGATGATTTATGTCCTTTCCAGGGCTCCCTGTTGTACCCATGTGTGAGAGCATTCCCTGGTCCCCAGAGAACTCACTGTTCTAGTGAATTCTCTGGGGACCAGGGGATGCTCTCACACATGGGTACCCCCCTTCAGGTACAGTTTCAGTACTTGATTATAGCTTAAACACTAAAACCATAATGAGAAAGGTGCACTAGAAACCACAATACCTATGGCACAACTGCCAAAATCTAGAGAGAAAGGTCTATGATAAGGAATGCTGAGTAACTCTATTGATCAAAGAGCAGCTTATACTCACCCTACCCAACTGACCAGTAACACTCCTGAGATGCATAGGTCACAGGGCTGGCAGGCACTTATCTTCTTAAGGTAGGAGTCCCCACCAGGAGCCATACCATCATGGTGGTGAGACTGGTGCTGCTCCAGCCCAGCTCCCTAGGCTCTCATTATAGATGGGTTCAGAATTCTGTGATGTATGGGCAGGAAGGCCAAATGGAGAAGAAAGCTCTTCCTTTGCTTTGGAATCTGTTCCATACCATCTTTCCCTACTGCTCCTGCCCATACTTGCAAGCCCTGCTTCCCCCAGAGCTTATCTCTAGTAACCTGGTGATTATGGGCCTGTTGTAACTTCTGATCAAACACTTGCCAACACTTCCCTCTTACGCAGTCTCAGCAGAAGGGTCGAAGCCCCATCCTTGGAGATGTTTAAGGCTGTGCTGGATGAGGCTCTAGACAGCCTGATCTAGTGTGAGGTGTCCCTACCCATGGCAGGAGGTTTGGAACTAGATGATCCTTGTGGTCCCTTCCAACCCTGACTAACTCTGTGAAGACTTGCAGGTATGCAGTCAGGATGTGTTGTGCATGTGCAGACGGGCACAATGTCGCGCTGGCTAAGCAAGCCTATCGCATGAAGGCACTGAAGGCCTGTTCCTGGTAAACTCGAGCCACAGCAGGTTTCCAGGTAGACAAACCCAAAGCATCAGGGCTTGTTCTTATGTAGCAGAGCTAACTTAGAGCTTAACAGAGCATGGCAGGATGCAGCAGCAGAAAGCAATGAGGCAAAAGCACATTGAGGCAGAGCAATGACAGAAGCACATGAAGGCACAGCACATTGCGTTTACCTGCTCATCTCTTTTTGTCAATACAGCATGCTACTGGTGGGTCTTTGGCCACAGGTTAGCCAATCAGGATGGCAGTTTGGCAAACAACCATATTAGATAAAGTCAGGGCTTGCTTTTACCCTTTTAGGGCAGAACACAAGTGTATAAACATGTGAGGGTGCCCTGTTTACAAGTCAGAAGGGACATGGAGGAAACTCAAAGGTGTCAAGACTTTTGTCTTCCTTTCCCACAGTTGCTTCTCTCATCAGCAGAGGGAAAGGGAGCAGGAAAACATGTCTGGGCAGGCCAGGACATATTTAGGCCTATTTTGGCCTTCCATGACACTGGGACTATAATGCAGCCCCAGCAATTCAGGGATACTAATTTGTGAGTAAATATTCTACAAAGCCTCTTTGTAATTAAAGGTCTTTACTTTGGTTCTGTTTACTCTGTAATTCTGCCTGCTGCTTCAGCAAAAAGGAGCTCGAGTCCCCCTAGAGGGCAGGAGGCATATTGCACCTCAAGAATCTCAAAAAACTTAGTTTGTCTTTTGCTAGTTTTGGTCAAATGTTTGAAATTGTTTGGTACTGCCCTAGACACTGTACACATTCTGTGGCCTATTTGCACAACTGAGCATAAAAGACCCTGTAAGAAAATATTTTCTATTAATAAATAAATATTTGATGATTTTATTATTACTCATAATTCATAACCATAATAGAATAGGATAGAATCAACCAGGTTAGAAGAGACCTCCAAACTCATCCAGTCCAACCTAGCACCCAGCCCTATCCAGTCAACCAGACCATGGCACTAAGTGCCTCATCCAGTCTCTTCCTGAACACCCCCAGGGACGGTGACTCCACCACCTCCCTGGGCAGCCCATTCCAATGCCAATCACTCTCTCTGTGAAGAACTTCCTCCTAACATCCAGCCTAGACCTCCT